>OU342743.1:450478527-450965051 GCA_910589775.1 Avena eriantha | reverse complement strand
TTGATGGTGACGTCATTCAACTTTCTATAATCTGTGCGCAAACGATTGCCTCCATCTTTCTTGTCGACGAATAACACTTGTGATCTCCATGGCGATGTGCTTGGTTGAATCAAGCCTTTTGCTAACATGGCATCCAACTGCTTCTTCAGTTCCACTAACTTCGAGGGGGTTCATGCTATAGGGTCTCTAGGCTATGGGTCGGTTCTGGTTCTGGGAATAGTTCGATCATGAATGCAATATCCTTATCCGGGGGCATCATACCTGCCAATTCATCTGGGAATACGTCAGGGTATTCACAAACTACTCTTACTGGTCTATGGTGTGGTAGCGCTAGACTCTTGTTGCACTTGAATTGACGAGGTAAGGTTTCAGATATATTCTCTACTGTTACTCTAGAGCTACTGGTCATGGTGATGGCTTTATTAGCACAGCCTATCAGTCCTTTATGCCTTGACATCCAGTCCATACCTAGTACTACTTCCAATCCTTGGTTCCAAGTACAATTAGATTGGCATAAAAATCTATCCCATGAATTCTGATAGGCACAGCTTTGCAAATTTTCTAGCTTTGGTTGTCGAACCGGGGATTTGAACTATCATGGCATGCTTCAGGTTGGTTGGGTGAATCTTACTAGTGCATGAAAATTCTTCGGGTGACAATGAATGCAATGCTCCAGAATCAAATAACACTCTTCCTAAAACTGAGTTGACAGAAAACATACCCAGCACACATCTGGTGCTTCCTGAGCTTCTTCTGCATTCATGTGGAAGAGACGACCATTGCGGTTGTGTTTGAGGATTCCCGGGCAAATCTTTTCCCTGGTTGAACACGATGCTTTTGTTGAGCTGGGGCATTCACATTGGCATGCAGGTAGTCTTCTTGGGACACTCATTGGAGTAGTGACCCTTCACTCCACACTCGAAACAAGTGATCTGGGACTTGTCCTTGACTGCGACAGGCACAGCATTGATGCCAGTTCATGTGCGGTGTTGTTTGTGAGGATTCCCTGCCAGTTCTGTGAAAGGCACGAATCTTAAGTTGGTGATAACCAATCCTAAGATTAATCTTTGAGAATACCTGGCTCTAGTCAACCGATCGAATAGATCCTCTGTCTTTGGCAAGGGGTACTTGTTCTTGATGGTGACATCATTCACCTTTCTGTAATCTGTGCACAAACGGTTGCCTCCATCTTTCTTGTCGACGAATAACACTGGTGACCTCCATGGCGATGTGCTTGGTTGAATCAAGCCTTTTTCTAACATGGCATCCAACTGCTTCTTCAGTTCCACTAACTCAAGGGTTCATGCTATAAGGTCTCTAGGCTATGGGTCCAGTTCCGGGGATTAGTTCGATAATGAAGCAATATCCCTATCCGGGGGCATACCTACCAATCATCTGGGAATACGTCAGGGTATTCACAAACTACTCTTACTTGGTATATGGTGGGTAGCGCTAGACTCTTGTTGCACTTGAATTGACGAGGTAAGGTTCAGATATATTCGCTACTGTTACTCTAGAGCTACTGGTCATGGTGATGGCTTTATAGCACAGTCTATCAGTCCTTTATGGCTTGACATCCAGTCCATACCTAGTACTACTTCCAATCCTTTGGTTCCAAGTACAATTAGATTGGCATACAAATCTATCCCATGAATTCTGATAGGCACAGCTTTGCAAATTTTTCTAGCCTTGGTTGTCGAACCGGGGTTTTGAACTATCATGACATGCTTCATGTTGATTGGGTGAATCTTACTAGTGCATGCAATTTCTTCGGTGACAATGAATGCGATGTCCAGAATGAAACAACACTCTTGCTAAAACTGAGTTGACAGAAGAGACATACCCAGCACTACATCTGGCGCTTCCTGAGCTTCTTCTGTGTTCAGGTGGAAGAGACGACCGTTGCGGTTGTGAGGATTCCCTGGGGCAAATCTTTTCCCTGGTTGAACACGATGCTTTTGTTGAGCTGGGGCATTCACATTGGCATTGGCAGTAGTCTTCTTGGGACACTCATTGGAGTAGTGACCCTTCACTCCACACTCGAAACAAGTGATCTGGGACTTGTCCTTGACTGCGACAGGCACAGCATTGCTGCCAGTTCCATGTGCGGTGTTGTTGTGAGGATTCCCTGCCAGTTCTGTGAAAGGCACGAATCTTAAGTTGGTGATAACCAATCCTAAGATCAATCTTTGAGAATACCTGGCTCCAGTCAACTGATCGAATAGATCCTCTATATTTGGCAAGGGGTACTTGTTCTTGATGGTGACATCATTCAACTTTCTATAATCTGTGCACAAACGGTTGCCTCCATCTTTCTTGTCGATGAATAACACTGGTGATCTCCATGGCGATGTGCTTGGTTGAATCAAGCCTTTTGCTAACATGGCATCCACTGCTTCTTCAGTTCCACTAACTCTAAGGGGTTGATGTTATAGGGTCTCTGGGCTATGGGTCCGGTTCCGGGGATTAGTTCGATAATGAACGCAATATCCCTATCTGGGGGCATACCTCCCAATTCATCTGGGAATACGTCAGGGTATTCAAAAACTACTCTTACTTGGTCTATGTGGTATAGGCTGGGTAGGGCTGTTGTTGCACTTGATTGATTGACGAGGTAAGGTTTCAGATATATTCTCTACTGTTACTCTGGAGCTACTGGTCATGGTGATGGATTTATTAGCACAGTCTATCAGTCTTTATGCCTTGACATCCAGTCCATACCTAGTACTACTTCCAATCCTTTGGTTCCAAGTACAATTAGATTGGCATAAAAATCTATCCCATGAATTCTGATAGGCACAGCTTTGCAAAATTTTTCTAGCCTTGGTTGTCGAACCGGGGATTTGAACTATCATGACATGCTTAGGTTGGTTGGGTGAATCTTACTAGTGCATGCAAATTCTTCGGTGACAATGAATGTGATGCTCCAGAATCAAACAACACTCTTGGTAAAACTGAGTTGACAGAAAACATACCCGACACTAAATCTGGCGCTTCCTGAGCTTCTTCTGCGTTCATGTGGAAGAGACAACCATTGTGGTTGGGAGGATTCCCTCGGGCAATTCTTCTCCCTGGTTGAACACGACGCTGCTGTTGAGCCGGGGCATTCACATTGGCATTGGCAGCAGTCTTGCTGGGACACTCATTGGAGTACTGACCCTTCACTCCACACTCGAAACAAGTGATCTAGGACTTGTCCTTGACTGCGACAGGCACAGCATTGCTGCCAGTTCTGGGTGCAGTGTTGTTGTGAGGATTCCCTGCCAGTTCTGCGAAAGGCACGAACCTTAAGTTGGTGATAACCAATCCTAAGATCATCCTTTGAGAATACCTGGGCTCCAGTCAAATAATCGAATAGATCCTCTATCTTTGGCAAGGGTTACTTGTTCTTTGGTGATGGTGACGTCATTCAACTTTCTGTAATCTATGCACATACGGTTGCCTCCATCTTTCTTGTCGACGAATAACACTGGTGATCTCCATGGCGATGTGCTTGGTTGCATCAAGCCTTTTGCTAACATGGCATCCAACTGCTTCTTCAGTTCCACTAACTCTGAGGGGTTCATGCTATAGGGTCTCTGGGCTATGGGTCCGGTTTCGGGGATTAGTTCAATAATGAACGCAAATCCCTATCCGGGGGCATACCTGCCAATTCATCTGGGAATACATCAGGGTATTCACAAACTACTCCTACTTGGTCTATGGTGGGTAGCGCTAGACTCTTGTTGCACTTGAATTGACGAGGTAAGGTTTCAGATATATTCTCTACTGTTACTCTGGAGCTACTGGTCATGATGATGGCTTTATTAGCAAAGTCTATCATCCTTTATGCCTTGACATCTAGTCCATACCTAGTACTACTTCCAATCCTTTGGTTCCAAGTACAATTAGATTGGCATAAAAAATCTATCCCATGAATTCTGATAGGCACAACTTTGCAAATTTTTCTAGCTTTGGTTGTCGAACCAGGGATTTGAACTATCATGACATGCTTCAGGTTGGTTGGGTGAACCTTACTAGTGCATGCAAATTCTTCGGTGACAAATGAATGCGATGCTCCCGAATCAAACAACACTCTTGCTAAAACTGAGTTGACAGAAAACATACCCAGTAGTAAGTCTGGCGCTTCCCGAGCTTCTTCTGCGTTCATGTGGAAGAGACGACCGTTGAAGTTGTGAGGATTCCCTAGGGAAAATCTTCTCCCTGGTTGAACACGACGCTGCTATTGAGCTGGGGCATTCACATTGGCATTGGCAACAGTCTTCTTGGGACACTCATTGGAGTAGTGACCCTTCACTCCACACTCGACAAACAAGTGATCTAGGACTTGTCCTTGACTACGACAGGCATAGCATTGCTGCCAGTTCTAGGTGCAGTGTTGTTGTTGTTGTTGTTATTCTCTTGGGAGGTGCACGGTTGAAATTGTGGCATTGCCGGAGTTGTGATTGTTTCCTCTGGACTTCCCATTGCCTCCGCTACGGTTGGGGTAGCTTGGGCGAGACGTTGGGGTCGGTTGTTCCTTGGTGCATATCCCGATGAGGGGGTTGGGACGTTACTTCTGGTGATGCTGGATCCAGATTGCTTGCTGCATCATACGACGCTTGCGGTTGTCATTTTCCTGGTTAATCTCCCTTCCCTCTGAATGGCAGAGTCGACTAGCTCTTCTAGATCCTCGAAACGGATGTTGACGAGGACAGTCTGCATCTCATCATGTAGTCCGTTCAGGAATCTCTCCTTCTTCTTGGCCTCCGTGTTGATCTCATTAGGTGCATATTTGGCAAGTGACAGGAATCTGTCACGGTATTCTACGACAGTCATTCTTCCTTGCTTCAATTCGCGGAATTCATCTCTCATCCTATTGAGTAGACCTTGCGACACGTGGGTGTGGCTGACTGAACTTGACTTTGAAAGCTTCCCATGTCATCACTTTCCCATGGTTCATATTGCGGATACTAGTCCACCAAGCTCTTGCATCTCCTGCCAGATACTGGGTGGCGAAGAGAACTTTCTCATTTTATTCAACTCTTGCAACTTCTAAGTTGTTTTCCATTGTCTGTAACCAGTCATCAGCATCTAATGTGTTTCATATTGGTTGAAGATTGGGGGATTGGTTTTCTGAATTTGATTGAGTTTGGATCCCTAGTGATCCTGATTTCCATGCCCTTGGTTGTTGAGAGCCATCTAGCGATCTGTTGAAGTGTTGCTAAGTTGGCTTGGTGCTCTGCCCTGCTTGCTTCATAGTTTGCGATGAGATTCTGCAAGATCTGCAGCATTGGGTCTTGCGACGAGCTGCTCCCTCCTTGGTTTCCACGACTCATCTGAAGATTGAGGTAGATATAGGGTAAGAGGGAAATTCTAAGGTTCATGGTTTTGGTTAAAAATCTAAAACTTTGAGTTAGACTCAGGTTTTTCAACTAACCTCATTTTCATTCATGCAAACAAGCACACGATACAACACACACCACAAAAACAAAGGAAAACAGATGGTTTGAAGAACCATTCTGCCAGCTACGATAAAGTGGGACCGATACATATCATGCTACGACAGTGCTCTAGTGCATCTACTCATCATCGATGAAGTCAGAGTCCTCATCATCAGTGTAGAAGTCCACAGCATCCTCCTCCAGAAAGTCATCATCATTGCTGAGGTAAGAATCCATGTCTCCTGGATGTCTTAACCCTCCTCTTCTTCTTCCTTTGCTGCAAGCTGAGCTTCCTACTCCTTGACGGGCTTCTCGAGGTCGGCCACCTTCTTGCGAAGACGGGCGATGGTGGGATCCTTCTTTGCACGCTGGGGGCGAAGAGACTGGCATACTGGACGAGCAGTGTGCGAAAGTCTGAGCCTTCTGGTCGGCAATGGCACGGTTCTGGTTGGCTATCTCCCTAGCATTGTCCAGTTCTGCTCTCTGTCGTGCAGCAAGAACTCAAGATTCTCCACTTGACGCCTCAATTCTGGGTGACTTGGCATCTCCATCTGCATTCCCATGAAGTCACGTCTTGCATAGTGAACAAAATGGGTTCCTTGGAGTGGTTGACGCTGAGGGCACATAGACGTGCGAGAGCTTCATGCATTGCCCTGGCTAATCCATCCAGCCAGTTGTTCTCTCTCACGGAGAACTGAATTCTCCCAGAAGTTGGTGCTTCGATGCTTCCTCTAAGATCTGCGGTGACTAGCCACTATAAGTCTCCTCCTGGGGTCCTGGAAGTTGAGCTCCAAGAAACTCCAGATGTGGGCGTCCCAGTAACTCCGATAGTGAATCCAGATCTCTCTCGAAGATCAGCTGACCTCCATTTTCCAACTAGTAAAACTTGCTGAACTGAGTCTCCATCTACAAGAATTTAGGATGAGGAAATTATTGAAGTAATCAAGTGTGTCAAATTTTAAGTAGTAATGTAAGAATTTTGAGGAACATGAATTTTGAGAAAGAAATAATTCGCAAGGGTAAGAGAAGAAATATTTTTCATAAATACTAACTTTGGTTTTGAAATTAAGTTTTTGTTCGGACGTCCATTCTAAATAGGTCTCCTATGGTCAGGATGGCTCTAATACCAACTTGTCAACCCCCGGATTTTTAATCCCAGATGCACGTTATGCCATACCTCGCAATCCCAGTATTATCATTTTTGCGAGACATAACGGATTGGATATCACAGTACATCATCCATTACAAACCATACCTAAGGTCTTACGAAAATAAGGATCTCATGATCCAGTCTTAATACAACAAGCAGCGGAAATAAAAGATAAGCGTAGCGGTGGGGTCCATCTTTAGGGGCACAGGCAATGCTGACGAAGGCAGATAGTCCTAGTCATCATAGCCGACCTGCTGGCCATCATCTTGGTAATATCCTTCCTAGTCTGGCCATGAGAATAGCCAGGGAAAGAAGCCATGAGTACTCTTTAAGTACTCGCAAACTACCACTAACAAGTAATATAGTTCTAGGTTAAAGTGTTAACTCTATGTCTAACTCTAAGGTTAAGTTGAAACCTAAGCTGAGTTCCGAAACAAAGAAAGATAAAATAAAGTTCTAGAATCACTTAAGTTGGGGAGCTATTGTCCTAAACACAACTCTGTTGTGGTCAAGTCAAGATTCATCATTCATTTCATAAGTCATTTTGAAAACATGTGACAATGAAACAGTATGTCCATTCCAACTGTCCATAACCGCGGATGTGGCTATTTGAATAGTTTGACACTCTGTAGAGGTGGTACACTTTCACCACAAGATTTGATACATCTATCAGGGATAACCCCGAATCATCATACTTAGTATGCAGATAATCAAACATAACCTTCCCTTTACACACCCTAGTATAAGCACCTCTCCTATGAGCATGGCCTCCCAACCATGACCATCAGTCATCTTGGGAACTGCATAGGTGGACAACATTGAGAGGTAGCCTCAGCTCACACCTCTCCCACGAGGGAACTAATACTAATGCATATAAATTTCTAGCTAAGCCTTACCCAATTCAGGTAGTGTGGTTGTACGGTAAATTTGGAATGGTGTCGCATTTGAATCCAACCATCAGTTTTATAAAAGGGTTAAGTCTCATGCCTCATCATTTTCATCATCATAAACCCTTTGTGTTTCTCAACACATGTCAAAACATCTCAATAGAATGACTCATCATTCCAAGGTTTCCATAATTCATTTTCACCAAGTGCTCCCATCTAAAGTGACTCAAGTTTTTAATGTAGTCTAAACTACTAAGTTAAGAGTGCTCACTAAAGTGGAAAGATGGGTTCAATCTCACGCCATAGAATGACATCTAAAGGGTTCTAAAATAGGTCAAGTTTTATACTCTTTATGCTACCTTCAAAACAAGTAAGAACATTTGGGTAAAGTAAAGGAAGTAAAGCTTATAAAGAAGACTTGGGGTAACTAATAGTCAAGGTGATATGACTCAAGCATGCCTATAGCATCTTTGATCCAGTTAACTAGCTTAATTCTAACATTGCTACAATTCTAATGAAGTTCCGTTGTTGTTGGTCGATGTAGCCATAATGGAAAATAAGGTACGTCATGTATTCGTTATGTATTGGATGTTTACTTTGATACTTGTGAAGGAGTTATGCCCTAGAGGCAAATAATAAAGTGTATTATTTGATATACCTCCTGTATGTTCATAATACGTTTCATATTGTGCTATAACTGTGTTAATACGAAACGTTAATACACGTGTGGTATGTAAACAAACCGTGTGTCTAGTTACCTCTATTGAACTAGTTCATTGGTCATGAGGATGGTCTATGTTTCAAGACCATGGGCATTTATGCCAACTGACAATGAGGTCATGTTATTAGTTAAATAACATGATAGACAAACATGTGACCGTTATATCGTAATGTGATCTAGTTACATGTTCACCATTGATGATAAAAACAGAAAACTCGCAACCTGATCCTTTGACTGTGAGGTAATGCAAATCACCATTCTGGAAGAAGCTTAGATGGTTATCAAGAATCATCTCGTAACAGGGTGATCAAAAAGGTGCCACTCAGGTTTTCCGAAGGAATGCGTAGAGGACTACATATGAAGACCAGGATTTGTCTAGTCTATGTAACGGACAGATACATGTGGCCATCTCGGTGACATTGCATTAATGAAGCTTGCAAGCATGTGACTAGGTCATAGAATGCAATGACATGATAACGAGTAAAACAAGTTCATTGGTAACGAGATCGAACTAAGGTATGCAGATACTGAAGATCAAGTCTCAGATGAATTAGGTATCGTATGACAAAGGGAATGGGGAACGACTATCTCACGGTTCGAGCGATTGTATTCGTCAAACGTACGGGGGTCACATGGCCATGCAGGTCCCTCTGTTGATCATTGATATGAGAATGGTCTCTATCATGTCCGGAGTGTTTCTGAACCAAGGATGTCACGCTTAAGGGTGGGGACTCTTAGGGTAGATGAGGTATCATATGAGAAATAGAGAGAGAGAAACCGGAATAGTTTCGGTAACATCTGATGGAGATCGGAAGGGGTCCGGAAGATGTTCCGGAGTGAGGGAATAATATAATATGTGTATTTGAATGTTAATTGGCGAATTAATATTAAATATATATTTTATTTTATTTTAAAAGGCACTATATTGCTAATGGGCCTCACCCGAGGGGAGGCCCAAGTGGGCAAGGCGCCTAGGGGTGGGGCCAGCCGGCCTAGGGCTAATGGGCCACCCGAGTGGGGCCCACCTAGGGCCGGAGGTCTGCCCTAAGGTGGCCGGCGGGTGTGGGCATTAGTCCCACACCGCCTGGCCCCTGGGTGGTGCACCGCCCCTCCTACTATATAAAGCCCCCCTCCCCTTGGAAGACACCCATTCCTCTCATTCTCTCTCTCTTCTACTGAGGACTTCCTCGTAATATTGGGGAGGACCTCGTGGTTGAGTTCTCCACCTTTACACTACCGTCGTGTGATCGGCGATCCGGCATCTACTTCTTTTGTTGCTCGGCTGGATCGGAGCCCGGTTGACGTCCACTACACTTCGGAGGCACCACACTTGGGGTGCTGCTCGTCTTCATCAATATACGCCTTCCTGCGTAAGGCGTGCCTCTCTCTGCAAAGGTATGAATACTATATTCCTTCTCCGTTACTTTTGTCTACATAATATAGATCCTGGTATTAGTGTTCGAGTAGATAGAATTTTTGTTTTCTGCTACGGAACCCTTCAGTGGTATCAGAGTGGGTCTATGGGTAGACATGTCGTACGGATAGAACACATAGCAATATGTGGGCATTGATTCTCTAGTTGCTACCCTCTTTTAGTATTATTGTTGATATCGCGGCACTGTTTGATGAAGCGGCCCCCAACCGACCTCACATGGTGATTCACGAGACTGGTCCACAAATCAAGTGGCTTAGGGGGGTGTCTGTCTCTCTGCAGTAGTTGATATGGCATTAACACTGGAGGGCCCTGAAAAGGGAAGAAGAACGGCAATCATTGAATCCATGTTGTGGCTCGACGTTCATAGGTGGGAAAGGGTTCTGCTGCGAAAGCCCTAAAGCCGCGTAAAACATGCAATAGTTAATATAGAAGCGTCTGTCTTCGTTATTGCATAGGGGCAAGTATTGTAACATGGCAATGACAAGTTTGTGAAACTCTCATTGAAGCTATTGATGATGATCACAAAGCTGTAACCATGTCATAACACTTCACTTTAGAAGTATTACTTATTGTGCTAGTATACTTACTAGACGGTAGCATAATAAGATAATCCCTCATAGTATTCCAGTTATCGTATTCCCCTTGTGTATGCACCACCAAGAAAGTTCTTCGGTATGAGGCGATCCAGGGTGACAGGCCTGGGTGTCAGACATATCTACGTTCACATACAGTGGGTGTAAGCCATGTTGCACTGCAAATACACACGAGTTAGGACTGGCGAGCCTAGCACGCTAGAGAAGCTTGGCCTCGGGATACAAGAGACCGAAAGGTCGAGCATGAATCACATAGTTGATGTGATCGACATTAGGGAATGTCCACCTTTGATACTGCACTGATGGCTGTGACGATCGGGGGAGGTGTAGAGGATAGGGATCATGTGATCACTAAACGAGTAGAGGGATGTTCGTTTAAGTGGGAGTTCTTTTAGTTAATACTCGAACTCATTATTATGAACATAGTCTAAATACTTTGCAAATTCCTTTGTAGATGTCTCGCCCACCCACCTTCAACCTTAGCACTTTCCTCGAGAAGGACAAGCTGAAAACTGATGGAACCAACTTCACCGCATGGTTCCGCAATCTTAGGTCCCCTACAAGTTGACTTATGTCATCGAGGCTGACCTTCCAGCTAAGCCTGTAGATTCCGCCTCTGAGGACGAAAAGAATGTCTGGCAGTCCAAGGCGGATGATTTCTCCCTCATCCAAGTGGAATGCTCTATGCCATGGAGCCGGAGCTTCAAAAGCGTTTTGAGAAGATGAATGATTTTGAGATCATTGAGGATTTCAAGGCTGTCTTTGCTCCACAGGCTCGTGCAGAGAGGTATGATGCTTCCGAGCTCTTCTTCTCTACTAAAATGGAAGAGCACAGTAGTATTAGTGAGCACGTGGTCAAAATGTGTGGCTACGTTAAACGCTTAAACGCCCTGATTGCAAAATCCCGGAGGAACTCGCTATAGATAGGGTGCTGCATTTCTGCCCCCTAGCTACAAGAGTTTTGTGCTGAACTACAACATGCAAGGGATGACTAAGACCCTTGCTGAGGTGTTCGCCATGCTCAAAACTGCTGAGGTTGAAATCAAGAAGGAACACACAGTGCTGATGGTCAACAAGACCACCAACTTTAAGAAACCGGGGCAAAAGGGAAAAGGCAAGACCAAGAAGCCTAAGAGGGATGGCAAGTTGTTGCCACCCCTCAAAGGCTGCAAGCCTGGCCCTAAGCCTGGCACACTTCGTGCTTCTACTGCAAGGGGATGGGCACTGGAAACGCAACTGCCCCAAATACCTTGAAGACAATCGAGCTGGCAAGATAGCCATTCCGGACAAAGGTATATATGATATACATGTTATTGATGTATTCCTTACAAGCGCCAGGAGTAACACATGGGTATTTGATACCGGATCTATTGCTCACATTTGTAACTCTCACTAGGATCTGTAGAGTAGGAGGCGCCTGAGGAAGGACGAGGTGACGATGCGCGTCGGCAATGGTTCGAGAGTCAAGTGATGGCCGTCGGCACCCTGCATCTCCGTCTACCGTCAGGATTATTGTTGATTTTGAATAAATGCTATTATGTACCCGCACTGAGTATGAATATTGTGAGTGGGTCTTGCTTGTTGCAAGACCATTATTCATTTAAATCAGGAACAAATGGTTGTTCAATTTATATGAATGATGTTTTCTATGTTCATGCACCTGTACGTGATGGTTTATTCTTACTTGATCTTGATTGTGATACACACATCCATATAGTGTTGATGCTAAACGTTGTAAGCACAAGTGACGATAATTCCATGTACATATGGCATTGCCGTCTTGGTCATATTGGCGTAAAATGCATGAAGAAGCTTCATTCAGAAGGGCTTCTTGGATCATTGTACTTTGAATCCCTTGATACATGTGAGCCATGTCTCATGGGCAAGATGACCAGGACACCATTCTCCGGTATAATGGAGAGAGCATAGACCTACTTAGGATCATACATACGGATGTATGTGGACCAATGAGTGTCTCAACCCGCAATGGTTATCGTTACTTTGTTACCTTTACTGATGACTTGAACAGATATGTATATATCTACTTGATGAAGCACAAGTCTGAAACCTTTGAAAAGTTCAAGGAATTTCAGAAAGAGGTAGAGAATCAACTTACAAGAAAATCAAGAACCTTCGATCGGATCGAGGCGAGGAGGCGAGTATTTGACTTATGAGTTTAACATGCACTTAAAGGACTGTGGGATTGTACCACAGCTTACGCCGGCCGGAACACCACAACGTAATGGTGGTGTGTCGGAACGTCGTAACCGAACCCTATTGGATAGCGTACGGTCCATGATGTCTTTAACTGATTTGTCTGTGTCTTTTTGGGGATAGGCATTAGAAACCGCCACTTTTATTTTAAACAGAGCACCATCCAAATCCGTCGAGACAACCCCATATGAGATTTGGCATGGCAAGAAGCCATTGTTGTCATTTCTGTAAGTTTGGGGTTGTGAGGCTTATGTTAAGAAACTGCAGCCTAACAAACTTGAACCTAAATCAGAAAAATGTATCTTTGTAGGATACTCGAGGGAAACCATTGGGTATACCTTCTACAACCAAGCCGAAGGAAAAACGTTTGTCGCTAGAAATGGCACCTTTCTCAAAAAGGAGTTTCTTGCAAAGGGAGTAAGTGGAAGGAAAATAGAGTTAGATGAAATTGTTGACCCTTCTCTCCGTATTCTGAGTGGCGCAACGGAAAATGTTCCGAAAGCGCTCTCCAACATGGAGGAAGAGCCCATTGATGCTGATCAAAACAATGACATCGAAACTCCTGAGGTTCGCAGGTCTACAAGGGTTCGTGCCACTCCAGATTGGTATAGTAGCCTTGTAATGTCTGTCATCTTAGATGATCAAGAAGAACCTGCAAACTACAAAGAAGCTATGGGTAGTGCTGACTTCGAGAAATGGCTAGAAGCCATGGAATCCGAAATAGGATCCATGCATGAAAACCAAGTTTGGACCTTGGTGGATCTTCCAGAAGGCCGCAAGGCCATGGAAAATAAATGGATCTTTAAGAAAAAGACAGATGCGAATGGTAATGTGACCATTCACAAAGCTCGACTTGTCACAAAGGGTTTTCGACAAATTCAAGGAGTTGATTACGATGAGACTTATTCTCCCATAGTAATGCTTAAGTCTGTCAGGATTTTAATAGCAATTGCTGCATATTTCGACTATGAAATTTGGCAGATGGATGTCAAGACCGCGTTCCTCAATGGTCACATTGATGAAGAGTTGTATATGATACAACCGGAAGGTTTTGTTGATCCTAAGGATGTTGGAAAGGTGTGCAAGCTCCAACGGTCCATTTATGGGTTGAAGCAAGCATCTCGGAGCTAGAACCAACGTTTTGATCAAGTGATCAAGAGTTTTGGATTTATCGAGAACCAACAAGAGTTCTGTGTTTACAAGAAAGCAAGTGGGAGCTCGGTAGTTTTCTTAGTAGTATATGTGGATGACATATTACTCATGGGAAACGATGTGGATCTTATGAATAGCATGAAAGCGTATTTGAGCAACCAATTTTCCATGAAGGATCTAGGTGAAGCTGCATAAATATTAGGAATCAAGATCTATAGAGATAGATCAAGACACCTAATAGCATTAAGTCAGAGTACTCACATAGATAAGATTTTGAAGAGGTTCAAAATGGAAAACACCAAGAGGGGTTTTACAACTATGATGAAGAATTGCAACTTGAGTGTGACTCAATGTCCTGTAACGGACAATGATAGAGAAAAGATGTCTGACATCCCCTGTGCTTCTGCAGTAGGATCTATCATGTATGCAATGCTTAGTACCCGACCTGATGTAGCATTGGCTCTTAGTTTGACGAGCCGATATAAGAGTAATCCAGGACCGGATCACTAGATAGCTGTGAAAAATATCCTAAAGTATTTGAGAAGAACAAAGGATATGTTCCTGATCTATGGAGGAAATGATGAAGCTCTAAACGTACCAGGTTACGTAGATGCGAGCTGGAATTCAGATCATGATGAATCTAAGTCCCAAACAGGATTTGTTTTTTTGGTGAATGGGGTGCCGTAAGCTGGAAGAGCAAGAAGCAACCGGTGGTGGCACAATCTTCAATGGAATCTGAATACATTGTTGCGGCTTATGCAGCAAATGAAGCTGTTTGGCTAAGGAATTTCGTCATCGAACTAGGAGTTTTTCCCAACGCACAAGACCCCGTGACAATCTATTGTGATAACACATGAGCTATTGCAAATGCAAGGGAACCAAGAACTCATTACACAACCAAACACATCAAGCTTAGATTTCACGTCATCCGACAGATTGTCAAAGAAGGCGAAGTCAAGATTTGCAAAGTAGATACGGAACTGAATGTAGCAGATCCTTTGACTAAAGCTCTCCAACATGACAAGAACGAAACATCGAGATTCCATTGGTGTTAGGTTCGTGCCTATTGTAAACTAGTTTTTGTATACTCTAGTGCAAGTGGGAGACTGAAGGAGTTATGCTCTAGAGGAAAAGAATAAAGTGTATTATTTGATATACCTCCTGTATGTTCATAATATGTTTCATACTATGCTATAACTGTGTTAATACGAAACGTTAATACACGTGTGGTATGTAAACAAACTGTGTCTCTAGTTACCTCTAGTGAACAAGTTCATTGGTCATGAGGATGGTCTATGTTTCAAGACCATGGGCATTTATTCCAACTGACAATGAGGTCATGTTATTAGTTAAATAACATGATTGACAAACATCCGACCGTTATATCGTAATGAGATCTAGTTACATGTTCACCATTGATGATAAAACACAGAGAACCTCGCAACCTGATCCTTTGACTGTGAGGTAATGCAAATCACCAGTCTAGAAGAAGCTTAGATGGTTATCAAGAATCATCTCGTAACAGGGTGATCAAAAAGGTGCCACTCAGGTTTTCCGAAGGAATGCGTAGAGGAGTACATATCAAAACCAGGATTTGTCTAGTCTGTGTAACGGACAGATACATGTGGCAATCTCTGTGACATTGCATTAATGAAGCTTGCAAGCATGTGACTAGGTCACAGAATGCAATGACATGATAACGAGTAAAACAAGTTCATCGGTAACAAGATCGAACTAAGGTATGCCGATACTGAAGATCAAGTCTCGGATGAATTAGGTATCATATGACAAAGGGAATGGGGAACGACTATCTCAAGGTTCGAGCGATTATATTCGTGAAATGCACGGGGTCACATGGCCATCCAGGTCCCCTGTTGATCATTGATATGAGAATGGTCTCTATCATGTCCGGAGTGTTTCCGAACCGAAGGATGTCACGCTTAAGGGTGGGGACGCTTAGGGTAGATGAGGTATCGTATGAGAAATAGAGAGAGAGAAACCGGAATAGTTTCGGTAACATCCGATGGAGATCGGAAGGTGTCCGGAAGATGTTCTGGAGTGAGGGAATAATATAATATGTGTATTTGAATGTTAATTGGAGAATTAATATTAAATATATATTTTATTTATTTTAAAAGGAACTATATTGCAAATGGGCCTCACCCAAAGGGAGGCCCAAGTGGGCAAGGCGCCTAAGGGTGGGGGCTAGCCGGCCTAGGGCTAATGGGCCACCCGAGTGGGGCCCACCTAGGGCCGGCGGCTGCCCCAAGGTGGCCGCGGTGTGGGCATTAGTCCCACACCGCCTGGCCCCCGGGGTGGTGCCCCCCTACTATATAAAGGGGTCCCCCTCCCCTTGGAAGACACCATTTCTCTCATTCTCTCTCTCTCTCTCTCTCTCTCTCTCTCTCTCTCTTCTACAGAGGACTTCCCGTAATATTGGGGAGGACCTCGTGGTTGAGTTCTCCACCTTCACACTACCGTCGTGTGATCGGCGATCCGGCATCTACTTCTTCTGCTGCTCGGCTAGATCGAAGCCCGTTGACGTCCACTACACAGGACGTGTGACGAACTTCGGAGGCACCACACTTGCGGTGCTGCTGTCTTCATCAATATACCCTTCCTGCGTAAGGCGTGCCTCTCTCTGCAAAGGTATTAATACTGGATTCCTTTCGTTACTGATGTCTACATAGTATAGATCCTGGTATTAGTGTTCGAGTAGATAGAAATTTTTTTGTTTTCTGCTATGGAACCCTTCAACTTGTTGGTTATGTTCCACGACTAACTGATCATGGGATCGTGGTTGTATGCATAACAGGGATTCTCGGAGGATTAATCCGGGGACCCCACAGACTTGGTATCAGAGCCATCCTGACTATAGGAGAACCTTTGTTAGCATGGTCGCTAGACAGGAACCTTATTTTGAAAACCCCGTCTTTCGAAAACTAGTTTCTCAATGAGTTTCAAAAACTTCTACTCCTTCTCTTACTCTAAGTGTATGCTTTCGAAAATGGTTTCCTCTATCCCTCGTCCAAACTTCAAACCTACGGATTTTAAATAACTAGGATCTAGAACCCGGTGAAGGAAATTGGAACAAAATGAAGACAAGCAACCACCAGCAAACACAAGGAGACTACAATATCGCTCTACCAGCGAATCCTCCCAATCAGAAGACATCAGTTGTTGCACTATCAAGAAACACCGAAGCTACGACGAAGACTTCATCTGCAAGATAGATACTCAGACCTGAAGAAAGACGATATCTAGGGTGAATAAGAATAGGATTCCCCTACATCATGAGTAGTTGACTCCTTGGTCCCTGGCGTTGACCGTGTTTGCTTGCCTAGGTGCATCATGTGTTGCTTGATGTGTGTTGCCTGCCGAGGACATTGCGATTCCCTCGCTCTGTTCGTCTTGCTTGTATGTTTTGTTTGCTCTGACCTCCTTAAAAATGTGACTCAAGGAGCGATAACCCACCTAGTAACTCAGAAAATCCCTGTGTTAGCTGTCGGTATTGAGACCTAGACTAACCTCGAGAGTATATGAGAGGAAAAGCATCGCCAGAACTAGGAATTCGACATCATCAAGTCCGAATCAACTCGGAAATTTCATCTCAGCAGGATGGCATACCTCGTCAAGCTCACCTCACGAGACTTGTCCATAGCACCACACTCCCTTGTCCCTTAGTCTACTACAGAAAGAATTCCGTTGAAGCCGGAAGTCAATCACTGAAGGATCCTAAATATCCATAGGAAACCACCTAATAAGTCAACCAAGACAAGAAGTGAAGACCTAACTACGCTGACATTCAGTACATTAGAACCTACGACC
Organism: Avena eriantha; assembly: GCA_910589775.1. Lineage (NCBI taxonomy): Eukaryota > Viridiplantae > Streptophyta > Magnoliopsida > Poales > Poaceae > Avena > Avena eriantha. The sequence goes on along the minus strand of OU342743.1, from coordinate 450,947,648 downwards.
ACCTCAGGAGACTAGCTATTCTAGTCGACCCTATCCCATCCCAACAGGAAGTTCCTCACCAGAAGGACAAGATAATCCAAAAACTCGAAGACGAGGATGCTTAAAGACAACAAGTCCACTCCTCCATCAAGCAGAAGCAACGCAAGAAATGCAAATGAAGACAGCTTATCCGATGCTGACTGCTTCACCCCAGACTAACTACTAGCAAGAAGAGTCGGAAACTGCTAATTTACCTTGACCTAACCCCTTAAAGGATACGTTAGGAAACCACCCCGCTAAGCTTTATGGAATAGGGCGTCACTTGACAAGCTCAACTCAAGATTGAGGTAAGATATATCCTCCCGCTAACAGTAAGTCAGCACTTCCAAGACAAAAGATCCAAACCCTTCTCGATGAACCTTAGTGCAGCTCTAAGGAGGAAAGACTGTGTCTTTCCACTCAATCCTCAAAGGCTATCTACCAGATGATACTTCAGAAAAGCTCTCTGGATACGAAGTCTTCCCTCCAAACCGCAACTCGTGAGTTATCCTAAGAGAAACTAACTGAAGATTCTACAAAGTCCCTCCGCTACTTCAGCTAAAGACCCACCCGAAGGACCGCCGAACCGCTAACCCCTAGGTTCCATAATGCTCAGAAGGCGTGAGACTCCAACAACTCCACAAGGCTAAGTATGAATAATAGTAGTATATAAGCCTCGTAGGATATAGCTTCTCAGACGACTTCTGAAGACCTCGACTCCAGGAAAAGGATGGACGACAATCTTCTGAACGACCAGCAATGAAGTCGAAAAGGAAGGAATGTGTTACCTCCGAGCCAACCCAGTCAAATCCTAAGGGGAAAGACTGAGTCTTCCCCACACAAATAGAGTAAACCCTCGCTAGGAGCCAACCCAGAAGCTTGGACCCCAACATCGTTAATAGGATACGCTACGACCCTAAGGAAGAGCTGTGAATCCTTAGAGCAAGGTACTCCCAGCTGTAGATTCTACCGTCCGACGAGCACTCCGGAAAGCTTAGCATCGAGGTAGTCTGCCCAGTCCAAGCCCTCGAGATATAGAGTCCGTAAGGAAAAGAAGGTCATCCCTCGCAATCAGGAATAGACTCTGCCCAACTCTCCATGCATCCCCGAAGACTGAAGCTCAACTTCATCGACACGGTAACCACTTTCTAAGACGGAGTCCGTAAGATAGCACGCTTGAAACCAGTAGCACTAACCTTGACTCAAAATCCCCTAACCCTACTCTCTGGAATCTCGAGACCAGATTCTTTTAAGGTGAAAGATCTGTAACATCCCAATTTCAGCAACCCTGATTAGTTGTCCCGAATGCAAAAATCAGGGGGAACAAAAACTTTTTCTTGTTGAGTGCTAAAGGGATGCTTGTTGTTGGATATTCTTATGATGGAGTTTTAGAAGATATACTCCTTACCTCAACCCAGTTGACAAAAGCTACTTCCCAAAACTGCCTCGGCTTAATTTCCATATTCCCAAATGTTCTGGCATTTCAAAAACATGAGCCAAGATGTTTATGAAACCAAAACTACTTTAGTAGCTTCTATTAAAAACATATGGAGAAATATAGAATACTATCTCCTTATGTTTTCAAGACAGAACCCTCAACTACTCTTACCTCTAGGATCTCCAAAAACCTTTTAGTAAGCTTTTGGACTCTACTCTTAGTAGAGATATCAAGGACTCTCGTCTTATTCAAAATCCAACCTTTTCAAAAGGCCTCAACCTTACCTCAAGCTAGGCTTGATGGTACCCCTAGTAGTGGATTTACTTAGTGTAGAAGATGAGTTGCCTTGATTTGCTGTCTAATGAATTGCCTTGATCTGCTGTTTGACTTGTCTGCTTAGGAGACAGTATGAGAAACTCTAGGAGCTCATCACTAGGATCAGGATGTCTTCAAGATCACCAAATCCTAAGAAAGAATACAAGATGGATCCAATCCCTAGCCACCATGTGATCACCTAAAACCATTAACCAGATCAATTCTAAAGTGATCCCTTCTAGAAGCTTCCAAGTCAATGAAGACCCGTATCAAGCATGGATCCTCCCTACTCAATATACACTTCAACATCATCCACTTGACAATGCTTGGGTACCTTGCAATGCATCAAAAAACCCCTCTCATGCTCAAGTCTGGAAACTGTTTCAATATCTCCTTTTTGAATGCCTCCCTTTCTCAACCCTTGTGCATTTTCGGTAATGCACTTGAACCATCTCGTTAACCATCCTAAGGACTACCAAGGCCCCATATTTACCCTGGTTAGAACATCCTATAACCCACTTTTTCTTGATGGTTTTGCAGGCAAGAAAATAACTATTCCCGCAAATCTAGTCAACCTGCCTACTTTGATAGAAGCTCACACCACCATCCAACCTTCCTTGGACCAACCCTTTGCATGGTTGTGCTTTACTAATATAGGTCTATCAAGATCTACTTCACTTGTTCCAAGTGGATCTATGTGCTTCTTAAACCCACAATGTTTTGAAGGCTAGTTGATAATCTGCTTTGGCAGGCTTATTTAATTCAAAGTTTGAAACCTTGTCTTGGTGATCCAAGAAGGATGAAGCTCAAACCTCTGTACCATGTTGATGTACGTCACTTGTCTATCCATCCATCTACCGCATGCCCCAAGGGGAGATCCAAACTCCAAGATACAACCATGTTTTGATGGTATGAAATTAACATCACCATAGATCCTTAATCTAGGGTATTCCACCAAAATAAACTTGGATTCTCCAATCCCAAGGTTGCAAATGCTTTCTACACCTTGTCTACATCATCTACCCTGATCATCAAGATTTATCAATAATTCTCCATTATTATTATGGCTCCAAAACAAATTAATTTCTTTAATAAACAAAATCTCCAAACTCCTTCCCTAAAGGAAAGTTTGGTTTTTGCCATGTATTCGTTATGGCAAATAAGGTACGTCATGTATTTGTTATGTATTGGATGTTTACTTTGATACTTTTCGGTTATGTGCCAAGACTAACTGATCATGGGATCGTGCTTTACGCATAACAGGGATTCTCGGAGGATTAATCCGGGGGCCCCACAATCGTCATTGCAAGCTGAAGCTGTCTGCACCCTATTTTCCGGACGACGTGATAGGGCATAGAGACCATCACTAATATTGCTCGAATTCTCTTCACGCAGCTTTGTGATATGCGGTTATACAAAATAATCAAGAGGTCATCTCATGTGCACAATTCATATGCAATTCAATGTTCAATTAACCATCTTACATGATTCTAAACCATTCCTAAAACCCACCCCCACATACTGGTGTAGCATAATCTTTTCCTTTGGTTGCTTTAAATAACCTACAAAAACGATACTCAAGTAAGACATCTGAACATAGCCTTGCTACAAGTTTTTATTTCATTATCGTGAGGATATGTATGAATAGTGCTCACTGATGTCAACGCACTTCTATTCTGGTAGAACAGTTGGTTGGGCCTCCAAGTGCAGAGGTTTGGTAGAACAGCAACAAGTTTTCCTTAAGTGGATCACCTAAGGTTTTACGAACTCAGGGAGGAAGTGGTCAAGGTTTCCCCTCTCAAGCAACACTGCAATCAAGATACAAGAAGTCTCTTGTGTCCCCACAACACACCCAGTACACTTGTCAGGTGTATAGCTGCACTAGTTCGGCGAAGAGATAGTGAAATACAAGTTGTATGGATATAAGACAACGGTGACAGGAATTAGCTTTGTGGCATGGAAGAGACTAAAGGCAACAGAAATAAGATGGAAGCAGGCAAACATGTAATAGATCTAGTTGCAACGGTGTTTCAATGCTTAGAAACAAGGCCTAGGTATCGTACTTTCGCTAGTGAACACTCTCATATAAATATCGTCTCTTCATGATAAAACTCTAAACTACTCTCCGGTTGGACACTCTAATCCATGGTAGGGGCTATAACAACACTACTCAAAGTTCACTTTCCACATCTAGATAAGCCCACACTGTCACCGTTGAGCACTAGATGGTTCCAACAAACACCACAATTTCATAGAGACATCCAACTCCAAATATTACTCATAACAGTATTTGTAATCTCTAGCCTAAGTGCCACCATGGTGTGCATGCTGTCACTTTCACACGCATGGGGAGCGAGAGATCTATTAAGCACTTGAGTAGCAAGGTAGATCTACTTGATTACAAAGCTCATGATCAGAATATGATGATGCATAGAGAAGAGAGAGATGAACACATAGCTTACCGGTAGAAACCCTCAGCCTCAAGGAAGAACTACTCCCTCATCATCATGGAATCAGCAACGTTGATGGAGATGGTGGTGGAGATTGATGGATATGGCTCCGAGGGCACTTCCCCATCCCGGCAGGGTGCTGGAACAGAGACTTTGTGTCCCCCGAATCTCCTATTCATTGGCGGCTACAGAACTTTTCGTGGCTGGAGGCTTGACTACCTAGGGTTTTTGCATCGAGAGGCATCTTATAGGCGAAAGGCAAAGTCGGTGGCCCACCAGGGGGGCCACACCACCTGGTGGTGCGGCCAGGCTAGCCCGCGTCACCATATGGTGTGCCCACCCTGGTGCCCCTTACTCCGTCTCTGCTTCGTGTTTCTGTGTTTCTCCGGGAAAAATAGGTATATTGGCTTTTGTCCCGTCCAATTCCGAGAATATTCATTTTTTGACTTTCTTGAACCAAAAACAGCAGAAAACAGGCAACTGGCACTGTGGCATCTTGTTAATTAATTAGTTAGTCCGAGAAAACATATAAAAATACCTCAAAGGCTTGACCAAGCAAAGCAAAGTAGATACTAAACAAGCATGGAACATCAAAAATTATAGATACGTTTGCAACGTATCAACATCCCCAAGCTTAAATCTTGCTCGTCCTTGAGTAGGTAAGTGATAAAAAGAAAGAATGAACTTTGAGATGACATGCACCCATCCTAACTTGATCAAAGTATTTGTAAAACATTTATAGCTCGGATCATAGTACTTTAACATAGCATGGAAGATAAAGTTCTAACAATAAGACATAGCAACTATGTGGCAACATGAAATGCACAAACAAAAGATTGATGAATAACAATGATTTGCAAGACTTTGTTTGTTTCACATAAAGAAAAGCATAGCATAGTGGCATTCAGCTTGTCCTCATAGAGTAGCAAATATAAATGCATAGGACACCTTCAAAGTTTATAAGGGTGACTAGATGCAAATAGTTTAAGAACAAGCAATATCAAAGTTATGCATCAATCAACAAGTCTTGGGATAATGCACATTAAACTAAGAATGGCCACTAATGCTCACTCAATAGGTGCATAAAGATAGAAGATGGAGACTCAACATAAAAGTAAAAGAAAGGCCTTCATAGAAGGAAGCAAGGATTCAATAGTCTCATAAGAGTTTCCAAAAATTATGGTACTTACTAGCTTTCAGCTCTCGTTGCCCCTATCATAAGCATCTTGATGTGATTAAGGTTAAAGTGAACAAACTATGGAGTATATGCTTGACAAAGTATAAGTTAGAATCTCATGTCCCTTGAATACGAGGGCCGCTCCTCATGCTACTCAAGTTTAGTTACCGGTAAGTTCTTGTCATAGTAAGTACATTGTATCATAGAGAACCGCCAACGGGGTACCCCCTTGCCCGATGATACGGAAGAATCCCCATATCAAAATGACAAAGCAAGCAGACAATGAGCATCTCGGCAATCTTCTTATTTACCATGGGAAAATGGTGATTTTTTCTCTCTTTCCTCTTTTCTCATATCTCTTTTTCTTTTCTTTTTCTCTTTGTTTTTCTCAATATCTGACTCTTTTTTTATAAGAAGAATGCTTCATAGACAGCTCATTATGGTTACGTTGCAGGTTTCGACCATGACATCATGGATTAGACTGGCGGCCCAAGCGTTTCTCTAACACACATACATAACTCCATGGACTTACAAGCTCCCCTTTCATTTCACACCGACGACATCCATAGACAAAAGAACATGATATCAACTAGGTACAAAGTACAAGTGCAATGTTTGAAAGCGTTCCCCATGACGGCATGGTTCTGCTAATCCCCAACATATAAGTGCAAGCATATACAACATAGACGACACAATGGTTCAAGTTTATTAAGGGAAAGAAAAGTAAAGTGTCCCATCAAGTTCGTGAGAGCTTTAATCACTACTTTTCTCATAACATGTTTAATTCGGAAGGTAGATAAAACATGAATATACTTGGAATAGCAAATGCTAATAGGTAGGTATGGTGGACTCTTTGAAATAACTTGGTTTTAGAAGTTGGATGCATGAGTGGAACTCATACTTGGTTATGGAGGCTAGCAAATTACTGGGAGCGACCAACTAAGAGAGCAATAATGGCCATAATCATGCAAAGCGACAAACATCATTGATTAAAGCATAAAGTGATATGACAAGTCAAAAACTAAATGATCCTCAAGGCTATGGTGACTTTGGATAGTCATAACATGGTGTGATCATGCATCAAGTCAACCCAAATAAAGCATCAAAGGAGAATACCATAATACTATGCTTTAATATGCTAAAACAACGCATGATTCTTCCAAGGCACATTAAGCAATCTCAATTGTTTATAACAAGTCATGCTACATCAATAATCACTAAGCATAAATCCAAAACAATACCAAGCATGACATGACAAAGCATAGGCCACAGTAAAAAACAAGCTCTCTTACCACTTAAGCATGAACTATTTATATTCTTTTCGAACACCAATCGACTTATTTGAAACAAATCACAAAAATAATAATAAATAAAGATCAGTGAGCTTGTCTCACAAATCCAAAAAGGAAGAACTAAAAGTTCTAAGCTGAAAGCACAGGAAAACTAAGGCTAAACCTAGTGCTGGCAAAAGAGAACACTCACAAAACAATAAGAATGAACCTAGACTGTTCTAGGCAATGAATAACGGGGTGTGTCTCTCTCCAAAAGAAGTGATGGGATCCAACCAACTGAATGCAGAAAAAAAATCAAAATAAAACTAAAAAAGAAAACAAAGACGCTCCAAGAACGACACAACTGTGCATGGAACAATAAAAATGAAGTGTTTGGAAGAAACCTGAGATTTTTATTGATGAAGAAGGAGATGCCTTGGGCATCCCCAGCTTTGACGCTTGTACTTCTTGGATATTTCTTGGGGGGACATGGGGTGGCATCCCCAAACTTGAGTTTGAGTCCATTCTTCATCTCATTACAATCATTCTCTCCATACACCTGAAATTCTTCCTTCATAGAAAACTTCACACAATCTTTATTAGCAACATTAGTGCAGTCAAGATAATAGGTCTTTGGGTTCAGTTTCAACACCAATAAAACTTCCACTAATACACAACCAACTTTAGCAGTTCCCTCAAAAAGCTCAATTCCCCAAAAGAAGTCAAAAAAAAACCAACAAGAAGCAAATGCAAATAATGGCAGAAATCTGTCAAAACAGACCAGCAGGTAAAGACGATTTTTTTCCAAGACCTTCTGTTGCTCAAATTGAAAAATGTTGAACTAGAGAAATTTAGATAACGACCTGGGGCAACAACACAAAAATTCACGCCTGAAAACGACGTGCAGAGATTTTACACGAATTTTTACAGCGAAGCACAAAAATCTGTTTTGGGACAACAACTTTCCCAAGCATTACTTCTCTGTCATTAGAGGTTACTCTTGGCACAAAAAGCAGATAAAAAGGATAAGGACTGGTTATTACAGAGGTAATAACTGCCAAGAACTCATCTAAAACTTTTGGGTTATCTCCCAATAAGTACTTTTCTTTAAACGCCTCTAAATTAGGCATGATAGTTTGAGAAGATGCTCACATAAGAAATATGAATTGAAGTAAAAGAGAGCATAAAGAAGCAAATTCAAAGCACATTTAAGTCTAACCCACTTCCTATGCATAGGAATCTTGTAAAGAAACAAGTCATGAAAGCACAAAGCAATAAGCATAGTAAAACAAAACAAGTGCAACTTCGAAAATTTCAACATAAAGAGGGGAAACTTAATATTGTTGAGACACATAAAACCTTGTTTACCTCTCTCATAATAACTTTCAGTAGCATCATGAATAAAATTAACAATATAACTATCACATAAGACATTCTTATCATGAGCCACATGCATATAATAATTATTACTCTCCACATAAGCATAGTCATTCTTATTAATTGTGGTGGGAGCAAATTCAACAAATAGCTATCCTTATTATTCTCATCACCATAATCATCAAATATAGGAGGCATATTGTAATCATTAATTTTCTCCCCAATAGTAGGTGACTAAAAATATCATATTCATCATTGTATTCATCATATATTGGAGGTTTGGTATCATCATAATCAACAGAATAAGTATCTTCCAAAGCTGGGGAACTAAAAAGATCATTTTCATAAAAACTAGCTTCCCCAAGCTTAGACTTTTCCATAGCATTAGCAATAATAGTGTCCAAAGAATTTACACTAACAACATTACTATTAGCATGTAAATAAAGTTCCATTGGTTTTTTAATTTTCTCTTCAAACACTTCATGTCCTAAACTCAAGATAAATGCTATAAAGCTCTCTAATTTTGTTGTTATTTTCCATTAAGCCTAACTAGTGAAACCAAGAAACAAAATAAAAAATTGCAGAATCTAAAGGAAATAACTTAGAGCACTCACACCGAAGGATGTGAGTACCTTTTACCTTACCTCCCCAGCAACGGCGCCTGAAAATAGCTTGATGTCTACGCACTTCTATTCTTGTAGACAGTTGTTGGGCCTCCAAGTGTAGAGGTTTGTAGAACAGCAGCAAGTTTCCCTTAATGGATCACCCAAGGTTTATCAAACTCAGGGAGGAAGTGGTCAAAGGTATCCCCTCTAGAGCAACCTTGCAATCAAGATACAAGAAGTCTCTTGTGTCCCAACACATCCAATACACTTGTTAGGTGTATAGGTGCACTAGTTCAGCGAAGAGATAGTGAAATACATGTGGTATGGAGATAAGACAACGGTGACATAAAATAGCTTTGTGGCGTGGAAGAGACTAAAGGCAGACTGAAATAAAGATGGAAGCAAGCAAACATGTAACATATCTAGTTGCAAATGGTGTTTCAATGCTTATAAACAAGGCCTAGGGATCGTACTTTCGCAAGTGAACACTCTCACTAAATATCTTCTCTTCATGATACTACTCTGAACTACTCTCCTCCGTTGGACACTCTAATCCATGGTAGGGCTATAACAGCACTCCTGAAAGTTCCCTTTCTCCATCTAGATAACCCCACACTGTCACCTTGAGCACTAGATGGTTCCAACAAACACCACAATTTCACAGAGACATCCAACTCCAAATCTAACTCATAACAAGTATTTGTAAACTCTAGCCTAAGTGCCACCATGGTGTGCACGCTGTCACTTTCACACACATGGGGAGAGCAGAGATCTATTAAAGCACTTGAGTAGGAAGGTAGATATACTTCATTACAAAGCTCATGATCACAATATGACCATGCATAGAGAGAGAGATGAACACATCTCTACCGATAGAACCCTTAGCCTCGAGGAAGAAATACTCCCTCATCATCATGGGAATCAGCAACGTCGATGGAGATGGTGGTGGAGATCGATGGAGATGGCTCTGGGGGCACTTCCCCGTCCCGACAGGGTGCCATAACAGAGACTTTCTATCCCCTGAATCTCCCCTTCAGTGGCGGCGGTGCTGTGGATTTTTTCGTGGCTGGAGGCTTGACTACCTAGGGTTTTTGCATCGGGAGGCATCTTATAGGCGAAGAGGTAAGGTCGGTGGCCAGGCAGGGGGCCCACACCACCTGGTGGCGTAGCCAGGGCTAGCCCGCTCCACCATATGGTGTCCCCACCCTGGTTCCCTACTCCATCTCTGCTTCGTTTTTCTGTGTTGCTCCGGGAAAAATAGGCATATTGGCTTTTGTCCCGTCCAATTCCGAGAATATTCAGTTTTTGATTTTCTGGAACCAAAAACAGTAGAAAACAGGCAACTGGCACTGTGGCATCTTGTTAATAGGTTAGTCCTAGAAAACATATAAAATTACCTCAAAGTGTTGACAAAGCAAAGAAAAGTAGATACTAAACAAGCATGGGACATGAAAAATTATAGATACGTTTGCAATGTATCACTCACGCAACAAAGTTTCAGCCTCATCAGCGTTATTCAGCACATACCAAGTAAGTTGGTCATATTCATGCTGCATTAATGTTCTATGTTCCTTCTTTCCTACTAGCAGAACACGATGGTTAAAAACAGATTTTTCAACTACTTTAATTCTGCCACCCATACTAGATCTCGTTTTACGAGCAGGAATTTATCTTGAGATAAATGCAAATTCTTCAGCAGCAATGTATGCCTCTACAATGCAAGCCTCTGCTCTAGCCTTGTTCCTGACAGTACCTTTGAAAGTGCAAAGTCGACGTTCTATAGGGTACATCCATCCATACTGTATGGGACCTTTATAAAGTGCATCTTCAAACAGATGAACAGCCAAATGCCCCATCACATCGAACAAGGTTGGTGGATATATCAGCTCAATCTTGCACATGATTTCTACTATGTTTGTCTAAAGACACGCTACAACTCTTCTATCCAGAGTTTTGCTCAAGATTTCCCTAAAGAACTTTCCCAACTATGCAAGCACGTTGTACAAATCCTTGTTTACTAAACCTTTAACGCCAAGAGCTAAAAGCCTTTGTATTAGGATGTGGCAATCATGAGTTTTTAACCCTTGGAGCTTATTCCCCTCTACATTGATACAATTTGCAATGTTGGAAGCAAATCTAGATGGGAACTTCACACCTCAGAGGAAGTCACAAAATAGTACCCTTTTATTCATCGGTAAGGTAAATTCTGCACCTCGAAATTTGTAATGTTTTTCACCGCCCTTATCAACCGTATCTTCAGGATGCAACTTCAAGTTGTTGCTAACATTGAGTTTTTAGAAGTCAACCCTAGCATTATAGCTATCTTTATTCTTAAATGGAATGCTGAGTAATCTGCCTATAATGTTGTCACACATATTTTTCTCCATGTGCATGACATCAATATTATGTCGAAGTGTCTTACCATTCCAATACGGCATGCTGAGTAATCTGCTGCTACTTCTTCCGCTCTCTTCCTTTTGGATGTTTCTCCTACTGTCGGTGCATCTTCTGTATTCTTTCTTTACCTCGTCTAGCAGCTAGTTGTTTTCCTGGTTTGACATTTCTGACCTTTGTAAATGCGCCTGTAACTCAGCTGTAGTGAACTTTTGTGGTGCAGTCCATATTCAGTCCTCTTTCCATAGAACTGCAATTTTTTCAAGCTTTTTTCGGAATTTGTGGCCTTGAGGAAGAAAAACTCGGTGGCCAAGGAAACCAGTCTTATTTTGTAGCCTCACTATGACATGTTTTGTCTCGCAGCGAACACATGCGTTATAACCTGCTATCACTCTGTCTGACATAGTGCCAAGAGCTGGAAAATCATGGGTGCAGAATAACACATCATCATGCATAGGGAACTAGACATCTTCATGGTTGCTGGCAAGGATATCAGGAGTCATGACACTCTTCCATAGTTCTTGTAAGTCGCATATAAGAGGCTGCATGAACAGATCAAAATCCTTCCCAGGTGATTTGGGACCTCGGATGAGTAAAGCCAGCAAGTAGTTCGACGGATCAGTGCATGCCCAGGGAGGCAGGTTGTTAATTGTAACAAGTACTGGCCACATTTTGTACGAGTTACTCATGTTGCCAAATGGGTCAAATCCATCTGTAGCTAGGCCAGTCTCAGGTTCCTTGGATTCGCTGCAAATCCTAGATGGCTTGTCAAAGTTCTTCCATTCATCGCCATTAGCTGGATGTCTGAGTAAGTAATTGTCTGGCTTGAGAATCTCTTTGTGCCATCTTGTTTCCTTAGATGTTTGTTCTGACTGAAAAACCCTCTTCAATCTATCTATAATTGAAAAATATATCGGAACCTTACAATGATCTTTCTTCTTTTTATCACCATTTTCCATCTTGATTCGTTACATACTAGGCATTCATCGAGGTTTTCATAATACTCCCAGAACAGTACACAGTTATTTGGACAAAAATGGATCTTCTCATATGATAGTCCAAGTACCTTGATGTACTGTTTCACCTCATAAAAGGATTTTGGCAGTCCTTCCCTAGGGATTGACTCGCTGTACACCTTAATCACTGAATCGAAAGCTTTGTTGGTAATACTGTTCAACGACTTCTCCTTTAGGTATTGAAGGAAATATGCCCTGAGAGGCAATAATAAAGTTGTTATTATGTATTCCTTGTATAGGATAGATGTTTTTTTTGCATGCTATATTTGTATTGATAGGAAACGTCAATACATGTGTGTTTAATAAACAAATAAAAGGTTCCTAGTTATGCCTCTCTTCTAGACTAGCTCGTTGATTCACAAGATGATCAAAGTTTCCTGATCATGGACATTGGATGTTGTTAATAACGAGGTCACAACATTTGTGAAATGATGTGATGAATATTCATCCGAAGTATAGCATTACGATCAAAGTCATTATGTTTACATTGTTATAACATCATTCGAAATAATCTTAGTCCTTAGACCATGAGATCATGTTAGTTGCTACCAATGGAAGAGTATCTTGATAACATCAAACGTCACACCGTAACAGGGTGACTATAAAGGTGGGTTCAGTGCTTACGAAGGTGGTATGTTGAGGCTCATGGATCAAGAGTGGAATTTTTCAATCCCGATGATGGATAGATATACTCTGGGCCCTCTCGGTGATATCACATTAAGATAGCTTCCAAGCAAGTGATGTGATCACTAGAATGTTATATCACGGGAAAGAGAAAAGAGTGCATGTCGGTAACGAGTTCAAACTAGGTATTTGGATACGGATGATCGAATCTCGAATATGTATTATATCATGAGACAAAGGGATTAAGTTACTAGCGTTGAAGGTTCTCACGTTCACAGAAGTCATCGTTGAATGTGCATGAGTAAGTATGGATCTCCAGGTCCCGCTTCTGATTATTGATCTGAGAGGAGTCTCAATCATGTCTGCATTATTCATGAACCGTAGGGTGACGCACTTAAGGGTTACTGAACACCATTTTGGAGCACATATGTTTCAGACGAAAGAATTGCAAAGCGCAGGAATTATTTCGATGGAAACCGGAATAGTTTCGGGTGAAATTGCAAAAACGGGTTCTACAAGTGATATTGAAATGTTACAAGGGGTTTTATGTGAATGTTTGTTAATTAAAGTAATTAACAAAATTCTGAATAAAATAAATAAAAGAGTTTTATTAATTGAGAGTTGCATTAAATTTGGTGGAAATTTAATGCATGTGAGTGGAACTTTGGGTGCAGGCTAAATTGATGTGAGTGGAGCTTCCACCACATGAATGAGGACGAGGTGGGGGCACCCCCCTGTCCGCCGGACATGGCAGGGGAGGAGCCCCCGTCTCCTATAAAAGGCCCCCCTCTCATCCCTCACAAAGCACACCTCCTCGTGAAGGATCTCTCTCCCCCTCTAGATATATTCCCCCATGGTCTTGGATTAGCGAGATACATGTTCCTGGTGGCCTTGCGTCTGGAAGGACTTGCTGCTTCCACTGATTCGCTAGAGCGAGGAGGTGGAGGTTGTCTGGTGGGTTGAACGTGTGTGCGAGGATGGATGCTGCAACATCCCAATTTCAGCAACCCTAATTAGTTGACCAGAATGCAAAAATCAGGGGGGGACTTTCTCTTATTCATTGGTGCAGTGTTTGCTTGTTGATTTTTTGTGCTTGTGATTGTGATTATATACCAAATGATACTCCTTACCTCACCTCCAGTTCACAAAAGCTATCGACCAAAACTATCCTGGCTCATTTTACATATTCTCAAATGTTCTGGCATTTCAAAACATGAGCCAAGATGCTTATGTAACCAAAACTATTTTAGAAGCTTCTATTGACCAAAACTATGGAGAGATATAACCTCCTTATGTTTTCAAGACAGAAGCCTCAACTAACCTTATCTGTAATTTTCCCAAAACCTCTTTTCAAAGCATTTGAACTCTACTCTTGGTAGAGATACCAAGGATGTTGGAGATATGCCCAAGAGGCAATAATAAAAGTGGTTATTATTATATCTTTGTGTTTATGATGAATGTTTACATCCCATGCTATAATTGTATTATTAGGAAACACTAATACTTGTGTGTTTTGTAAACATGTAAGAGTCCCTAGTAAGCCTCTTGTTGAACTAGCTTGTTGATTAATAGATGATCATGGTTTCCTGGTCATGGACATTGGATGTCATTAATAACAAGGTTATATCATTAGGAGAATGATGTGGTGGACACACACCCATAGTAAGCGTAGCATAAGATCAAGTCATTAAGTTCGTATTGCTGTAAGATTTTAAATGCATAGTAACCTAATCCTTCGACCATGAGGTTGTGTTAATCACCATCACCGGATGGGCACTTTGATGACATCAAACACCGCTTCATAACTTGGTGGTTATAAAGGTGTCATTGGGTATTCCGAAAGTATGTGTTGAAGCGCATGGACCAAGATTGGGATTTGTCCATCCATATGACGGATAGATATGCTCTGGGCCCTCTCGGTGGAATGTCATCTAGTTAGCTTGCAAGCATGTGAGTGGGTCACAAGGGATGACATATCACGCAACGAGTAAAGAGTACTTGTCAGTAACGAGGTAGAACTAGGTATGGAGATACCGACGATCAAACCTCGGATAAGTATAGTATTGCGTGACAAAGGGAATTGGTTTCGTATGTTAATGGTTCTATCGATCACGAAGTCATCGTTGAGTATGTGGGAGCCGTTATGGATCTCCAGATCCCGCTGATGGTTATTGATCGGAGAGGTGTCTTCATCATATCTGCATATTCACGAACCGTAGGGTGACACACTTAAGGTTCGAAGTTGTTTTAAGTAGATATGGAATGTGCATTGGAGACCGAATGTTGTTCGGAGTCTCGGATTGGATCCAGGACATCACAAGGAGATCCGGAATTGTCCGGAGAATAAGATTCATATATTGGGGATCATTTTCTAAGTTAGGAAATGTTCCGGAGTATTCGTATGAGGATTCTAGAAGGTTTCGGAATGTTCCGGAAGGTTCTAGAAGATTTCTTGGAGTTTGCTTGAAAACCAAGAAAGGATCAAGGAGTCCTTGTGGGGCAAGACAAGGAGCCGTGGGGGAGGAGGACTCCTCCCCCCCTCCCAATCCGCCGGCCAAGGAAGGGAGGG
The DNA here is from genome assembly GCA_910589775.1 of Avena eriantha. Taxonomy (NCBI): domain Eukaryota; kingdom Viridiplantae; phylum Streptophyta; class Magnoliopsida; order Poales; family Poaceae; genus Avena; species Avena eriantha. The sequence continues at coordinate 450,932,394 of OU342743.1, read as the reverse complement.
GAGTCCTACTAGGACTCCCCCTCCCATGGCGCCTCCCTCCTTTTAATAGAGGGGTGGAGGCGCCACCCCCTGGCCCCCTCCACTACTCCAAGCCCTAGCCGCCTCTCTCCTCCTCCTTTGTTCTGCTCAGGCTTAGGTGAAGCCCTGCAGAATTCGCTACTCCACCACCACCACCACGCCGTCGTGCTGCTGCGATTTCGTCAAGAAGATCTACTACCTCCGTTGCTCGCTGGAACGGGGAGAGGAAGGTCTACTTCGACTCCGCACGTGTGACCGACTGCGGAAGCGCTGCCGGAACGCGGCGCTGGAAGGATCGTCCACTCGATCTTGAGATCGGCAAGTGATCGACTACATCAACCACGAGATCCAATCTCGTAACGCTTTCGGATCTACAAGGGTTAGTACAGATCTATCTCATTGCACATGTCTAATAGATTAGATCTTGGCTTTTATCTAAATTAGATCTGGGTTTTGTTCGTTCTTGCGTTAGAATTTTTTTGTTTTCCATGCTACGAACCCGTCACTGGTATCAGAGCCGTATCTATGCGTAGATCTGTTGCACGAGTAGAACACAATGGTTTTGTGGGCGTTGGTGCTCGTGTCGTCTTTTGCTTTGTGTACTTTGCATCTTGCGGTATGGTGGGATGAAGCGGCTTGGGCTAACCTTACATGTCATCGCACATGAGACTTGCTCCACGTTTGACGTGTAACTTTCTTTCCCAAGTGGCTTTGCGGGTGTCTGTCTCTCTCACCATAGTATAGATCCAATTTACACTTTGCACTCGATAGCACTTGTATCAACGTTGTGGTTCAGTTTCGTAGGTAAGATCCGTTCTTGTTCGAAAGCCCCAAACCACGTAAAACATGCAAAGAAAATTAGAGGCGTCTAACTTGTTTTTGTAGGGGTTTTGTGATGTGATATGGCCATCATGGGATTGTGATTATATTTGATGTATGCAATGATCCTTGTTGTAATATGGCAACCGGCAGGAGCCTAATGGTTGTCTTTAATTCTGTTAAGACATGCGTGTCTATTCATCCTGTAATAGCTTTATTCCAAGTAGTTGTAATAGTTGCTAGTGATGATGGACAACCATGAAGCGGCGCCACTGACCTTGACCCAATGCTGGTGATGATGGAGATCATGTCCGTGCTTTGGAGATGGAGATCAAAGGCGCAAGAAGAAAGGGCCATATCATATCACACTAATTATGAATTGCCTGTGATGTTAATCCTTTATGCATCTTGTATTGCTTAGATCGCGACGGTAGCATTATAAGATGATCCCTCTCACTAAATATCAAGTAATAAAGTGTTCAGCCTTAGTTGGCACCGTTGCTAAGACTCGTCGTTTCGAAGCATCTCGTGATGATCGGATGTGATAGATTCTACGTGTGCATACAACGGGTGCAAGCCAGATTTGCACATGCGGAAACTAAGGTTAATCTTGACGATCCTAGCATGTACAGACATGGTCTCGGAACACGGAATACCGAAAGCTAGAGCATGAGTCATATAAATGATATGATGAACATGAAGATTGTTCGCCGATGAAACTACATCTTCTCTCGTGAAGATCAGACTTGGTGTAGTGGACTTGGTTCGTGTAATCACTAAGACAATGTGAGGGATGTTGTTTTGAGTGGGAGTTCACCTAGTTAATTTATTTGAACTCAATTTATCATAAACTTAGTCTAAACTACTTGCAAATTTGTTGTAGATTATGGCGACCCCCTCCATCAATTTCAATGTGTTTCTAGAGAAAGAAAAGCTTAAGAACAATGGAAGCAAATTCACGGACTGGTTCCGTGGACTGAAGATCGTCCTCAGGGTTGGTCAGTTGACCTATGTGCTCGAAGCACCGCTAGGTGACCCACCTGCAGAAGATGCCACCGATGACGTAAAGAATGTTTACGCCACTCAGAAAAATCATTACTCCACAGTTCAGTGTGCCATCCTGTACGGTTTAGAAGTGGAGCTTCAGAAGCGTTTTGAGCACCACGACCCGTTCGAGATCATTAAGGAGCTCAGGCTGATGGAGAGCTATGAGGCCTCTGAAAAAGTTCTTTAACTGTAAGATGGGAGAGGGTAGCTCCGTTAGCGAGCACGTGCTCACCATGTCTGGGTACACAAACAAGCTCCAAGAGTTGGGGATATCGATTCCTAATGAGTTAGGGATTCACCGTCTCCTCCAATCACTGCCACCGAGTTATAAGAACTTTGTGATGAACTACAATATGCACTGCATGAACAAGACGTTGCCTGAACTATTGTCCATGCTGAAAACTGCTGAAGTGGAGATCAAGAAGGAGCACCAAGTGTTGATGGTCAATAAGACCACCAATTTCAAGAGACAGGGCAAGCCTAAGAACAAGGGCAACTTCAAGAAGGACGGCAAGAAAGCTGCCGCACCTGCAAAGAGGCCCAAGGCTGGTCCCAAGCCTGAAACTGAGTGCTTCTACTGCAAGGGTGCTGGTCACTGGAACCGTAACTGCCCCAAGTACCTGGCGGATCTGAAGAATGGCAACATCAAGAAGAAAGGTATATTTGATATATGTGTTATTGATGTGTATCTTACTAGTAATCGTAGTAGTGCCTGGGTATTTGATACTGGTTCGGTTGCTCATATTTGTAACTCGAAATAGGAGTTGCAGAATAAGCGAAGACTGGCGAGAGATGAGGTGACGATGCGCGTTGGAAATGGCTCCAAGGTTGATGTGATCGCCGTCGGCACGCTCCCTCTACATCTACCTTCGGGATTAGTTTTAAATTTGAATAATTGTTATTTGGTGCCTGCGTTAAGCATGAACATTATATCTGGATCTTGTTTATTGCGAGACGGTTACTCTTTTAACTGCGAGAATAAAGGTTGTTCGATTTATATGAGAAAATCTTTTATGGTAATGCACCTGAGATGAATGGTTTATTCTTACTGAATCTCGATAGTAGTGATACACATGTTCACAACATAGAAGCTAAACGAACAAAATTGAATGTTAATTCTACATACATGTGGCACTGTCGTCTTGGTCACATTGGAGTGAAGCGTATGAAGAAGCTCCATTCTGATGGACTTCTTGAATCACTTGATTTTGAATCACTTGAAAGATGCGAAGCATGTCTAATGGGAAAAATGACTAAGACTCCATTCTCTGGAATAATGGAGCGAGCTACAGACTTATTGGAAATAATACATACCGATGTGTGCGGTCCAATGAGTGTAGCGTCGCGTGGTGGATATCGTTATGTTCTCACTTTCACGGATGACTTAAGTAGATATGGGTATGTCTACTTTATGAAACATAAGTCCGGAAATTTCAAGAAGTTTAAGGAATTTCAAAGTGAAGTGGAAAATCATCATAGCAAGAAGATTAAATTTCTGCGTTCTGACCGCGGAGGTGAATATCTAAGTTATGAGTTTGGCATGCATTTAAAGAAATGTGGAATACTTTCGCAGTTGACACCGCCGGGAACACCACAGCGTAATGGTGTGTCCGAACGTCGTAATCGAACTCTCTTAGATATGGTTCGGTCGATGATGTCTCTTGCAGATTTACCGCTATCGTTTTGGGGCTATGCATTAGAGACAGCCGCATTCACTTTAAATAGGTCACCATCTAAATCCGTTGAAACGACACCGTACGAATTGTGGTTTGGTAAGAAGCCTAAGTTGTCGTTCCTTAAAGTTTGGGGTTGCGAAGCATATGTAAAGAAGTTACAACCTGATAAGCTTGAACCCAAAGCGGAGAAATGCGTCTTCATAGGATACCCTAAAGAAACAATTGGGTATACCTTCTATCATAGATCTGAAGGCAAAGTTTTCGTTGCCAAAAATGTATCCTTTCTTAAGAAGGAGTTTCTCTCGAAGGAAGTGAGTGGAAGGAAAGTAGAACTCGATGAGGTTATTGAACCTTCTCTCGGATTTGATAGTAGCGCAGCACCGGGAGATGTTTTTGTGCCGCCTACACCAAATGGAGAGGAAGCTAATGATGATGATCATGAAACTTCAAACGAAGTTACTGCTGAACCTCGCAGGTCAACGAGGGTTCGTACCACTCCTGATTGGTATGACTCTGCCTTGAACGTCATGTTGGTGGACAACGCTGATGACCCTGCGACGTATGAAGAAGCTATGATGAGCCTAGATTCCGACAAATGGCTAGAAGCCATGAAATCCAAAATGGGATCCATGTACGAAAACCAAGTGTGGACTTTGGTGGACTTACCGGATGGCCGTAAGGCTGTCGAGAAGAAATGGATTTTCAAGAGAAAAACAGATGCTGATGGTAATGTTACCGTCTATAAAGCTCGACTTGTCGCGAAAGGGTTCCGACAAATTCAAGGAGTTGACTATGATGAGACATTCTCACCAGTAGCGAAGATAAAGTCTGTGAGGATTTTGTTAGAAATTGCTGCATATTTCGATTATGAGATTTGGCAGATGGATGTCAAAACGGCGTTCCTTAATGGTGACGTTGAGGAGGAGTTGTATATGGTACAACCCAAGGGTTTTGTCGATCCTAGTGATGCTGACAAGGTATGCAAACTTCAGCGCTCCATTTATGGACTAAAGCAAGCATCCCGGAGTTGGAATCAACGTTTTGATAAAGTAATCAAAAACTTTGGATTTATACAAACTTATGGAGAAGCTTGTATCTACAAGAAAGTGAATGGGAGCTCTGTAGCATTCCTAGTACTATATGTAGATGACATATTGTTGATTGGTAATGATATAGAACTTCTTAAAATTGTCAAAGCCTATTTGAATAATAGTTTTTCAATGAAGATCTTGGCGAAGCGGCATATATTCTAGGCATCAAGATTTATAGAGATAGATCAAGACGCCTAATAGCGCTTTCACAAAGTACATACTTAGACAAAGTTATAAAGAAGTTTAGAATGGAAGATAGCAAGAAAGGGTTCGTGCCCATGTTGTCAGGTAAGACCTTGAGTAAGACTCAAAGTCCAGCTACGGCAGAAGATAGAGAGAAAATGAATAATATTCCCTATGCCTCGGCCATAGGTTCTATCATGTATGCCATGCTGTGTACAAGACCGGATATAGCACATGCTGTTAGTTTGACTAGCAGATATCAAAGTGATCCTGGAATGGAGCACTGGACAGCGGTCAAAAATATCCTAAAGTACCTAAATAGGACTAAGGATATGGTTCTTTCTTATGGATGTGATGAACAGCTTGTTGTAAACGGTTACACCGATGCTACTTGGAACACCGATCCGGATGACTCTAAGTCTCAGTCGGGATACGTATTTATTTTGAATGGTGCTGCAGTAAGCTGGAGGAGTGCCAAGCAAAGCGTTGTGGCAAAATCTTCAACTGAATCGGAATACATAGCTGCTTCGGAGGCTGCGCAAGAAGCCATATGGATGAAGGAATTCATCACTGAACTTGGCGTGGTTCCCAGTGGGTTGGACCCGATGGCCATCTACTGTGACAACACAGGTGCCATAGCTAATGCATGGGAGCCAAGGTCACATAGCAAGCTGAAGCACATCAAGCTACGTTTCCACGCTATTCGCGAGTATGTCCGAGATGGTGACATAAAGATTTGCAAAGTACACACTGATCTGAATGTGGCAGATCCGTTGACTAAACCTCTCCCTAGAGCAAAGCATGACCAGCACTAGAACGCCATGGGTGTTAGGTATATTACCATGTAATCTAGATTATTTACTCTAGTGCAAGTGGGAGACTGTTGGAGATATGCCCAAGAGGCAATAATAAAAGTCGTTATTATTATATCTTTGTGTTTATGATAAATGTTTACATCCCATGCTATAATTGTATTATTAGGAAACACTAATACTTGTGTGTTTTGTAAACATGTAAGAGTCCCTAGTAAGCCTCTTGTTGAACTGGCTTGTTGATTAATAGATGATCATGGTTTCCTGGTCATGGACATTGGATGTCATTAATAACAAGGTTATATCATTAGGAGAATGATGTGATGGACACACACCCATAGTAAGCGTAGCATAAGATCAAGTCATTAAGTTCGTATTGCTGTAAGCTTTTAAAACATAGTAACCTAATCCTTTGACCATGAGTTTGTGTTAATCACCATCACCGGATGGGTGCTTTGATGATATCAAACACCGCTTCGTAACTGGGTGGTTATAAAGGTTTCATTGGGTATTCTGAAAGTATGTGTTGAAGCGCATGGAGCAAGATTGGGATTTGTCCATCCATATGACGGATAGACACGCTCTGGGCCCTCTCGGTGGAATGTCATCTAGTTAGCTTGCAAGCATGTGACTGGGTCACAAGGGATGACATATCACGCACCGAGTAAAGAGTACTTGTGAGTAACGAGGTAGAACTGGGTATGGAGATACCGACGATCAAACCTCAGATAAGTATAGTATCGCGTGACAAAGGGAATTGGTTTTGTATGTTCATGGTTCTATCGATCATGAAGTCATCGTTGAGTATGTGGGAGCCGTTATGGATCTCCAGATCCCGCTGATGGTTATTGATCGGAGAGGTGTCTTCATCATGTCTGCATATTCACGAACCGTAGGGTGACACACTTATGGTTCGAAGTTGTTTTAAGTAGATATGGAATGTGCATTGGAGACCGAATGTTGTTCGGAGTCTCGGATTGGATCCGGGACATCATGAGGAGATCCGGAATTGTCAGGAGAATAAGATTCATATATTGGGGATCATTTTCTAAGTTAGGAAATGTTCCGGAGTATTTGTATGAGGATTCTAGAAGGTTTCGGAATGTTCCGGAAGGTTCTGGAAGATTTCTTGGAGTTTGCTTGAAAACCAAGAAAGGATCAAGGAGTCCTTGTGGGGCAAGACAAGGAGTCGTGGGGGAGGAGGACTCCTCCCCCCCTCCCAATCCGCCGGCCAAGGAAGGGAGGGGAGTCCTACTAGGACTCCCCCTCCCATGGCGCCTCCCTCCTTTAAATAGAGGGGTGGAGGCGCCACCCCCCTGGCCCCCTCCACTACTCCAAGCCCTAGCCGCCTCTCTCCTCCTCCTTTGTTCTGCTCAGGCTTAGGTGAAGCCCTGCAGAATTCTCTACTCCACCACCACCACCACGACGTTGTGCTACTGGGATTCCGTGGTGAAGATCTACTACCTCCGCTGCTCGCTGGAATGGGGAGAGGAAGGTCTGCTTCAACTCCGCACGTGTGACCAACTACGGAAGCGCTGCTGGAACGCGGCGCCGGAAGGATCGTCCACTCGATCTTGAGATCGGCAAGTCATCGACTACATCAACCACGAGATCCAATCTCGTAACGCTTTCGGATCTACAAGGGTTAGTACAGATCTATCTCGTTGCACATGTCTAATAGATTAGATCTTGGCTTTTATCTAGATTAGATCTGGGTTTTGTTCGTTCTTGCGGTAGAATTTTTTTGTTTTCCATGCTACGAACCCCGTCAAAGGACTCTCCTCTTATTCAAATCCAACCTCTTCAAAATGCCCGAACCTTAACTCAAGCTAAGCTTGATGGTAACTCCAGTAGTGGATTTTCTTAGTTATAAGATGAGTTGCCTTGATCTGCTGTCTGATGAGTTGCCTTGATCTATTGTTTGACTTGTTTGCTTAGGAAGTAGTACGAGCCACTCTAGGAGATCATCACTAGGATCAAGAGGCTTCCAAATCACCACATCCTCAGCAAGTCTGCAAAGCCAGATCAATCCCTAGATACTAGGGATCATCTAAAACCCTTAACCAGATACATTCTGCATTGATCCATTCTCGAAGCTTCCAAGTCAGCAATGACCAACACCAAGCATGGATCCGTTCTACTCAATCTACACTTAAACACCATCCACTTGATGATACCTTGATACCGTGCAACCCCTCCAAAAACGTTCCCTCTCATACTCTAGTCAAAAACCCTAAATCTGCCAAATTTGGCTGTGTGGAAAACTGTTCCCATTATTACCTTTTTGAATGCCTCCCTTTCTCAACCCTTGTGCATTTTTGGAATTGAACTTGAACTATATTGTTAACCATCCTAAGGACTACCAAGGCCCACTTTTTACCTTGGTTAGAACCTCCTCCAACCCACTTGTTCTTGCTGGTTTTGCAGGCAAGAAAATAACATTTCCTGCAAAACTAGTCATCATGCCTAATTTGACAGAAGCTCACACCATCATCCAACCTTATATGGACCAACTATCTGCATGGTTATGTTCTACTGATATAGTTCTATCAAAATCCACTTCACTTGTTCCAAGTGGATCCCTGTGCTTATTAAACCCACATGGTTTATAAGGCATCATGACTCATCTGGTATGGCAGCCTTATTTTCAACAAAGTTTGCCATCACTTCTAGATCACCTCAAATGAAATCAATCCAAACTCCTTCTTCCATGATCATCTATATGACTTGGTATACCTATCCATCTATCCCTTGCACCAAGGTGAGCTCTGAGCTCCATGATCCTACAAGGTTTTGGTGGTATAAAAATAACATCACCCTAAATCATCAATACCTTGTTATTTCATCTAATTCAAGTTGGATTTCCATTTCCCAAGGTTGAAAATTCTTGATACACCTTGTATACACCCTATACCTTGATCATGAAGATTTATCAAATATTATCCATAATTATTATGGTCCCAAATCTATTAAACTCCTTCAATAGACAAAATCTCAAAACCCCTTCCCAATGGAAAGTTTGGTTTTTATCGAAAACACTTCACCAACTTTTGGATCATGTGAGTTCCATATATCATACCCTATCTTCACATCTCAAAAATAATTATTTTTGAGAAGCTTTATTATTTATTTTTGCCTATTTTCTTAAATCGCCGAATTGGAATAATAATTGTCTTAAATATCTTTAAGCCACAATAAATCTTGGGAAAATTCCCCTAAGTGCGTATTCACCCTTGGGACCCTCTCAAATAAAAATCCACCCTTGTCCAATGTAAAAATATCAAATGATCTTCTAGAATCTACTTCAGCACTTTTTGAATAAAGGAAGTAAGGTGAACTAAAAATCTTCAGAAAAATCCCAAATAATTCCTAGATATCTACCTTGACCTCATCTATCTACCAGTACCATATTCCCACCTTTCCCTATGAAACAATTGGAAGTTACTTCACAACCACTTATTTACTCAATTTGGCAAATCTAGCTAGTTCTGAGTTAAATCAAGATCAAATCCTCTCCACCAAGCTTGTACAACACACTTCCCTCCTCTGGTCGACCAGCACTATAGCTAAGCTACTGTATCCCTGACATATGGGGCCCATGTGCTAGTATGAGAAAAGGACAGGCATATCTTGCAAAAGATCTTACACATTAAAAGTTGCCACAGCCAACCACTGCCCTGCTCTGCCCCTACAGGACCCAAATCCCACTCTTCCCCTCCCCACCGCCCTCTAGGGCATTCCCTGGCCAGCCCTACCCCTCCCCCATGTCCAGATTGGACATCTACTCCATCTAGCTCTCCCACTTGGTATAAAGGCCAGAGGCCACCTCTAGCGAGCCCCTGCCCCTCATTTGCTCCCTCTCCTCCCCACTTACCTTCCCCAGTACCCCCTCCTACTCCCCATTCTGTGCTGCCCGAACAAAGAAGAAGGAGGAGTCTCGGCCTCCTCAAGAAATCGAGCAAGGCTCCGCAATCTCCCTCCTTCTCCCTCTGCATGTCACCTTGCCGTGACCAGCTCCTCCTCCTCTATCTAACCGTGGGCTTTTTCTTGCCCAGGGTCGTCCCCTCCACCGTCGCAGTTGAGCTCCGACGAGGTACCCCACGGTCTCCATCGCGCGAGCTTCTTCCCGGAGGCCAACCCCGCCATGCCGACCCTCGATCTGCTCGCCATGGTCGACCGCGTCACCCTGCCGCCTCCCTGACCTCCCTCGAGCCCCAAGTGAGCCTCCCGGCCGAGCTCTGCCGTCCCCTAGGGTTCCGCCGCCGCGAGCTCTGTTTTGTCGAGGACGACGACGCCCCGCCGTCCATCTCCACTTAATCGAACGACCACCATCGCTCCTTACCCCCTCGCTCCACCGCGATCACTGACCGTCAGGGCCCCCTTGCCAGGTTCAAGCCCCGGGCTCCCATCCGCCGCGCCGTCCTCCGTGGGCCGAATCCACTCCCAGCGGCCCATTTCCCCCTAGATCTAGCCCAGCTGCCCCGTTGCCTTTTCTTTTTATTCTAGATCTAGGAAAAGACCAGTAGGATTAAATCCTTTTGAAAATTTAAATAAAATCCAAAGGCCAAGATCTAAATTTCTGGTTGTACCCTGATGTTTTCTCAAACATGCAGAGGCAACACCTAGTAAAAAATAATTTCCATTATTTGCTAGAATTTATTCTGCTACCAGGTGTACTTTTCCCTAAATAATGTCCTCACAGAGTTTTACACCTCCAATTGGGGAGAACCCAAGATCTACTGGAAGGAAATTTTTATACCTATCATCTAGCATAGGTCCTATGCCAAGGTGAACAGTAGTTTGCCCTTACCAAAAATAAAAAATAGCCTTTATCTATCTTAGGCATTTTCTCTAGGTCAAACTAGATGTGGCATTGACCTTATTCCACCTCTCACTACATCATAATATCAACATCTACCAAATACCAAAAGCTCAGATTTTATTGAGCTTTGGTTGAATTTTAGTGATTTAAATACTTCTATATGTGGTATTTTCACTAAATAAATCACTCCAGGAGTTTGACAACTCCAAAAATGGTGAATCCAATTCCTACAGAAAGGTATTGCAAATGCCTACCACATGCCCTTAGAATCAACTCAAGAACTTCTGTAGAATTAATCTGGTGAAAAAGACAAAAACCTTATAGAACTGCCTTTAGGAATTTCCTAATGGTATCTGGTAATTGTTTAGACTTGATTCCAACTCTAGGTGGTTCAGTACATCAAACACTGCAAAACCAAACAAGGAAATAATTTTTGAAGCTCCAGAACTTTTCTGGTGAATTATTTCCCCAAACTAGAGTATTCCACTATAAAAGGCATAACTAAATCTTGAAAATGGATAATCTAGTGAAATCACTTGTGTTGGTTTTGTGCTGTGAAGACTCACCTGAGGATATCATTGCTGCACATTGGTACCTTACAGACCTCAGAACCCCACTCCAAGCTCATGGTATTTAGCCTTGACAACTATCTTGCAAGGGAAAAACACCTGAGTGGCAAACTTGTAATTCTACTACTAGAACCCAACTTCTCCAAAGCCTACTAAGTTAAGTAGGATTCAGTATGTTTGTTGCTGTATGGTTTGATGCATGTTTACCTTGTATTGATTGTGGTATTGTCTATTTGCATGTATGCTCGATGATGGCAATAGTGTGAGTGATTGACGACAAGAATGAAGGGACTTCTTATTGTCATTTATTGGGTATTCTTGGTTATCTAATGAAGTCCAGGGACTTACTTCTGATCATAGGAAAGCCACCATTCCTGAATTCCGATACCTGCCCTACTCTATTGTTTACCTGTTTTGTATCCTCTTTATAAATTGCATTATTTATCTACAAGTCTTCTTTTATGACTACTGCGCTAATAACTTGGCTCCTCCAAGTTATGACTTTGTTCCCCTCGTGGAGCCACCGTGATGTACCTACCAGTTTATCCCTTTAGACCGAGAGTTTGGTGGTTAGCACCTACGTCGTTGAAAACCCCAGGTTTTGAGAAAATGAACTGTTTTGGGATTTACCCCACTACAAATGTTTCCAAACTACTTTGTAAAACCCTTGGGAAGATACATCATCCCTAGTAGGTGTTTTTAACAAAAGAAATGGTGATGCTGATAAATAAGAAAGTGAAGGGATGTTCTACGCCTTTACCAGAACAATTCTATCAGTGTAACCACATCACCCCAGGTGCTGGGGCTTAGCTCGTAGTTTCTCCTCATTAGCCGAGGCAGCTTTTACCATGCTTATAGGGAGATATCCCTTGAATTCCGGGCAGGTGCTAACAGATCTCGGATCTGAAGCCTGTAGCTAGCTTCTGCAAGAGTGAGCCTATCTTGGCAGGAGTGCTGGTGCAACAATTGTGTCTCCCGCGGACGGTATGACTTAGGCGGTACGGAAGAAAGTGGAGTCACCAAGTTAAGGTATAGGCCAAGTTGCAGCTTGGCTATACGCATGTACGGAAGGTAGGACTATGGCTGGGAGCCACATACTCGTTGCCGGGGAGAACAAACCCAAAAGGAAAAGCAGCCTTTGCTAGGGTTGACAAACGAAAGGTTAGGTTTCATTATCCGAACCCCCATCTACAGTGGTAGTGGGCCGTGGTTGTATCCCAGTGGATGTATTGATTCTTGTGGGGAAAGTGTGCAAACTCTGTAGAGTATAATCTATTCGAATAGCCATGTCCATGGTCAAGGACGGTTGTAAAGTTGTTGGCTAGGAGTAACCAAACGGTTTTTGTTTGGAAAGAATGGATGAAAGTATGAAGGTTCCGGGGGAACCTGAGTTCGAAAGCTTCTTGTCGACCAGAGGTGCTCGAAGAGGTTTAAAGAGGGTTTTTACTCCAAAACTGTTTTCAAAACTCTTTTTCAACAAAGATATGGAGATGTCTTGATTTATAAAACAGAGGCATGTTTCAAAACTCTTTTTTAACAAATATATGGAGATGCCATAACTTCAAGAGTTAGTCTAGGCTTTCTGAAAGCAACCCCATATAGAGCTATCTCACCACAGCCAAAATTGCATTTCCTTATTTCACATATCTTGGTGGTTTGCGAGTACATTCAAAAATACTCACGGCTTTGTCCCTGGCTATTTACTTGGCCATACTTTCAAAGGTTCGACATTGGAAGATTTAGGTGACATCCAGCAAGCTAGGCCGTCTTCCCAGTCAGTTGCCTGTTGGTTGAGGCACGATTGGGCTCTGCGTGTGATGCTGCTCCGCTGCTAAGGATGGTGTATCCATAAGGGCATCTATGTAAGTCTTGTAAATTTTTTATGTTTTGGTTGTTGTAATGATACTTGTCGGTTATGTTCCACCGCTCACTGATCATGGGAACATGGGTATATGCATAACAGGGATTTCTCAGATGGTTAATCCGGGGAGCCCACAGATGCGCTGCTGATTTGCGGCGTTACGACTTCCACACGATCTTGAGATCGTCAAGCGTATGACTACATCATCCACGAGTTCCAACTCGTTAACAAAACTCTGTTGTCTTTGAAGGTAAGTTCTCTATGGATGTATATCCACCCGTTGCTTTGTATCTAGTAGATAGATCTTGGCGTATAGTTCTCATCATAGGAAATTTTTTGTTTTCTATGCTGCGAACCCAATAGTAATTTCATTACTAGTTCGAATCTTGAGATACCAGAATCAGGGTCCACTAAACACTTGTCATCTTCTATCAGGTCAGAGAAAAGTGATCTTTTAAGAGAAGGAGCGCCTTTTTTTTATAGTGGGGTACAGGTCCCTTAACAAACCAGAAAGGTCCTCATCCTCGATCTAATGAGCTTCAGCCGAATCAGCATCAGCTAGAGGATCAAGAACAGGCTGATCATATGGTTCACCATGTTTAGTCCACCTAATATATGTGTGTTGCATCCCATTAACGAAAGTATGGTCTGGGAATCTGCTCTGACTTAGCTCTTTATAATTAATGCATTATCGGCATGGGAAAAACACATCTGAGTCGCCGTTATGTTGTCTAACAAGCTTCATGAATTCATTAACACCATCCCAATATGAAGGTGATGCTTTTTTCCATTCAGTATCCAATATATGTCCATCTATTGAGGATAGAGATGGTCAGAAGCTTTTTTTGATTCACCGAAGAGGTTGATTATAGATCTAAGCCAAGATATCTGAGCAACCTGATTGAATATAGAACTATAAATTCCACGTAATTTAATCTTATTTCAGAAATTGAGTGTAGAACTATGTTACATATTTGAGAGAACAGATCGACCGAGCACAAAATGACAACCAATTCGAACTAATTGATCAAGTGTAGAACAATGTCAAACAAGCAGACCGAGTACGAAACTACTTCTAGGGAATTATTGAGCGAACTAAAGATATTATAACCGTACCGTGGGGATCGACCAGCTGACTGTCGGCCTGTGTGTCTCGAAAAGAACGGCGCCACCAGCAATGGTGTTAGTCCGTCCCGGCTGATAGACTGTCGCATCCCAATTATTAGAATTGCTACTGCATATCATACATGGCATTGCATCATGATCATCTTTGCAAAAATTTAGTTTTAAAAGCTTTTGCTAAAAACACCACTCAAGTGCATGTTCATCGCTTATAGGTGACCAGTAGGGTTTTTACCTTTCATCTTCTAGAATGGTACTATATCAACATTCCAGATCCATAGGTGCGTAGAGCTTTCCAATACAAACATGTAGGATTTTGTCTCACTCGAAACAAAGCCCTAGATCAAAAGTTATGGAAAAAACAGTTCAACAAAAATTTTAGATTCAGAAATTCAGACAAAACCAGACAGAGTTCAGTTAAACAGCCTCAGAAAAGAATAAAAAGATGAAGGAAAAAAAGATCGGCACTGCCCACCGTGGCCCGCAAAGCTGGCCCAGCCGCGGCGGCCTGCCTGGGGCCCAGCAGCAGGGCAGCGCTATCCACCGCAAGCCCACTGCGCGCGCAGCGCGCAACCGGCCTAGCACCAGCCCGCACCCGCCTCGCCCTATGACGCCGACAGGTGGGGCCCACCCGTCAGCACGCCGCCGCCATGTTCGTCCTAGAGACGAGGTGTCGCAACAGAAATCGCCCGATTTCTTCGGGATTTTGACGTCCCTCGCCCCGTTCTTTACCTAGACCATTAGCCTCGACCCCCTCTTCGAAATCCCCCTCTTGGAACTCATCCATACCGCCGCACCCTGCGATTGCTCGCCGGAGTTGGACGCGCCGCCGCCGCCATTGACGACGGTAGGAGCTCGAACCGCCGCCAAAGAGCGTCCCTCGCCATTCCCCTTCACCGTCGCCTCGCCTCACCTCCTTTCCGCCTGCAGGACACCAGGGGGGAGCTGCATAGGAGCCGCCTTCCGCCGTCACCAAAGTGCCACTCATCGCCGCCGTCTAAAGCAAGTCGCCACCGGTGAGAAACTAGGCCGACGCATGAGGACA
The DNA here is from genome assembly GCA_910589775.1 of Avena eriantha. Lineage (NCBI taxonomy): Eukaryota > Viridiplantae > Streptophyta > Magnoliopsida > Poales > Poaceae > Avena > Avena eriantha. The sequence goes on along the minus strand of OU342743.1, from coordinate 450,917,329 downwards.
ACCTGATGCGAAACGAGCGGTCGTGATCGACCGCTGACCATGACGCGGACCACGACACTGACCACGGACTGGTCAACCACCGCGTCGGCGGGACCCGCATGTCAGGGGGAATATTCCGCGGGTGTTTTCTGAAAAATAGATTAAAAGTCAGAAAAGATTTTTAACTTTAAAAATTCGTAGGAAAAGATTTATTAGGCCAAAATATTTAAATAATATTCCGTTGGAATCACAAAATTGTTTAGAATTTGTTTCTACAGTAAATTTTCAAGTTTACTATACGTATTTTCCTAAGATTATAAAAAGGCTTAAAGTAGTATAAAAATCTAAGAAAAAAGTTCTGTAAGACTTTTGGGCGTAAATCCTTTTTGTCCAGGCTCTAATTTGAACCATCTGTCCAGTAGTATTTTTGTTAAACTTGAACATCATTGTTTGCAATATTGGTTCAATGTTATGAGTAAAAGCCCTATTAGTTGGGATAACAAATTGCATATTTTGTTTTCATCGCATTAAAGGTTTTTCCAGGCATCATTCAACAGTAATAAACATCAGAGAACATAGAAGGGTTACTGAAACCTTTATTAAGCTATCATGCATGAATTTGTGCACTTGTCTATGATCGTGTATGTTTGTTTATGTGTTGAATTTGTATTGTGTAGATTGTGACGAGTGCAACGCTTGTTTCTGCGAGGATTGTACTCTCAACTTCTACCGCCAAGGCAAGTAGATGCTATTTTGTTCATACCTTGTCCTACTATTTTCTTTTATGCATGTGTAGTGGATTTATGTAGATATTGTGTAGGAATTACTATACTCTGCTATATCCTATATATTTGTGGTTGGAATTCCTTGTAGTTGAGCCCTGTTTAGTAGATGTGCTTAGACCTACTGTGTAGTCGGGGGAAAGGGATCAGATTATGGTGAAGTGTGTGCTTGTTCAAACTGAAAACAACATAATGTTAATGAACTACCTGGGTGGAGTGGTTGGATTGTCAACGGAGTGTGAATAATGGTGGGGAATGCCACCTAGGGTACTGAGAAGGATTAGTTCTCTTTGTTATAGTAGCTTACGTGTGCAACCATGTGCCAGTAAGAAATGGATGGCTGGTTGGACTTAGTAGGTCGTGGTGATCCGAACCCAACATAGCCAGAGATGTAGTGAATGGTAGGTTGGGACCGGTGCGCAGTGGGGTTTGGAGATCTACTTCCCAAAAGGTCTCATCTTGGGCTTCTCCCTATCATCACAAAATATGAGTGTGGTGGTAAGAGATGGGTTGGCCAGGTCATATGGGTAAAGTGTACAAACCCCTGCAGGGTGTAAAACTAAGTACTTAGCCGTGTCCCCGGTTACAGATGATTGATTTGCTTGATTTTGAGACTATGACATAGTCTCACTCATCCTTATTTCCTAATTACTAAAACATGATGGGTGAACCTAATAGGTTGTTGTGAATCAAATGGTTTACGAAAGTGTGTTTGAAAAGTGCAAGCTAGCCAAATCTCCACTAGCCAAATAAGCATCTAGGTGTTAGGTGCATTGTCTCTTTTACCTTAGCGCTACTTGCCATACATTCCATGTATTGACCCTTCGGGCTGCTACCTTTCATGTTGTAGGTTATTCTGATTCCAAGTGATCGAATAGGTCGTGGTACTCCACTCGACACGTGTTCCCTTGTGGGCAATTCGAAGATGGAGTAGTTATCTTTATTTATGTTGCTACAACCATTGCCAGTACCTGATTGGAAGTGGGATAGAGTTGGAATGGATTTTATCACAGGACTGCTTAGGACGAGGTCAGGATACGACTCTATTTGGGTAGTGATTGATCATTTGACCAAGGTAGCTCACTTTATACCTGTGAAGACCACCTATACCAGTGCTAGATTGGCCAATATCTACATGGACAAAATTGTGTGTCTATATGGAGTTCCCAAGAGTATTCTTTCAGATAGAGGCACCCAATTTACCTCTCACTTTTGGCGTCATTTTCATGAGTCGTTGGGTAGTAGGTTGGAGTTCAGTACAGCCTTCCACCCTGAGACAGATGGATAGACAGAGAGGGTGAATCAGATTTTGGAGGTGATGGGTTCGCAACATAGAAAACAAAATTTTTCCTACGATGGGAACTACACGCCAAGATCTATCTACTAGATACAAGCAACGGGTGGATATACATCCATAGAGAACATACCCTCAAAGACAACAAAGCTCTGTTAACGAGATGGAACTCGTGTATGATATAGTCGTAACCTTGCCGATCTCAAGATGGTGATGAAGTCCAGCAGGTCTGGCTCCAGCACGTCCATTAGATCCAGCTCGAGCAAGTCCAGCACCACCAAGTCCAGCACCGCAAAGCAGCGGCGCATCTGTGATCGCACACACGTTCGGTACCCTGACAACCTCCATCCCTTGCTCCAGCAAAGCAGTGGAAGCAGCAACTCCTTTCCAGATAAAGCCACCGAGAACATGTATCTCGCTAATCTGAGACCATGGGGAAAAAATACTAGAGGGGGAGAGAGATCCTTCATGAGCAGGTATGAGGAAGAAGGGGTGTGAGGGGGGCCTTTAATAGGAGGAGGGGGTACCCCTCCCCCATGGCCCGCGCCCCATGGGAGGGTGACTCATCACCTCCCTCATTCATGTGGTGGTAACCCCCTCCACATTAGATTTCCCCTTCACATTCTCTTTTAAAGTCTCCACTTTAAATGCATTAAATTTATCCAAATTTAATGCTCTCTCATTTAATAAAACTCTTTTATTAATTTTATTCAGAATTTTGTTAATTACTTTAACTAACAAAAATTCACATAAAACCCCCGGCAACATTTCAATATGACATGCAGAACCAATTTCAGGAATTTCACCCGAAACAGTTTCGGTGTCTATTGAAATAATTCCAGCGCTTTCTTAAATCTTTATCTAAAACATATTTGCTCCAAATGGTGTTAGTATCCCTTAAGTGTGTCACCCTACAGTTCGCGAATAATGCAGACATGATCGAGACCCCTCTCCGATCAATAATCAGCAGCAGGGCCTAGAGATCCGTACTGACTCCCACATATTCAACGATGACTCTTATGATCGTGTGAACCTTTAACGCTAGTAACTAAATCCCTTTGTCTCGCGATATATTACATGTCCGAGATTCGATCATCGGTATCTCCATACATAGTTTGATCTCGTTGCCGATAAGCACTCTTTTCTCGTTCCCGTGATATAACATTCTAGTGATCACATCCTGGCTGGCAAGCTATTCTTAATGTGATATCACCGAGAGGGCCAGAGTATATATATCCATCATCGGGATGGAAAATCCCACTCTTGATCCTTGAGCATCTACATAATACTTTTGTAGCACTGAACCCACCTTTATAATCACCCTTTCACGGTGTGACGTTTGATGTTATCAAGATACTCTTCTAGTGTTAGTGATTGACATGATCTCATGGTCTAAGGATTAGGATTACTTCGTATTATGTTATAGAAATATAAACACAATGACTTTGATCGTAATGCTATACTTCGGATGAATGTTCATCACATCATTCCACTAATGTTGTGACCTTGTTATTAACAACATCCAATGTCCATGATCAGGAAACCTTGATCATCTTGTTAATCAACGAGCTAGTTTATAAGAGAGGCATAACTAGGAACTTTCCTTTTGTTTATTAAACACACATGTATTAACATTTCCAAATTAATAAAATTATATTATGCAAAATAAACATTTATCATAAACAAGGAATAAGATAATAACCACTTTATTATTGCCTCTCGGGCCCATTCCCTTCAGTCTCCCATTTGCACTAGAGTCAATAATCTAGTTTGAAAAACTTTGCATATTGAACACATATGGTTTTCCGGTTTTGCATATATGCGATTGCTAGTGGTTAACAAAATCTTCGCATCTGACAGTTTCAGGTTCGTGTGTATTTGCATGTCTTTAATGAGATGGCATTGTATAAATTTGGTCCTTTGGTGAGACCTTTAGTTCGCTCGGGTTAAAATATGTTGATATTATTGTCATGCATATATCTTCATAGTATTAGCCCACTTTCAACCACATCTAGTTTGATAACAAACTACTTAACACAAATGCCCTCCTTTTCTGCTACTATAGCAGTCATATACTTAGTCTTTTGTTGTAGTATCTGTCACAATGTCTCAACTTTGGAACTCATCCAAATCCATAATGGAACATCCTTTCCATTATATTGTGCCACCCATATTCTAAATTGAGATAAATTTAACGTATATCTTGTGACAAAACTAGTACCAATGTAACACTTTATAATGAACTACTTTTAACTATTTTGCCACTTATATATGATATATTCTTAGTTCTTCCAAAGATCATAAGAATATCTTTTACTATCGTCCAATGATCATCTTATGAGTCATTCTGGTATATGCCCATAACATTTAGAGCATATGACATATCTGGATGTGTACATATCACGGTATATATTATTGATCAAAATATTCATGTGATTTCACTCATCAAGTGTCAAAACACTTGAATCTCGTTTAATTCACCAAGTGTCAATACACTTGAATATTGATTAAAACCTTTCCATGTGGCAAGAACCTTTCTTCTCATATATGTACGTTTGGCACAACAATATTAGCGCCTCAATCTATCCATATAGATATTGATGCCAAATATTCCGGTTTTGCCCAAGTCTTTCATCGAATTCTTATTCTAATGAAATTCTTAACTTGTGTAAATACAATATACATCATTTCCAATCAACAATATGTCATCTACATAATATATTAGAAATATGTCTCAATTCTCTCACTTAATTTCTTGCAAATGCAAGCATCTTCATCATCTCCGATGAATTTAAACTCTTTTAACAGTTTCATCATGGTGAAGATTCCAACTCCGCTATGCTTGCATCAACTATTGAAGTTTGCATGCCCTTTTAGAACCCATTGAATTAACAAAAACCATTCGTACCGTGTCTTGTACATGTCCTAGGTAACCATTCTATTGGAAGAACATTTTTTGTTTGTTCAACTACCCTACACCAAATTATATGTAGTGGTTGCTACATTAATCCGTCAAGACTAAATATCATTTTGAAAGATCAAATCTTGTCATAGTCAACTCCTTGAACATTGCCGTAAACTTCTTTCCGACATGTCTACTATTTCATAGATGTTAAACATCCATGTCTATTTCTTTATAGATCCAAACACGACTGATAGGCTTTACGCCTTTTCAAAGGGTCTTCCAAGTTCAGAAACTTGATTTCTCATGGATGGATACAATCATGGATCCTATGAATTCTAGTAATTTTATGGAGTCAGGGCCCATAATCGCTTGTTTGCATGTAGTCGGTTCATCATTGTCAAAAAATAACGACTTGTTTATTAAATCTCACAATTTTATTCTTACCGACCCACATGGTTCAATAGGAACTCTAATCTCCGAGATCGCAACCTTTGTAATCACGGGAGCCATGAGCATTTTAGCCGCCACCGGGACACTTTCCGGCGCTGCGCTACTTAGCACATATAGATAAGGTTCAACAACCTTATCAAAGTTCTATTGTCCTCCCACTTAACTTTTCGTGAAAAATTCCTTCTCAAGAAACTTGACGTTCCAAGCGACAAACTCTTTTGTCCTTGGTTTTATGGAGGAATTCCCAACAAATTATGTGGGATAACCTACAAAGACGTGCTTATCTGACTTTGGTTGTAAACATTTTACTGATGCATAGCATACCAAAATTTAGGAAAATACAATTCGGGTTTTATCCCAAACCATAACTCATATGGTGTCATTACAACGGATCACGGTGGTGCTCTTTTCAGTGTAAAAGCAGTAGTCTCTAAAGCATTAATCCTCAAAACATAATGGCAATTTTATAAATGATACCTTTGATCTCACCATGTCAAACATTGTTTGATTTCATCTCTCGAATATACCATACTCCTATGGTTTATCGGGAAACATAAATCATGGAACAATTCCTCAAATCTTAGTTGTTTTGCTAAACCTATAACTCAAATATCTTATTTTATGATCGAATCATAAACTCTTTATTTTCTTGTTACAATGATTTTCCACTTCATCTTGAAAGTCTTTGAACAATTTTCAAATGTTTCATACTTCTTCCTTATTAAGTAAATATATAGATATATTCACTCAAATTTGTGGAGAAAGCATATGAAGCAGAAAGATCCATCACATATGGCTACATATAATGGACTATGCACATCAACATGCACAATTTCGAATAAGCTAGTCATTCGTTCCTCTTTGGCCTGTGGACGGAGTTTCAATTACCTCGAGGAAAGTCTCACAAGCGTCAATTGATCAAAATCAATGACTCCAAAAATCCATCAACATGGAGTTTCTTTATGTTTTCTTTCGAATATAATTTAAACAACGATGTCACTTCATAAGTGATCTTTCAATCATTTATCTTGCGACCTTTTAGCAATAGTGTTTATGGATGTGATTTCTCCCACTAGACTTGTAAAAGTTCATCCATCTTATATGGAATACGGTAATTATTTGAACAACCATTGTTCTCATAATACCGGAACAAAATAACAATTATTTAAACAAATCTTGAAGACAAGCTTTGATCTCAACGAGAAACATAATAACACTTTATTTGTTTCAATGAACATCATCACTTATTCTCTTGCTAGTTACTTAGGCCATTGCAGTTCATGAATTGTGTTGTTTTGTATGACGCTTCCCACCAACCAATTCGGTATCCAATACCTAAGAACCACATTGTTTAACAAGCAAGGAATACAACCGTAACATGTATATCTTCTATATACCTAAGTTGGACATCTCCAACCTTTTCTTTTCTGCCAAATATTTTATAGATTCTCTTTCAGCAATTCCTTTTTTTAAAAGAATCTATCAACATCAATAGTGGTGTCATTCACATGACACATAGTACAAAGCATGTATAGTAAAATACTAATACCTTTGGACTTGCACTTTGAAGTGGATCACCATCATCAAATGTTTGGTCTTCTATTCACCCTTATCATGAAAACTTTCATGATCAAGCTGCTATAGCCTATAAGGATGAATCGTGAGTATAATATCAGTTCCCAAAACCTTTTTATTAGATTAGGACGCCAAGCATCTCCAAACTTCAAATTCTCATACAATATGAGAACATGTATTTTGCTAAATTATACTCTATCATAATGCAACCAAAAACATTGTTTCAGATATCACAATATCATCCACACATGATGGTTTTTGAAACAATTATTTCAGCTCCTAGATAACCTCGATATTAAAACAACTTTTGAATTTCAAGAATCATGGAGGCAAAACATGATACTTTAGATACTAACATTGGAATTCTTACTCTAGATTTAATACTACTTATTAAACATCATGGAGTAAATAGACTTTGCTGAAAATAGGACTTCTAAACTTTAAATTGACATTCAAAACAATATGATACCAGTTCGTAAAGTAAAAAATCCATAATTCTATAGTTCTATTATCTCAATTAAAACTAAGCATAAGGTAGTAAATAGATGCTAATGACTACAACAAATTATGCAAATTCACTTCGATTTAGTTTATGACAAATTTGGTTCGACGAAACCAAATTAGAAATGAACTCCCACTCAAAAACAACATCCCTCGTGCCTTTTTGGTGATTACATGAACCAAATCCACTACACCAAGTCCGATCATCACGTGAGTCGGTGTAGCTTCAAAGGCGAGCATCTACATGGGCATCATATAAACTATATGACTCATGCTTACCCTTTTGGTCCGTGTTCCGAGGCCATGTCTGTACATGCTAGGCTCGCCAAATAAGAACCTTAGTACTCGCGTGTGTAAAACTGTCTTACACCCGAAATATGATCGTGGATTCAAGTACACCCGATCATCACATGATGTCTTGAAGCGGCGAAACATAAACGGTGCATACTTAAGGAAGAACACATTTTTATCTTGATATCTAAATGAGGGATCATCTTATAATGCTACTAAAAGCGCCGAATTAACAATATAAGATACGAACATCATATGTGTAAAGTGGTATGATATGTTACATGCATTTGATCACCATCATATGCATCCTGGTATGATCTCTATCATTCCTTTGTGTGTAAGGCCAAGGTCTACAGAACTTATAGCTAGGTGTGTTGTAAGAGTATCAACAATACATCAACTTACAACGTTACCATATCATGACACAAGCCCAGCAACGATCTAAACTAGACTCCTCTAATTTATCAATTGCAAGTTTTACTTGACTTTGGGCTTTCGAGATAGAACCGTTCTTACCTACGAACATGGAACCACAATGATGATAACCAAATTAGTAGCAACTCGTTGTAAATAAAATATTGACTATAGTAGGAGAGACAGACACCCGCCTGGCACTTATGCAAAACTAGTTGTATGTCAGTCGTGGAACTGGTCTCATGTGCGATGACTTGTAAGGTTTGTCCGGGTCGCTTCATCCCACTATATCCAAAGTACATATAGAAGCCATAACATGATCATCACCGCCCACATACTCTTATGTGTTCTACCCGTGCAAAGCACCTACGCATAGATCAGGCTCTGATACCACTGAAGGGTTCACAGCATAGAAAACAAAAAAATTCCTATGATGGGAACTATACGCCAAGATCTATCTACTAGATACAAGCAGCGGGTGGATATACATCCATAGAGAACACACCCTCGAAGACAACTCGTGGATGATGTAGTCGTACACTTGCCGATCTCAAGAACGTGATGAAGTCCAGCAGGTCCGGCTCCAGCACGTCCACCAGATCCAGCTCCAGCAAGTCCAGCACCACCAAGTCCAGCACCACAAAGCAGCGGTGCATCCGTGATTGCACACACATCCGGTACCCCGACAACCTCTGTCCCTTGCTCCAGCAAAGCAGCGGAAGCAGCAACTCATTTCCAGATAAAGCCACCAGGAACATGTATCTCGCTAATCCGAGACCATGGGAAAAAAATACTAGAGTGCGAGAGAGATCCTTCACAAGGAGGTGTGAGGAAGAAGGGGGTGAGGGGGGCCTTTTATAGGAGGAGGGGGTACCCCTCCCCCATGGCCGGCGCCCCATGGGGGGGTTACACCCCACCTCCCCCATTCATGTGGTGGTAAGCCCCTCCACATTAAAATGCCCCTTCACATTCTCTTTTAAAGTCTTTAATGCTCTCTCATTTAATAAAACTCTTTTATTAATTTAATTCAGAATTTTTTTTAAATACTTTAATTAACAAACATTCACATAAAACCCCCTGCAACATTTCAATATGACATGCAGATACAATTTTAGCAATTTCACCCGAAACAGTTTCAGTGTCTATTGAAATAATTCCAGCACTTTCTTAAATCTTTATCTGAAACATATTTTCTCCAAATGGTGTCAGTATCCATTAAGTGTGTCACCCTATGGTTCACGAATAATGTAGACATGACTGAGACCCCTCTCCGATCAATAATCAGCAGCAGGACCTGGAGATCCGTACTGACTTCCACATATTGTGACCTTGTGAACCTTTAACGCTAGTAACTATATCCCTTTATCTGGCATATATTACATGTCCGAGATTCTATCATCGGTATCTCCAAACGTAGTTTGATCTCGTTGCCGACATGCACTCTTTTCTCGTTCCCGTGATATAACATTCTAATGATCACATCACTTGCTTAATGTGATATCACCGAGAGGGCCCAGAGTATATCTATCCATCATCGGGATGGACAAATCCCACTCTTGATCCATGAGACTCTAAATAACACTTTCGTAGCACTGGACCCACCTTTATAATCACCCTTTCATGGTGTGACGTTTGATGTTATCAAGATACTCTTTTAGTGTTAGTGATTGACATGATCTTATGGTCTAAGGATTAGGATTACTTCGTTTGATCTTATAGTAATATAAACACAATGCCTTTGATCGTAATGCTATACTTCGGATGAATGTTCATCACATCATTCCACTAATGTTGTGACGTCGTTATTAACAACATCCAATGTCCATGATCAGGAAACCTTGATCATCTTGTTAATCAACTAGCTAGTTTATAAGAGAGGCATAACTACGGACTTTCCTATTGTTTATTAAACACACATGTATTAACGTTTCCAAATTAATACAATTATAGCATGCAAAATAAATATTTATCATAAAAAAGGAATAAGATAATAACCACTTTATTATTGCCTCTCGGGCATATTCCCTTTAGGAGGATATGTTGAGAGCTTGTGCTCTAGCTCATGGCTCTAGTTGGGATGAGAATTTATCTTATATTGAATTTTCCTACAACAACAGCTACCAGACTAGCATCAAGACATTATTATGGGATGGTGTAGGTGAGCGTTAGTTGTTTGGACCTGATTTGATCAAGGATGCTGAGGAGACGGTCCGTTTGATTCGAGATAGGCTAAAGGTAGCACAATCAAGGCAGAAGAGCTATGCTGATGCTAAACGCAAGGAAGTGGTGTTTGAGATTGGAGACCGAGCATACCTCCGAGTTTCGCCACTACGTGAAATTAAACGATTTGGAATTAAGGGCAAGCTGGCACCTCGGTTTATAGGACCATATAAGATCCTAGCATGCAAGGGAGAGGTTGCATATCAGCTAGAAATGCCAGAGGCTCTATCCGCTGTTCACGACGTGTTCCATGTGTTCCAGCTGAAGAAATGCTAATCGGAGATGGTGGATACACCATTGAGAGACACCGTGTCACTAGAAGAGGTTCAGCTGAAGAACGACTTGACTTATGAGGAGAAGATGGTCAAGATCTTGGAAACATCGGAGAGGTTTACACGCAGCAAGACAATCAGGTTTTGCAAGGTGCAATGGAGCCAACACACCGAAGAGGAAGCCACTTGGGAGCGAGAAGATGACCTCCGAGAGGACCATCCACACCTATTTGCTAGCCACGGCGAATCTCGGGGATGATATTCATGTTAAGGGGGTTAGTCTTGTCAGATCGCAATTATTAGAATTGGTACTGCATATCATACATGGCATTAGATCATGATCATCTTTGCAAAATTTCAGTTTTAAAAGCTTTTGCTAAAAACACCAATCAAGTGCATGTTCATCGCTTATAAGTGACTAGTAGGGTTTTTACCTTGCATCTGCTAGAATGGTACTATATAAACATTCCAGATGCATAGGTGCGTACAGTTGTCCAATACAAACCTGTAGGAATTAGTTTCACTCGAAACGGAGCTCTAGATCAAAAGTTATGGCCAAAACAGTTCAACAAAATTTCAGATTCAGAAATTCAGACAAAACCAGACATAGTTCAGTTAAACAGCCTCAGGAAAGAATAAAAAGATGAAGGAAAAAAAGATAGACAGGGCCCACCTATCAGCACGTCGCCGCCGTGTTCGTCCCAGAGAAGAACTTCCGCCGTAGAAATCATCTGATTTCTTCGGGAATTCGGCCTCTCTCTCCCCGTTCTTTACCTAGACTATTTAGCCTCGACCCCCTCTTCGAAATCCCCGTCTTGGAACTCATCTATCCCGCTGCCACACCCTGCGATTGCTCTCCAGATTTTGACGCGCCGCCGCCGCCATTAACGACAGTAGGAGCTCGAACAGCCGCCGAAGAGCCCCTTGCCTTTACCCTTCGCCGCCGCCTCACCTCACTTCCTTTCTGCCTGAAGGACACTAGTGGGGAGCTACGTAGGAGCTGCCTTCCGCCGTCGCCGGAGCGCCGCCCGTCGCCGCCGACTAAACGAAGCCGCCGCCGGTGAGTACCTAGGCCGGCACATGAGGACTGTCCGATGTGAAACAAGCGATCGCGATCGACTGCTAACCGTGACGCCGACCGCGACGCTGACTGCAGACTGTTCAACCGCCGTGTCGGCGGGACCCGCATGTCAGGGGGAATATTCCTCGTGTTTTTCTTGAAAAATAGATTAAAAGTCAGAAAATATTTATACCTTGAAAAATTTGTAGGAAAAGATTTACTGGGCCAAAAATTACAAATAATATACCGTTGGAATCAAAAAATTGTGTAGAATTTGTTTCTGCAATAAAATTTCAAGTTTACTGTACATATTTTCTAGAGATTATAAAAAGGCTTAAAGTAGTATAAAATCTTAGAAAAAGTTTTGTAAGTATTTTGGGTGTAATTCCTTTTGGTCCAGGCTCTAATTTCAACCACCTGTCCAAAAGGTGATGTTGAAATAGTTTCCAGACTTAGTCAAAATTAACAGTTTTGAGGATTTTGACTAGAGTATGAGTGGGAATGTTTTTGGAGGGGGTGGCAAGGAATCAGAGCATCAACCAGTGGATGATCTTGAAGAGTAGATGGAGTGTAAGGGATCCATGCTTGGTGTTGGTCATGGTTGACTTGGAGTCTTCTATAATGGATCACTGCAGAATTGATCTGGCTAGGGTTTTAGATGATCACTTAGTATCTAGTGAGTTGATCTGGCTTTGTTATCTTGCTTAGGATGTGCTGATTTGGAAATATCTTGATCCTAGTAATGAGCTCCCAGAATAGTTCATACTACTTCCTAAGCAATCAAGTCAATCAGCTGATCAAGGCAACTCATTAGACAGGAGATCGAGGCAACTAATCTTATAAACTATTCAACTACTACTAGAGTTACCATCAAGCTTAGGTTGAGGTAAGGTTGGGGCATTTTGAAGAGGTTAGGTTTTGAATAGGATAAGAATACTTGGTACCTCTACCAAGGGTGGAATTCAAAAGCTTTTGGAAGAGGTTTTGGGAAAACTAGAGATAAGGTTAGTTGAGGCTTCTGTCTTGAAAACATAAGGAGATTGTATTATATATCTCTCCATAGTTTTGTCAATAGAAGCTACCAAAATAGTTTTGGTTACAAAAGCACCTTGGCTCAGGTTTTGAATTGTTGGAGCGTTTGAGAATATGTAAAATGAGCCCGGATAGTTTTGGTAAATAGCTATTGTCAACTGAGGGTGAGGTAAGGAGTATCATAAGATACACTCTCATATGCACAACCACAAACAAGCAACAAGAAAACACTGCACCTATGAACAAGAAAAAGTTTTTTTCCCCCTAATTTTGGCATTCTGGATAACTAATTAGGGTTACTGAAATTGGCATGTTACAGTCTAGATGCTTAATTGCTGTGAAAATCCTTGTTGTATCTGTTGGTTTATGATATCCAACAACTATTTCATGCCTATGATGTTGTTTCGAGGCATAGGTTTATTTTCCCTAACTTGCTATCTCTAATAGATGATTTCTATTATTGATACCAACTACTCATCTTGCATTCAGTAGATCTATAGATTCTGGGGTGCTACTCCTTTAGGAGATGTGCCATAATCCATACCTAGGGTTAATTTACTCTGGAATATATATTTTATCCAAGATCAGTGATGCTTGTTTGAGATCTTGGTAAAGGTTGGTAAAGGTTTATCATTTGTCTTTTTATCTTTCTTCTAGGATGGATGTTCACCCCACTTGGGTGTTTTTTTTGAGAAGATCAAATAAACAACACATGCTCTAGTGACTCTATGATAACTTGATCATGTGGTGGTGTGTTATTTGTACTCACCAAATTACTGGATGGTTGATGAAGTTGTGTTGTTGCTTGCTGGCTTGCTCTAGCTCTACACCTCCTGGTGCTGATCCTGTGATTTGTGGGCTTGACCTTGCTATCCTCCTGCTCCACCCCCTCCTTATGTTACCATCTTATGAAGAACTGATGGTTGATTTGGGTAATCTGGTGGAGTATTTGGCTATGGTTTCGGCAAGATCAATAGGCTTTGAGTGTGTGCATGAGAAGGAGAAATGAGTTCCTGTCTCTACTTCGACTAGTGCCCTTTGTGGGTGTTTGTACTGCTGATGTTGGCTTGACAGCACATTCCATGCAGTTAGTTTACTAAGTTGTGTGTGTGTGTGAACTGTGCATGTGGATCAGCTCAAGTAACTTGTCTTTTACTATTACCTGTTTACTGATTGACAACCTGGTGAAACTCACTTCTATCCACTTGGCTTCTATTGTAATCCCTGACTATTTACTGAAAGAATAGATACTTCACCTTTGGTGAAACTTACCCCTCTATTTACTCAATGATGTACCATGAATAGTGAACTTCACTGTTCACCACTGATAGTAAAATTATCTAACTAACCCCTAATTTCCTTTCTAGTTTTTTATCTTATTTGTAGGAACAAGATCTGGACTCACAAGATTAGTATAGGAGTAGATAGTAGTATAGGCTTTAATTATAACCTTCTTTATATTCTTTTTTGTAAAATCTTGTAAAGATATTATTACAAGTTAATAAAGTTTAATTTCTATTCTTTGTAATCTTATACTTTTGATGTATTTATCACCAGTTGTAACCTTATTATCAAATAAAGAAATAAGAATTTATTTTTTATTTAATTTTCCTTGCCTTTAATCCTTGTTGTTGATTACTATTTCTTTATTATAACCAAACAATGTTAATAAGGTTTTATTTTGGGAAAACCCTCCAATATTAATGACTTCTAATATTCAAATATTTTCAATTTGATTTGAATTTCAAATTTGAATTCAAATTAATTTCTCCAAAATCTTAATACTGACTAAAGGTCATGTCAAAATTCATAGCAATCACTAACAAGAGCTATTCCTACCTCCAGTTCGCAAAAGAAACTCTGATCCCTTAAGAGTTTTGTTTGGCCAAAATTTTACCCTAATTTTACAGATGCATGCATGCGGAAACTTATATTCCTTTATCTACCCTTCCTTGAATCCTAATGCTGGGATGTTACAGACATATCATCACTATATAAAATTATAATAGATAATTTTCAAAAAAATATATAATTTGATCGACATCTATATAGTATGTGTGTATATTTGGTCCTTTACTTTGTACCATGTATATTTAGACCTAGCAACAGATCAATGTCAAAATAGCGGACGAGGCTGAAAAAAAAGTCCATCATGCGCACGTTTCATTTACAGAGAGGTTGACACATGGGACCCAGCAGTGCGGCCTTATAGATATGCTGCATCGGTCAACATTGCCAAGTTCGAAATAGGGAGGCGCGAGCGAGAAAAAATTCTAGCGTGGTGAGAGGCTAACATGGAGGACCCAGCAACGTTATCAAGTTCGACCCAAAAAAAGTCCAACATACACACACGCCTTTTTGAGGTCAGGGAACTATTTTTTTAGCGCAGGGGCAGGGAACTGCTAAGCACAGGCCAGTGAAATTTGAGAAAGGATCGCATGGAGCATAGGCAAGAACATTTTAATTCGGCCTGGTCATGGTCAGGAGACTGCTTAGCACAGCCCAGTGAAATTTAAGAAAGGATCCCATGGAGTATAGCGCATGTAGATGGACCATGTAGAATAGCCCAAAATATTGTTAATTCAGCCTTTTGAGCATTGCCACACACCTCCTAAAAAAATTCCGCCTCCACCTCTTAAAGAAACTCCACTATATTTTTAAGAAACTAGTCCATTATATATGTGGCATTTTATAAATTGAAATCCCAGGAGGCTGCCCTTTTATTTTTGAAAATATAAATATGGACACATGACATCTTTTTTAAAACATTAAAACATAACTTGAAGGTACTAAGGAATGTTTAATAATATATATTCTATAAATATCTTTGGCGTAGTGGCGACACACACAATTTAAATCTATTGGATGTCCAAAATAGCAAACGTGGCCGAAAAAAGGTCTATCATACATACACATATTTCATTTAAAGATAGACTGACATGTGGGTCCCACCAGCGCGGCCTTATATAGGTGTTGTATCGAGCAACGTTGCCAAGTTCTAAATAGGGAGGCGTGAGCGAGAAAAACATCCATCATGCACACGTTTGTTCTAATGAGAGACTAACATGGGGGGACTCAACACCCTGAAAAAATGGCTGATGCAGCGAGCAACGTTATCAATTTCGAAACACGGAGCACGAGCAGAGAAAAAAGTCAATCATACAACTGATCCTTCTAATGAGAGGCTGTCATGTGGGACCCAGCTGCGTGACCAAACGGCATATTCATCAAGCAATGCTATCTAGTTAGGAACAGGGTGGCGCTAGAGTACAAAAAAAATCCATCATACCCACGATTCTTCTAATGTGAGACTGACATAAGGAACCTACCAGCACGGCTGATCCGCTGCCCGCTGCCCGCTGCCCTAGGAGTAGTAAAAAGCCGCAGATACCCACCGCCGCCTACCACCAGCTGCCCGCAGATGCCTACCTAATGGAGTATAGTAAAAAGAATACATATGTATTACTATTGGAGCAATAGTAGTACAACTCGAGTATAAAAAGATATATACGCCATATTACTGGAGTACTAGTTCAACTGTACTACTAATTTGTATCTGGATAAGCTTTATCCATGAGAAAGAAATGGAGAAGAGAAACGAGTCTACCATGCTGAGAAACGAAAGAGCCAGAAGAGACAAGTAGATAGAAAAAATGTAGATGGTGTTAAGACATGCATGCAGTCCTCGTTCTCTCTCCCGCAGCACTGTACACTTCGCGCTAGGCCCCAGGTTTCTCTGTCTCTCTCTAGGTGTAGACCTCCTCCATTTCCAAAAAAAGGCGTAGACCTTCTTACCACTCATGCGGGTAGGATCTGTTGTCTGTTATAGTACTGTACAGGGTAATAAGTACCTGATTTACTCTCACATGTCAACTTTCTACAGCCTTCGTTCAAAAAAACACAATGCTGCGTAATTTGTTTGGACTGCGGGCACTACATAAGTGAGCCGAGCTTCCAGGGAACCACTCCAACGTTGGGAGTGTCGGCGGATTCCACCAAGAGCTAGAGGGCGATGGACAAAGACGACCTAGCGCAGATAAATGTTTTATGCCCCCACAACGGCTGCCTCACCATGGTCACCTACCACGAGCTCGATGACCACAAGACCGTGTGCCCGTACAGCCCGTGCGGCTGCATGGAGGTCGGCTGCATATTTACCGCCTCGCTGGTCGCGCTCCTTTTGCACCTCAACGGTGTCCACAAGGTACAAGTGCATAGGCTATAATATGACCAGCCAATGGAGTGTATAGTAACGATGTCGTTACCGTCCTTTCCGCCATCCATGGTCATCGTCTACGGTGATGACGCTACCGTGTTTAGCCTCATCATCGGTGAGCACGGCTAGGCTGCCGCTGTTTCCTCGGTGTGTGTTAGGGTGGGCTCGTGCTCGTGGCCCCGGTACAGGGTGAAGCTATGCGCGACTGGCCCGCAGTCGCCGACGAACTTCTCGATGGACTCCCTTAATGGGGCCATTGCGCCAACGAGCTCCGCGTCACCCGGCAGTGTTGGCCTCGAAGATCTGATGTTCCTCACGGTGCCACCGCGGTACATTACCGCGATTGATGGATAGTACCGGATAATCAAGGTGTTGCCTTTATGCGTCTGAATCGACAGGATGAATTGATCTTAATCTTCGGCTAAGTGATCCTAATGCGATTGTAATGATGTATCACTAGTTAATTTAGTTGTAGATAAGTACCACTCGTTTACTAGTTAATATAGTAGTAGTCGGAGGCAGGGTCTCTTTTAGAACTATGAAGGGTGTGTTTGGCTGTAAACTGACTTTGCTGGTAATGTTTATATTTTGGATTTTAAGTGTGTTCTGAAATTGTCCAACTATTACCCCACATGCCCACTTCTAGGGGACTCAGATCAACATTCCCCCTGTATCTACCATCTAATATTCGTTCGATGGACAAAAGTGATTCAAAGAAACGTAGAAAAGAAAACATCTACGACCCAATTTTCAACTATGTTTATTTTTTTAGACACTAGACAATAAAAACATTTTGTCAGTCATTAATAGTTCAAATACATGCATATATTTATTCAAAAAAAATACAAGCATGTATTTTTACCAAATTCGCATAAATTAATTTTCATACTTTTGTCAAATTTATATTCTAGTCAAAATTGTGTAGTCTAAGATCTAGAGATTAAGTGTGATATTTCTTTTGGTGCTTCAATTTGTTTTTGTCCGTCGGATGGAGCTTGGATGGTAGATGCAAGTGCATGTTACGGCGTGACAAGGGAGAAGATTCTAGAATGATGGAGACATGTGTTTTGAGGTTTGTGCATAGCATTCATTGTGATGAAGACCATCAATAGAATCTTCTACATGCTAAAATGGAAAACAAGATCCAACTGCTGGAAATGTTGGGATTCATGAGTCTTGATCCAACTGTCAATATGAAAAGTTATTCGTAAACTATATAGTGGTATGATATGCTATAGTATGAAATGCTAAGGTAAGAATGACTAATAATAAATGCTAGAATGGAAAAAAGAAGATCCAACGGCTAGCAATGTTGGGATTCGCGAGTCTTGATCCAATGGTCAATACTCAAAGTTATTCATACATTATATAGTGGTAATATAAGATACCAAAGACTATCAATAGTATCTTCTAGATGATGGAATGGATTAGAGGATCCAACAACTAGCAGAAATGTTGGGATTCATGGCTCATGAATCAGCGATCAATATTCAAAGTTCTACGCACACTATATATAATAGTGGTAAGATAAGGAAAGAAAGACTAACTATAGTATCTCTCGATGCTAAAATGGAAACAAAGATCCAACGTCTAAAATTGTTGGGATTCGTGCCTTGATCCAACGGTCAATATTCAAAGTTATTCATACACTATACAATGCTAAGAAAAAATGAGAAACATGTGTTTTGACACCTTTGAATACAAAAAAGTGCTTTGGCTTCTTCACAATGTGTATTGTCCTACGGTGTATGAACTTTCCTGGTTTTGACCCGAACAGCCAAGGTCATGACCATATTGACATCATATATAGTTTATGATACGGTTCCTGCATCTGGTAGATTCGTGCATCTTCTTCAAAAATATCTGCTAAAAGTGAGCGGTGCGCTGTTTTGTTTTGTTAAGCAAGTATACTAGTCTTACCATTACCACTATCTTAACACTATATGATGTACAAAAAAGTTTGAATATTAATTGTTGGATCATGACTCACGAATCCCAACATTTGTAGTCATTAGATCTTCTTTTTCATTCTAGCATCTAGATGATTATATTGATATTCTTCATTACAATGAAATGGTATACGCACAAACTTCAAAACACACTTCTCCATCATTTTAGAATCTTTCCCTCATTTCTATAGACCTTGTTACCAAAAATTTCAAGTATTTGAATTTAGGGTCCTTTGTGCTAAATGTATGGACTTGGATGTATTTTTCATTTTTTTGAGGTCCTTGGTGTAACATGTACACCTCCACTTACTATGCTAATTAATTGAAGAATCTCTCACCCTCGGAACATATACCTTAGTCAAAAAAAGTACTACCACCCAGTAGAATGGAAAAAAGATGATCCAACGTCTAGCAGTGCTGGGATTCGCGAGTCTTGATCCAACAATCAATACTCAAAGTTATCCGTACATTATATAGTGGTAAGATAAGATAACAAATACTATCAATAGTATCTTCTAGATGATGGAATTGATTAGAGGATCTAATAACTAGTAGCAATGTTGGGATTCGCGGGTCCTGAATCAGCGGTCAATATTCAAAGTTGTCCGCACACTACATATAACTAGTAAGTTGCACGTGCCCTACTCATGAGACCGAGATAATAGACATCTTACATATCATCACTATATAAAATTATAATAGGTAAAGCAGAAAAAATATAAATTTGATCAACATCTATAAAGTATGGTTGTATATTTCGTTCTTGTACTTTGTATATCATGTAGAAGTCAATGATTATTAGCTATCTAAAACTTGAAAATTTTGGTAACATGGTCTAGAGAAATGAGGGAGAAGATTCTAGAATGGTGGAGAAGTGTATTTTGAGTTTTGTGCGTAGCATTCATTGTGATGAAGACTATAAATAGAATCTTGTAGATGCTAGAATGGAAAAGAAGATCCAACGGTTGGAAATGTTGGGATTCGCAAGTCTTGATCCAATGATCAATATTCAAAGTTATTTGTACACTATATACTGGTACGATAAGAAAAGAAAGACTATCAATAGTACCTTCTTGATGCTAAAATGGAAATGTAGATCCAGTGTCTGACAATGTTAGGATTCACGTCTTGATCCAATGGTCAATATTACAAGTTATTTGTACACTATATAGTGCTAAGAAATAAAATAAATATGTGGTTTGCCACCTTTGAATACAAAAAAAATGCTCTCGCTGCTTCACAATGTGTATTGGCCTACGGTGTATGAACATTCCTGGTTTTGACCCTAAAAACCAAGGACATGACCATATTGACATCATATATAGTTTATGATACTGTACCTGCATCTGGTAGATTCATGCATCTTCTTCAACAAGATCTGCTAAAAGTGTGAAGTGCGCTGTTTTGTTTTGTTAAGCAAGTACTAGTCTTACCATTACCACCATCTTAACACTATATGGTGTACGAAAAACTTTGAATATTAATTGTTGGATCAAGACTCACGAATCCCAACATTTCCATCCGTTGGATCTTCTTTTCTATTATAGCATCCAGAAGATTCTATTGATAGTCTTCATCACAATGAAATGCTATGCACAAACCTCAAAACACACTTCTCCATCATTCTAGAATCTTCCCCCTCGTTTCTATAGACCATGTTACCAAAATTTTGAAGTATTTGATTTTAGGTTCCTTTGTGCTAAATGTATAGACTTGGAAGTATTTTCCATTTTTTTGAGGTCCTTGGTGTATCTTGTACACATCCACTTACCGTTTTAATGAATTGAAGAATCTCGGTCCCTCAGGAGATACCTTAGTCAAAAAAGCATCACCACCCGGTTTTCAGAAAAAGTGGGGATCATTTTTTCTTACAATTCCCTAGTCTTAGAACATTCAAGATTCCCTATCGAACCGTGCCCACTTAAATAACTTTATGTCGATTTAAAGAAATTAGGTCAAATTTGAACTACAAGTAAGCGCGGTAGATTCCTCTTGAATTTTCCTAACATCATATGTAGGGACCCATGATGTATATATATCAAGACTTAAGTTCCAGGACAAAGTACTAAACACTAGTAGTACCTGCATCCAAGGCTCAAGGCCTATTTTTTTTAAAAAGCAAACTATGCAAAGTTTACCAAGTTTGTAGAAAAATATATTAATATTTACAATATGAAATACATACCCTTTAATACATCATGAAACATATATTCACATGGTATCTACTAATATCATACAGTAGTTCTTGATAAAAAAATTAGAATTTTGGTCAAACTTTTCATAGCTTGACTTATAAAAGAATATTTAAGCTTTGGGACGGAGGTACTGCTAAAATGAGGGAAAAGCCGAAGAGTTAGGGGAGCTCGGAGAATAAAACAGAGGCAGGGCAGGAGAGCAACATGACATGGCACTTGAAGGCGGTGTGATGTCAGAGAAGAAATATGATGGATTCCTGACATGAGGTCTACAACCTTTACAGCATACACACTCTACCAATAGTAGTAAATTTCAGGACATATGTGCACTCAAAACAAAACAATTTTTTTGCTCCCAGTCACTACTTCACCATCCATCTTAGCACTCCCTCATCCACAGTGTTGCGCACATGTGTCTTGGTACAACGGCTCAGCTGTGTCTCTAGAGTGTGTGTTGGTGTACATAGGAAGGAACCACTTAGGGCATTGCCAGCAAAAATTAGTAGAATTCAAACTTTGGAATTTTTCTCTTCCTTTCCAAACAGCGGGAATGAAGGTTATCAAAGGATGACCATATCGACATCATATCTATATCTCTACTATTATAATGGAGCAGTTTTGTATTGGATCCTTATCACCAATCCTGAATGTTGGGCTGTTAGATCTAATGATTCAGAGCAATTGGATTCGTGTTGAATAGTACCTAGAGCAAACTCCACCATGTACTAGAACCATCATGTCACCACCCCCAAAATTTCATAGCATAGTAGGTTGTATTCTCTCTACAACTACAATGGAGCGGTTTTGAATTGGATCCATAGGACCAATCCTGACCGTTGGGTTGTTAGGTCCAATGGTTCAGATCAGATGGATTTGTGTTGAATAGTACCTAGAGCAAACTCCACCATGTGCTAGAACCATCATGTCACCACCCCCAAAATTTCATAGCACAGTAGGTGTATTCTCAATATGTGTAGATAGTTATTACTAGTAGACTTAATGTATGCATTTTTTCTCTAACAAGACTATTGGTTAAAAACAACTTAAATTTTGTTAAATCACATTTCATATAGTATATACATGTGTGAATGTCCATTTTTATCAACAAGTGAGACATAGATAATAGACGTCTGACATATCATCACTATATAAAATTAAAATAGGTAAAGCATAAAAAATTTAAATTTGATCAACATATATAAAGTATGGGTGTATATTTAGTTCTTGTACTTTGTATATCATGTAGAAGTCAACGATTATTAGCTATCTAAAACTTGAAAATTCTGGTAACATGGTCTAGAGAAACGAGGTAGAAGATGCTAGAATGATGGAGAAGTGTGTTTTAAGTTTTGTGCATACCATTCATTGTGATGAAGATATCAATAGAATCTTCTAGATGCTAGGAAAAGAATATCCAATGGCTGGAAATGTTGGGATTCGTGAGTCTTGATCCAATGGTCAATATTCAAAGTTATCGTACACTATATAGTGGTAATATAATATAAGATATATATCTAGAAAAACGTCAGAACACACTTATCCATCATTGTAGAATCTTCTCGATTGTTTCTCTAGACCATGGTTCTAAAATTTTCAATTATTAGGTAGTTAATAAACGTTTATTTCTACATGATATAAAGTGCAAGAACTAAATATACACTCATACTTTAGAGACGTGGAACAAATTCATAGATATTTCAAGCTTTGCCTATTACAATATTATATACTGATGGCATGTCATGCTTCTGTATATTATGTCAGTTTCACGTGCAAGGCATGTGCAACCTACTGGTACTACTACGAAGAGCATGGCTCAGCTCCACGGTGGAGGAGCAGGACCCGACTACTAATTTTGATTGCTTGATTGTAGGGTCCTTTGTGTTATATGTATGGACTTGGATACAATTTTCACTTCTTAAGGTCCTTGGTGTAACATGTACACATGCACTAACTGTGTTAATTATTGAAGCATCTCACTCCTTCAGGACATACCCTAATCAAATATATAAAGTGCCACCACCCGATTTTCGAAAAAAGCGGACATGTATTGTTACAATTCCCTAGTCTTAGCATGTTTCAAGCTTCCCTATATATTATCTAACTACAAGTAAGCGCGATAGATTCTTTCTTGAATTTCCAGGAGATTCAACAATCAGCAATGTTGGAATCTGTCAATCTATATCCAACGATCGATGTTCAAAGTTATTTGTGTTATATATCTTATTTTAAGTTGCACATGCCTTGCACATGAGAATCATATAGTAGAAGTATATGCCATATCAGTTTTTCTCTACTACTATAAAAGGAGCAGTTTTGAATTGGATCCATAGTACCAATCATGACCGTTGGGCTGTTAGATCCAATGGTTCAGGGCAGCTGGATTCATGTTGAGTAGTACCAAGATAAAAATCCACCATGTTCTAGAACCATCATGTCACCCCTGCCCCAAAATTTCAAAGCACAATAGGCTATATTCTCAATATGTGTAGATAGTTATTATTAAAATACTTAATGTATGTATTTTTCTCTAACAAGACTATTGGTTTATAACAACTTAATGTTTGTTAAATCACATTTCATACAGTTTATATGTGTGGCATGTGCCTTTTACTAGTTTATATATAATTATAATAGGTGAACCCCAAAAATAATTATAATTTCGAGCTACGTCCATCTTAATTATGTCCATTCTAGCATCTATAAGATACTATTGATAGTCTTTAGCACACTAAACGATATGCACAAACGTCAAAACACACTTCTCAACAATTCTAGAATGTTCTTCGTCATTTTTCTACAGCATGGCGAGTACTAGCTAATAGGTTGATTACTACTACATGATACAAAGTACAAGAACCAAATATACAACAGATATTCGATGGATGTGGCTCAAAATTATAATCATTTTTTGAGCTTCACCTATTATTGTAGTTTTTCAGTAATCCTATTTATCAGAGTTGAGCGAGCTGGCTTGAGGATTAACGTTATTTTATGTCGGCATGTGGGTTCAAATCCTTCGCGTGCGAGAAAAGAAAAACTACGATGCACGCTATCTAGGGAGGGGAGAAATGTGGGTTCACGTCCTTTCCCGAAAGACAGTCTACATGATGAGACGATACAATACTAAGCTAGGACGTGACAGCTTGCTAGTCTAGCACTCTAGCTATAACTCCAGCAGACGTCCATGATCCAGTTGCACACTACAGAAGACCGATGAGGGAAGACGCAAAATTAACACCCCTCGTTCAAAGAGCCTCCCATCTTCCCCATCTCCGTCGATCGCCATTCGCTAACACTGGCTAGCCGCATTTTGGATCCTCTCGAGTGCGCACATCCTAAATTGTCCTAGCCATTTGTTGCCTGCTGCATAAGTTCTTGTAGGCCTCCATCACTCTCCTCCAAGAAAGCCCAACAATCATATTTGAATCCGCCCTCGCCCCCAGTCCATCCGGACGCAATGGCGGATTCGATGCACATTCGGTATGGTGGCTGGAGCAAGGTATGCGATGACGCCTTCGGAGAAATCGCTATGCGTATGGACACTACCAGCACCGTGGTACATTGCAAATGTATCTATAATTTTTGATGTTCCATGCTTGGTTTTATCTACTTTCTTATGTTTTGTACACATTTTGGAGTACTTTTCATATCATTTCTTGGACTAACCTATTAACAAGAGCCACAGTGCTAGCTGCCTGTTTTCTGCTACTTTTGATTCTAGGAATGTCAGAAAATGAATATTCTCCGAATTGGACGGGACAAAATCCAAAGTCAATATTTCACCGAGGGACACCTGGATCCAGAATACGAGACAGAGAGGGGCTGGGGCCTGGCCACACCACCTGGCCGCGCGACCAGGCCTGGCCCACGCCAGGGGGTGGTCTGGCCGCCCCAGGCACCCCCTTGGCCTCACATTCCGCCTATATATTGCCTCTGATACGGAAACCCTAAGGACCCGACCAAAAATCCACGAAACAGTCTATAGCCGGCGTCATCTCCATCCCTAGATCGGGAGGGATCTGAAGCTCTTCTCGGCACCCTGCTAGAGAGGGGAATTCACCCTGGAGGCCTTCTTCATCATCATGCAAGCCTCCTATGTGATGCGTGAGTAGTTCATCTCTAGACTACGGGTTCATGTAGTAGCTAGATGGCTGGTTCTCCTCCTTTGTGCTATCATGTTTAGATCTTGTGAGCTCCGTTCATGATCAGGATCATCTATTTGTAATTCTGCATGTTGTGTTTGCGAGGATCCGATGGATATTGAGATGCTATTTCAGATTGATTATTGATTCTATCATGTCTTTGTTATTTGTGATCTTGCATGCTTTCAGTTGTTAGTAGCTATCTTGGCCAAGTAGATGCTAGCAACTCCAAGAGTTAGTATTTATGCTCGATAGTGGGTTCATTCCTCTGGTAATCTAGGGAAGTGACAGAAATCTCTAAGGTACTAGATGTGTTGTTGCTACTAGGGAGAAAACAACAATACTTTGTTCATAGAACAATCGTATTTTTTACTTTACACGCAATTCATAATGCATTTATCTGTTGCTTGCAACTTAATACTGGAGGGGGTTCGGATGATAACCTAAAGGTGGATTATTAGTCATAGATGCAGTTGGATGGCGGTCTATGTATACTGTTGTAATTCCCAATTGAATCTCAAAGGAGTCAAGATGAGTAGTATATGCTTGTATGCTTTCTCGATGTTTGTCAGTTGCCCCGTTGTAATTTTTTCACCCAGCATGTTATCTATCTTAAGGAGAGCGACCTCTAGTGAACTATGGACCCTGATCCTTTCTTTTACAATCAATCTACAATAAAGTGTTTATTGATTTGTGTTTACTTTCTGCAAACTATTACTTTCTTCCATTCGATAGGTTTAATCCTTTGTTTTCAGAAAAACCAGTGAGATTGACAACCTCATCGCAAGTTGGGGGAAAAGTTTTGTGGTTGTGTTGTCCAGGTTTCCACATTTCTACTAGCATCGGTAGTGCGCCCTGCCAAGGCTAAGCTAGCTACACCTTTGGGTTGTTTCCTTGCTCCTACTGGTTCGATTAAACCTTGTTGATGTGCTCATCATACCTTCCTCTTGGGGTTC
Organism: Avena eriantha; assembly: GCA_910589775.1. Lineage (NCBI taxonomy): Eukaryota > Viridiplantae > Streptophyta > Magnoliopsida > Poales > Poaceae > Avena > Avena eriantha. The sequence goes on along the minus strand of OU342743.1, from coordinate 450,891,096 downwards.
CCCAACGAGCTCGATATATTTTCGGCCATCAAGCTAATTTTCTGGCGCTGTTGCCGGGGAGTCAAGGACATCTTCACAACGGGACTCCCTCATAACCAATCTCTTTACTTTGTTATTTTTGTTTTTCTTAGTTTACTTTTGCTTTGTTTGCTTGTTTCTTTATCAAAAACACAAAAAAATAATTTTACAAGTTTGCTTTCTTTATTAAAAAACACAAAAAAATGACTACTCTTGAAAACACTAAGTTGTGTGACTTCACTAGCACCAACAACAATGATTTTATGTGCACACCTATTACTCCACCTGTTCCTGAAGCTACTTTCTTTGAGATAAAACCTACTTTACTCAATCTTTTTATGAGAGAACTATTTTCTGGCATTGGTAATAAGATGCTGCTGCCCATCTAAATAACTTTGTTGAACTTTGTGAGATGGAAAAGCATAGGGATATAGATGGAGATATTATTAAGCTTAAATTGTTTCCTTTCTCTTTGAGAGGAAAGGCTAAAGAATGGTTGAGTTCCCTAACTAGGAATAGTATTGATTCTTGGACTAAATGCAAAGATGCTTTCATTGGAAAATACTATCCTCCTGCTAAGATTATATCTATGAGAAGTGAAATAATGAAGTTTAAACAATCTGATAATGAAAATGTTGCTCAAGCTTGGGAAAGAATGATATCTTTGGTAAAGAATTGTCCCACTCATGGACTGACTGCTTGGATGATCATCCAAACCTTTTATGCATGATTGAACTATTCTTCAAGAAATCTATTGGATTCTGCTGCTAGAGGTACCTTTATGACCATTACTTTGGGTGCTGCAACAAAGCTTCTGGTTAATATGATGGATAACTATTCTGAATGGCATACTGAGAGAGCTCCACAAGGTAAGAAGGTAAATTCTATTGAGGAAACCTCATCCTTGAGTGATAAGATTGATGTTATTATGTCTATGCTTGTTAATGGGAAAGCCCATATTGATCCAAATAATGTTCCCTTCGCCTCTTTGGTTGCTCAAGAAGAGCAAGTTGATGTGAACTTTATAAGAAATAACAATTTTAGCAACAATGCCTACAGGAATAATTTTGGTAACAACAATTATAAGCCATCTCCTCCCAACAATGGTAATGCTTATGGAAATTCCTACAACAATAGCAGTGCTCCTTCTGAACTGGAAGTCATGCTTAAAGACTTTATTAGTAAACAAATTGCTTTCAATAAAACTATTGAAGAGAAACACTCTAATGCTGAAAGAAATATAGGATCTTTGTCTGAAGCTCAATCTTCTTGGAATAAAATTGCTGCTAAACCTGAAACTTTTGATAATCCCTTTGTAGCTACTAATGCCATACAAGTAAGAATTGATGAAAATGTTATACTATTAGCTGAACTTCATGCTAGGTGGGAAAGAGAAGATGAAATTGCTAGAAACATTAGTGTTTCTACTATCACTACCACTAGTGTTGAGACTAGTAATAGCTCTACTACTTTAGATGATAATTGTGATTTTGATCTTGATGGTTGCAACATCTCTGAAGTTATTAAGTTCCTAGAAAATCTTGCTAAAAGTCCTAATGCTAGTGATATTAATATGGCCTTTACAAAACACATTACTGATGCTCTTATAAAGATTAAAGAAGACAAGATGAGACATAAAGCTTATATTCCTATAAAACAAGAAGATGGTTGGGAACCCATCATTAATATGAAAGTGAATGATTTTGATTTCAAAGCTTTATGTGATCTTGATAGTAGTGTTTCTATTATGCATAGAAGGATCTATGATATGCTTGATTTTCCACCACTTGAAGATTCTTATTTGAATGTTCCACTTGATGATAATGCTAAAAAGAAACTCATGGGGAGTATTAATGATGTTCTTATTATGGTTAACAATTCCTATGTCCCCGTTGATTTCTATGTATTCGATGTTGAATGCAATGCTTCTTGTCCTATTACTTTCGGAAGACCTTTTCTTAGAACTGTTGGTGCCATTATTGATATGAAAGAAGGCAGCATTAAATATCAACTCCCACTCAAGAAAGGTATAGAAAACTTCCCTAATTAGAGAGAGAACATTTCTTTTGCCTCTCATATGAAAATAAAATTTGCTCTTAATGCTTCTTCATTTGAGAACACTTGATGCTCTTCTTGCTTCTTATGTCTAACTTAAAGGCGTTAAAGAAAAGTACTTATTGGGAGAGAAACCAAAAGTTTTAGATGAGTCTTGGAATTTATTACCTCTGTAATAACTGCTCCTTATCCTTTTTATTTGCTTTTTGTGCCAAGAGTAACCTCTAATCAGAGAGAAGTAATGATTGGGAAAGTTGCTGTCCCGAAACAGATTTCTGTGCTTCACCGTAAAAATTCGTGCAAAATCTATGTACGTCCTCGTGAGGTGTGAATTTTTGTGATTATGTCCCAGGTTGTTATATAACTTTCGTTAGTTCAACACTTTTTGATTTGAGCAACAAAAGGTCTTCAAAAAAATACGTCTTTATCAGCTGGTCTGTTTTGACAGATTTCTGCCATTTTCTGCATTTGCTTCTTGTTGGTTCCTTTTTTAGTTCTTTTGGGGAATTGAGCTTTTTAAGTGAAGTGCTACAGTTGCTAGTGTTTAATGGAAGTTTTATTGGTGTTAGAACTGAAACTAAAGACTTTTTATCTTGAGTGCACTAATGTTGCTAATAAAGATTGTGTGAAGTTTTGTATGAAGGAAAAATTTCAGGTGTATGGAAGGAATGAGTAATGAGATGAAGGATGGACTAAATCTCAAGATTGGGAATGCCACGCGTGTCACCCCAAGAAATATCCAAGAAGTAAAAGCGTCAAATCTTGGGTATGCCCATGGCATCCCCCTCTTCATCAATAAAAATCCGAGGTTTCTTCCAAACGCTTCATTTTTATTGCTTCATGCATAGTTGTGTTGTTCTTGGAGCGTCTTCTTTTTCGTTTTTGTTTTGGTTTTTCGTTTGCTTGGTTTGATTAGTTTTCTGAATAAATTGTTTGGACACCCTCTTTCATACATTTGTTTTCAAATAGTTTGGTTTGGATTGGAAAAGAGTAGGAAAGTTCATGCTTAAGTGGTAAAGAGAGCTTGTTTTTGACTATGGCCTATACTTTGTCATGCCATGCTTGATATTGTTTTGGCTTTATGCTTAGTATTCTTTGTTGTAGCATGACATGTTATAAACAATTGAGATTACTTAATGTGCCTTGGAAGAATCATGTGTTGTTTTAGCATATTAAAGCATAGTATTGTGGTATTCTCCTTTGATGCTTTATTTGGGTTGACTTGGCACATGCTCACACCATGTTATGACTATCCCAAGTCACCATAGCCTTTATGATCCTTTATTTTTCAACTTTTTAACTCAATGGTGTTGCTACTGACCGAGCCAGGTTTGCCAAAACCAACTAAATTAACTCAATGGTCCCAAAGTGATACCAATACTAACAACAAGATTAATCATATAACCACGAATTGAAAACTAACATAAGCTATGCAAAAGAGTGAATGATAGAACTTCCCATTAATATTCCATAACAGAAACTCACACCAAGGGATACATATCTAACGAGAGAGGGGACACTTCCATAATGCAAACCATACTACATAATAACTCCTCTATTCATGATATGACTCTACTAAAAAGGTAAAAAGATAGAAGATAGTGATATGATACCGCGACACTCCCCCAAGCTTGGAACAAACCAAGGGGATGCCAAACTTGATGAAGAATTACTCCTTCGGTGGTGGTGGTATCCTCTCATCTTCGTCCGTCTTCCAGGGTAAAGGCTTCCCATTAACAAAGGACATCGTGGTTTCCAACATCCTGAAACTTGCAGCAGCACTTATGCGTTTAAATCTAGCCTCATACTCACAGTTTTGATTTTGAACGTCATAAAACTGTGCTTGCAGTTCATTGGTTGTTTGGCGGAGTGAAAGGACTTCGTCTTTGAGTTCAGCAGTCTCCTTTTGGTTCTCGGCGGTGAGTTCGGAACAAATCTTGTGGATGATGTCCAATTCGCGCTCCGCCATCTTCCTTTACCTAAAGACTTCTCGCTCCAGTGCTTCCATCCTGTCCTCCAGACTTACTTTACCTTTAGGGCCTTGAACCTCCTTAATCCGGACCTCCCCACCTTCGAGCAACAACTTCTTGGGATGAATCTTCAATTCTCTCATGTATGGGTTGATGATATCCTCTAACAAATCTCCCTTGGATGATCCAGAGGAAGACATTGTGGCTCCAAATTTGGGACTCTACCTGGCAAAAACAGATCAAAACAAAAACACGACGAAAACACGATATACGGACCTCAGGGGATCCGGGGGGGGGGTTATATATCACGAAGTTTCATATCAAAAGGAAGGTACTGGGAGAAAACGAGTCGGAGGCGGAGTCCTAGGTGGCCTCACCACCTGGTGGCGCGACCAGGGGTGGGCCCGCGCCATGGGGTGGTGTGAGACACCCCGGCTCTGGTTCCGTCCCTTTTTCGCTTTGTAGCTTTCCATATTGGCTAAAAACTGCAAAAATATAGTTGTATTGTATTTTTGCGGAATTTTTCTTACCAGAACTGTTACCTAGTTGGAAACGGACTCTACAGGTCTCTGAATTTGGTATCTAGTAGATTCTTCTAGAGTCACCACTTGAATCATCAATATCATCTTCATACACTTATTACTTGAGTCATAAAACCTTTCTATTCCTTATTACACCATTGTCTCCACTTCCTGGAAATTTCTTTCACACAAAACTTCACACAGTTCTTATTACCAACATTAGTATAAGTGAAATGATAAAACCTTCTGAGTCCAACTTTAACTGAAAACCATCAAAACAAAAGCTACTGTAGAAACTCCTTCCGAAAACCCAAAAAGAATTCAAAAAGGAAATCGAATAAAGAAGCAAATGCAAGAGTGGCAAAATTTGTCAAAACAGCCCAGCAGGTAAAGATCATTTTTTTCAAAAATCTTCTGTTGCTCAAATCAAAAAGTGAAAAACTAACTAAAGTTAAATAACGACCTGGGGCAGAAGCACAAAACATTATAGCTCAATCCGACATACAGAGATCTCTCACGAATTTTTACGGTGAAGCACAAAAATCTGTTTCGGGACAGCAACTTCCCCAAATATTACTTCTCTCTCATTAGAGGTGGATCTTGAGACAAAAACCAAAAAAACGGATAAGGAGCGGTTATTACCAAAGTAATAACTTCCAAGACTCAAAGAAACAAAAACAAACTAAAAGCAAAAACAAACTGGGTTGTCTACCATAAAGCTCTTTCTTTATAGCCATTAAGATGGGCATGATAATTTTGAAGAAGCTCTGATAGGGATATGAATTGAAGTGAAAGAGAGCATTAAGAAGGAAGAACACACACACATTTAAGTCTAACCCACTTCCTATGCAAGGGGATTTTGTAAACAAACAAGTTATTGAAACCAAAGGCAACTTGCATAAGAAGGAAATAGAAGTGCAACATAAAAACTTTTAGCATAAAACGAGGAAGCTTGATATTATTGAGATAAATAAAAACACTTTTCCCTCTCTCATAGTAGCTTTCAGTATCATGCATAAACTTAACAATATAGCTATCGCAAGGACCATCATAGAAATGATCACTTATTCTAACAGAAAACACGGGAATACTAGCTCTCATAACACTACTTTGTGAAACAATATTAGAGGTATCCTTACATAGGATAGGGTGTCCCTCTTTTTCATATATAGTAACCAAGTCCTTCACATTTGCTACGATAGGTTCATCAACCATTTGTTTATCAGGTTCAACAGCTTTGTTCATACTTTCATTAACCATACTAGCTATCATAGAATGTTCCTTTACCTTAACTAGAAAAGACATTTTCTCAATATAAGGTTCATGTAAAACATGATTAGCAGTATAAACTTTAGTATTTCTGGCAAGAACACTCTTAGCAATATCTTTATAAGGTTCATGATACTTATTCCACTTCTTTTTAGGCACTTCAATGTAGGAAGCAAAGGCCTTAAAATAAGAAGCAATAGCTTGAGAGTCTAGACCGTAAGCATTTTTAATATTTTGAAAGTCATCAGTTCCCATAAAAGTTTCAATGCATTCATAATCATAATTTATACCTAACTTTCTACCTTTTTCATTCTCCCAAGCTTCAGCATTGTCTTGAATACGATCTAGAAGGTCCCATTTAGCTTCTTCTTCCATGCGAGTGAATGATCCAGCACAAGAAGCATCCAATAAATCCTTGTCATGTAGAGGGAGCCTTGCATAAAAGTTGTTGATAATAATATTGTTGGGGAGCTCATGAATGGGACATTTGAGCATTAGTAACATCAATCTCCCCCAAGCTTGAGCTGTACTCTCACCATCAAGAGGCCAAAAGTTGTATATTTGATTCCGATCTTTATGAATCTCAGTAGGAGGATAAAACTTTGAATAAAAGAGAGCCACTATTTCCTCCCATTCCAGAGCTTGACCATTCTTCAATAGCTTATACCATTCCTCAGCTCTTCCTTTCAATGATAATGAGAATAAATTCTTCTTAACTTGATTTGTAGTAAAACCTGCACACTTGAACAACCCGCATATTTCATGTATAAAGAGTAAATGATCACCGGGATGGACAGTTCCATCCCCAACATAGTAGTTATCCATAACATGATTAATAATTCTTGTAGGTACTTTGAAAACATCTTTCTCAGCAGGTGGTGGCTTATCTACTACCTTAGCAGTGGTAGTAGCATTACAAATAAGAAACTCAGCGAATTATCCATAATGAAAATAAAGGAACTAGCAGAAGTAAACAATACTCACAGTAGAAGTATCCTCTACTAGTTCCACTCTCCAATAGCGCTTCACTCCTCGGCAACGGCGCCAGAAAATAGTCTTGATGACCCACAAGTATAGGGGGTGTATCGCAGTATTTTCGATAAGTAAGAGTGTCAAACACAACGAGGAGCAGAAGGTGTTGGCTAGTGGTATGGATCAGGAATTCTCTGCAAATACTTAGCAAATGGATTTTTAGGGGTTTTCGATAAAGCAAGTAAACAAAGTACGAGTAAATAAAAGACAGTAGAAATAAATGGAGCAAGTGGCCCAATCCTTTATGCAGCAAAGGACAAGCCGGTTGTATTTCTATAGATGACCAAACGTTCTCGAGGACACATGGGAAGACTGTCAAGTGCTTTCGCTTCATTTAGTCGATTAATCTTCTCTAGCTTGCTAAGTGTTGTGTGGGTGAACCTGTGTTAATGTACCGCCCCATCCAAGACTAAATACATACTTGTGATTAAACCCCTTGCAAACATCTGTCAGTACAAGAAAGTAATTAAGGTATAAACCTAACCACAACTTTAAACTCTAAGACCCTTACGTCCCTTGTGCAATGGTTTCCTAACGGGGGTTCAGGTTTCTGTCACTCCGGCAACCCCTACGATTAGTAGCCAAATACACAATGCATTTCCCTAGGCCCATATAGGTGAAGTGTCATGTAGTCGACGTTCACATGACACCACTAGAAGAAGTACACCACAACTTAAATAATAATCTATTGAATCTTTCTCAACGCAACTCCACTACTAACAACAAGACTTCTCCCATGTCCTCAAGAACAAATCGAACTACTCACAAGACATCATATGGATCATGATCAGAGATGGAATAATGATTTATAACAATCTGAACACAAACAATAATTCAATGGTTCACTCAATAGCATCAACTACAAAGAGTAATCAACACCGGTAAAGTTTCCCCTATGAACTATGCAAGATTCAACGCAATAGTTACACCAATATGGAGATGGTGATGAGGGTGCTGATAGTGATGATGGTAGTGATGATGGTGATGATGATCCCGATGAATTCCAACTTGATGGTGGTGTTGATGGCGACGGTCTTCCCTCTCTGGGAAGGAATTCGCCCGGCAGAAATCTGTCTACCGGAGAGATCTTTCTCTCTCGGTGTTTTTCCACCCCACAGAGTCGGCGGAATCTTTCTAAGGTCGCTCCCCGAGTCTTAGGGTTTTGTGGGGATGATATACGCTAGAGGAGAGATGCTGGAGTGGGCCAGGGCAGCCACACCACTCCCAGGCGTGGCCTAGGTCTGCCCGCGCCATGGGGTGGTGTGGGCCCCCTGTGGCCCACCTCCACTCCATCTTCTGGCATCCCGAGTCTTCTGGAAAAATAGAATTTTCCGTATATTTTCCCGGATTTTCTGATCTTCGCGAATTTTGCCACCAAACAGCACCTTTTCCATCAGAATCCTGACTGTAGCGGTCCATGCTCCAAAAGTCATCAACCATGCAAAAATAGATGAAATAACATAAGTATCACCTCTCAATACAAAATATATCAATGAATAATAGTGAATTAAGACATAGAATAGTGATGCAAAATGGACGTATCAGAGTTGCACGTCTATAAACCTTCAATGGTTGGAGAGGACCTGGAGGAGTTCGCCAAGGATAGCCTGTTTTTGAGCCGAAGAGAAGCGTGTCATCGGCCACCGTCAGGATTATTGAATATTACCATAATTTCCTGATTAAGAAACATGGGGTTCACTCTGGATTACTCATTTTGCATCCACAATGTGGGAGATGGCAAATATGACCATCATGATTTTGATGATGATTTGCCATTCAAGTTTGTTTAGATCAAACGCTGGAGATGATCTAGCATTTCCTTTGAAACATGGCTCTCTATTTTCTTCCTGGGACTGCCTAGATCTCAGGAGCCTGGGAACTTATGTATATTTAGCATTCTGCAATTTAGTCTACCGATTCTTACTTCCTTTAGAAATCCCAGGTACATCTCTCCACTGCTGTCAGCATCGCGCTCATCGAGACTAGAGAACATCGGATCTAGGGACGATGGTACGGTGTTTGTTGTGCTATTTGGCATGATCGAGTGGGGCGACATCATCGTATCCGCCATGTGCGTCAGGCCGGGTGGGTGCTTGTCGCCCTTGTATAATGTGAAGTTCAGTGTCTATCACCCGTCAATAGAGGTTGGGTTTTGAGAGGGTGTAGTGCCCAATTCGTTCACTCCTGGGAGCAGGGCTGTGCCTAGCATCATGCAGAAGGAAAATCATTGCATGGTGGTGTATCATCAAACGTCTCAGATTACTAGCTAAGGCCTGTATTCCTCAATATGCATCCATCGTGAGGGAGAATTCCTAATTGACCATTCTACTACCTCAGATTTTTTTACCCCACTATCACTACATACCATGGACGTACGTGTACTGGAGGTTGGATTTTGGATGCAGAGTACTACTAGTATAGAACTAGTTCTTGTACTTCGGACTATTTTGTATTACTATATACTAGTAGTACTTGTTCAGGCTAAAGACAGGAGATGGTCTTGCTTTGCCTTTATTCTGTTGTTGTTCTTACTAAAGTAACTTTTATAACTAATAGTGATGTATTGTTACTTGTTTAGATCAAGAGCAGCAACTTGTCTTGCTTTTCTTTTGAAAGATACCATTGTCACAATTATCTAGATGAGTCTTGGACATTTTGGGTTGCATATGGGGGTCACACAGGCATTGTCATTTGATTATCAGTTTTGCTTGGTCCAATGATCGAGTCTATTTTTTGAGCTGGAACAAGAACTAATTCTCTCTGTACTGCTATTGAATTTCAGGCAGGAAAGCTACTAAATCTCTCAAATGTTCTGTCGTTGCTATTACTAAAACATTTTGTGGAACTGATACTGATGTACTGTACTTGATTAAATCAAGGGCAGTAGATACTCTTGCTTTTCTTTTGAAACATGGTCTTGACGCAATCTAGATGAGACTTGGGCATTTTGGGTTCCATATCAGGGTCACACAAGCATTGATTGTTAGTTTAGCATGCTCCAATGCTTGAGCATTTCCTTTCAAACATGGCTCTCTATACTAGGAGCTACCACTACTTTCTTAGATCAAGTAGCTTTTCCTTTGAAACAATAGCATTATACATTTACTCTGTATCTACTCCCTCTGTTTCAAAATATATAAAGATGTTTTAGCTTTGTGAAACGAGTGTATCTAGACTCTTTTTAGTGTGTAGTTCGGAGTGAACCCATATACTAAAAGGGTTCTAGATACACTCGTTTCACAAGAGCTAAACCATCTTATTTTTTGAAACAGAGGGAGTACTACGTATGTTTTATTGCAGTCAGGTTACTCATATTTACTTTATCATTTTTTCTTATAATATTTATCATGCTACAATTTAGTCTGTCGAATCTTACTTCCTTTAGAAACTCCAGGTACATCTCTTAGCCGCTGTTGGCACCACGCTCATCGAGGGTAGAGAAGATCGGATCAGGGGATGATGGTATGGTGTTTGCTCTACTATTTGACATGCGCGAGTCGGGCGACATCAGCGGATCTGTCATGTGTGTCTAGCCGGATGCATGCTTGTCGCCCTTGTATTATGTGTTGATCATTGCGTATACCTAACAATAGAGCTGGGGGTTTGGGCCCGTACAATCTGTAGTTCCTCCATGCCTAGGAGATGGGAGGTATCGGGCATCAGCCGGAGGAAAAAACCAATCTTTCATGTTGTACAGTGAACCATCTCATATTACCCAGGGCCTGTATTACTCAATATGCATCAATCACGGGGGAGAATCCCCAATTGACACAAAATTTATTTAACCCTCTTAGGGATCTCCATGTGTTGGAGGGTGGATTTTGGATGCATAGTAGTACTAGTATATTAATAGTTCTTCTACTACGGAGTATTTGGTACTACTATATACTAGTAGTACTTGTTTAGGTCAAGGGCAGGAGATGGTCTTGCTTTGCGTTTGTTCTGTCGTTGCTATTACCAAAGTATTTTATTGAACAAATAGTGATGTACTGTCACTTGTTTAGATCAAGTGCAGCAGACTATCTTTCTTTTCTTTTGAAACCTAGCATGTTCACAATTATCTAGATGAGTGTTGGCATTTTGGGTTGCATACGGGGGGTCACATAGGCATTGGCGAAATGAGGTAGTATTTGCACAAAAGAAGACATGATCATTAGTTTTTCTTGCTCCTATGATCGAGCCTATTTGGAGAATAGAGGAAATTGATCGTCCGCCAGGGTCTTTTGAGATGGAACAAGAACTTATTATCTTTGTACTGCTATTGAATTTCAAGCAGGAAAGCTACTGAATCTCTCAAATGTTCTATCAGTACAATTACTAAAGCATTTTGTGGAACTAATAGTGATGTACTGGTACTTGTTTAAATCAAGGGAAGTAGATAGTCTTGCTTTTCTTTTGAAACATGTCCATGTCACAATCTAGATGAGAGTTGGGCATTTTGGGTTGCATACGGGGTCACACAGGCATTGATGTGAGAAGAAGGTACTCAAAGAAGACTTGATCGTTAGTTTTGCTTGCTCCAATGATCGAGTGTGTTTGGTGAAAAGGGAAAACTGATTGTGCGACAAGGTTTTTAGAGCTGAAACAAGAATTGGTTCTCTCTGTTCTGCTATGTCATTTCAATGTCTATATTGCTGAATTGGTCACTTTTGAAATGCTGCTGAATTGGTCAAATGCTCCTGAATATGAACTTTGAATCTGTTGATATTTTTTCTATCCTATTCCATAATGCTGAATTTTGACAAGACTATCTACCAAAAACAATTATCGCTTTTCCCCACCCTCTCCGAGGTCTTTGTTTCTTATGTGGCTGAGCACATCACAGTATAATTTTTATTAACAAGGAGAAGAAATCTAGCTCATTCGGCCCCCATTTAGCCCAGAACATTTTAATTCAGTCATTTCGGGGTCAGGGGACAGTTGGCCACAACACTGTGAAATTTGAGAAAGGAGCCCATGGAGCATAGCCGAGAACATATTAATTCAACCTTTTAGGGGTCACCGAACTGCTGAGCACAATCCAGTGAAATTTGAGAATGAATCCCATAGAACATAGCCTATGGAATATAACCCACATAGAGCAGCCTATGTAGAAAATCCAAACTCTTTTTAATTCGGCCATTTGGGCATTGCCCCCACCTCTCATAATAAAAAAACTCTACCTACCCATGTTTTTAAGAAAAATACCCCATTATGTGGCATTTTATAAATTGAGATGCCAGGAGCACTGCCCTTTTATATTTCACTAGTAAAAGGCACGTGCCACACACGTATATACTGTATGAAATGTGATTTGACAAACATTAAGTTGTTATTAACCAATAGTATTGTTAGATAAAAAATGCATACATTAAGTCTATTAATAATAACTATCTACACATGTTCAGAATATAACCTACTGTGCTATGAAATTTTTGGGGTGGTGACATGATGGTTCTAGAACATGGTGGAGTTTGCTCTAGGTACTATTCAACACAAATCCAGCTACTCTGACCCATTTGATCTAATAGCCCAATGGTCAGGATTGGTGCTATGGATCCAATTCAAAACTGCTCCATTATATTAGTAGAGAAAAGTACCACCACCCGATAAAATGGAAAAAAGAAGTTCCTATGGCTAGCAGTGTTGGGATTCGTGAGTCTTGATCCAATGGTCAATACGTAAAGTTATTCGTACATTATATAGTGGGAAGATAAGATAACAAAGACTATCAATAGTATATTCTAGATGATGGAATGGATTAGAGGATCCAATAAATAGCAGCAATATTCGGATTCGCAGGTCATGAATCAATATTCAAAGTTGTCTGTACACTATATAGACACACATAATATTTTTAAGAAGAATAATACATAAGTTGTAGTACTAATAGAAGTTTAATGATATTTTTCTATAAATATCTTTGTTGTAGTGGAAACGCACTCAGTTTACGTTTATTTGATTTGAAGGTCTTTTGTTCGAATCGCATGTGTGTGTATCTTGGGTTTACATTTTTTTTCTTCTAGCAATATCGCGTTACGGAGAGGCCGACATCACAGTACCACTAGAATGAAGCATCCCTCGAGTTTTCTTGAGGCTGTGTTCGAAAAAGAAGTTTAAGTAATTGGACAAAGAGGCTCGCATCAGGGACCCACCAGACAGAACATATAAGGCTGCATCGGGGACCCACAAGCCAGAACTTGCTAGAGAAGCTGACATAAGGGCCCTAGCAGTAAGACCATACACGGTTGCCATAGTGGAAACAACGGACATGGCTGAAAGAGAAGTCCATCATACACACATTGCACTTACAGAGAAGCTGACATGTCGGACCTACCAGGCCCAAGCATAGCCCATGAAATTAGCCTATCAGCCCGAAGCATATCCCAATACCTTCTAATTCGGCATATTCGTGGTCTTGTGGCCACCGACCATAGCCCATTCAATTTAGGAGTGAGCTCATGCAATATAAACCATGACGAATAGGGAATCGGCCCCTAGTTAGCCTAGAAACTTTTTCATTTGGCATTTCTCAGCATTTTTTTTACTCTGAGGCTGACATCTGGGACCCAAAAAAATTTCCAACATACACACGTTTCTTTCAAATAGAGGCTATGAGTTGGGACCCATCATAGACACATTTCCTGCACAGAGGTGGTTCACATCTAGGACCCAACAAGTTGCCAAGGTCAAAACAGACGACATGGCCAAAAAAATTCCATCATACACATGTTTCATTTATAGAGAGGTTGATATGTGGGACCCAGCAGTGCAACCTTATACATATGCTACATCGAGCAACATTGCCAGTTTGAAACAGGGAGGCGCGAGCGACAAAAAAGTTTAGCATGCACACGTTTCTTGTAATGAGAGGCTGAAACGGGGGACCCACCAGCGTGAGCAAATGGCATATTCGTCGGGCAACACTATAAATTTTGGAACAGGGTAGCGCTAGAGAAGAAAAAATTCCATCATAACCATGATTCTTCTAATGTGAGGCTGACATAGGGGACCCACCAGCCTGAATAAACGGCTGATGCAGTGAGCAACGCTATCAAGTTCGGAACACAAAGGCATGACCGAGTGAAAGAATCCATCATACACATGTTTCTTCTAATGAGTGGATGATATGTGGGGCCTAGGAGGTTGATTAAATTGTAGATGCATCGAGCAGCGCTATCAACTTCGGAACAGGGTAGCGCGAGTGAAGGAAAAAATTCTATCATACACACGTTTCTTCTAATGAGAGGATGACATGTGGGTCCCAGTAGCCTGATTAAACGGTAGATGCATCGAGTAACGCTATCAACTTCGGAAAAGGGTATTGATGCATTCAAAATTGAAGCAATTTTTCCTCTTGTTTTTGCATAAATAGTGTAGTGATTTTTGTATTTCACTGCGCCTACGCGTGCTATTTCACTCTTGTTTCAACAAGAGCCCAAATCATGGAGTCATAGATGAACATATCAATTAGAGCTGTCATATGTGTAATTATATGATATTTCTATGTGATAAAATCCATTTTATCAATTTACCTTTGCACTTGGAAGAATAACAAACAAGGAGGAGGCATCACCACCGATAACGACCACTGGTACAGGTGGAGCCCGCCCGTACAGTCTGCCCATACCAGGCACCATTGGGACTGCCTCGTCAAATAGTTTCTCCTCACAGAGACAAGAGAGAGATCCGACATTCATAGCCACCAGAAACAAGAGAATACCACATCCGAAAGGGATCTGAATGAGGAACTTGGCTAGGGTAAAATCCTAGCTGCTTCGCGGATCATTGGAGGACAACGCATCATCCCCTTCACCATCAACCGCTGCATCTTCATCACCACCGTTACCCAATCTTTCATCTATTATATCTCTTTGTAATTCCAGATCCAATTTTAGTTTGCATTAGATATACACCCATACTTTAATCCATCCATTTGATTATGATGATGTTGTTGATTGCTTCCATGAGTGAGTAGTTCCTTTGTTCTTGGGGAGATAGAGAAACCCTATCACCACTATGAACTTGTAATAAAGATGATCAATTTTTGTGTCCATATGACTTGCTTTTCTATGATATGTGTTTGATTTCTCTCTTTAGATGATATGTGAAGTCGACCATATATCATTTGCCTTCGGGACTAAAGGGAGCAAGAATTCCTTTGGACATGTTGTGGAAGCATACCCTGAGTGCCCCGTGACAGATTGGCGCCGGATTGTAACCCGCACAGTCAAAGGGGGATTAAGAGGGACTCCCTAAGCGAATTACGATAACCATGGGGAAACCCTTAATTGCGGTGGCCTGTATGGGTGATTGCTCTCAGGAATTGCAGTGGTTATTTAGAGGTGACCTCACACTTGGCTCAACAAAGTGGCTTCCTACAAGCCTTGTCATGAACATCTTATTATGGGGCTCTCTCCAGACATATCATGACATAAGCATTATGTAATCTTGATTACATATAATAATAGTACTATGCTAGTCATCAAGCTACAATTGATCTGTGGACTTGCAGTCATCAAGCTATTTTAGGGCACCGTTGCTAGGGAGCTAAGAACTTTTGGTCTTTGTTCTTAGTTACATATTTTGCTCATTCTTTTCGTGAAGTTGTTTATTAGTTTCAGGTGATACATTATAAGAGAGTACCAACCTATAATTCAGCTTTAGGTTGTGAGGAATTCTGGTCCGCCCATGGACGCATATTTAAAATCCAATAACCCAAGAGGGTATGATATTAACCCTGTGCTTTTAGATCTTTTGCATGTAATTTTTTTTGGAGGAGATGGTACGCAGGATCTGTATGATCATGTAGGGTTCTTCGAAGATATTTGTGGGACTTTCCATCTTAATATACAAACTGAGGATGAGGTTTAGTTTGCTCTCTTTGCCCACACCCTCATTGATGAAGCTTGTTCTTGGTATATTGAGAGTTCTGCAAAGATTAGTAATTCCTAGGAGAGCCTAGCCTCTCTATTTTTAGTTAATTTCTTTCCTAGGACAAAAACTCTTGGCACAAGGCGCATGATTACAAATTTTAAAGGCAAACCTGGTGAAAGCCTACATGAGGGGTATACAAGATTTTGTGGTTTGCTTGAACGATTCCCCCATCATAATTTCCCACACTGGCTAGTAATACATACCTTCTATGCAGGTTTGGATGATGATAATAGAATTGAACTTGATTCCCTTACCAATGGGTCATTCATTGGATTCAGTATTGAGAGGGCATGGAATTTATTAGATACGGTGAATAGGACAGAGAAAGCCTATTGTGAGGCAGCATTTAAAAAGGAAAACCCCATAGAGTATAATTGTTTAAAGAGGTTCCTAGCTTCTAGAAAGGTAGAAAAATTACTTGGGAAGTTTAACCTCGACCATCGCATGATCATTCAAATTGTTAGATCCTATGCTGACTACCTAAAAATTCCAAAAGATTGGGAACGCTATACACGACCTATGGAAGAAAAACCATCTAAAATTAGCCGCGGTGATAGCTACTAAAAAATGTAAAAGAAAATGTTAGCTGAAGAGGAAACTATTCTTACTAAGATAATGGATAGTGGGGGTGAAGGGAATAAAAGAATAGGAAGATTAACTAGAAATTTAGGAGCCACTAAAGAAAACATTTGGATAGTAAAAGAACTTTTGGAACCTGAATTGTTCAAGGAAAAGGTTATTATGGTAAGTGAAGAATCCCCCGAAATAATAGGAGGAAATTTTGACACTAAGAATAAAAGTCAATAGAAAATTCCTTTTTGTTTAGGAGGGAGTACTTATGTAGGATTCTGTGACTTAAGTTATTCTATAAACATAATGCCTTATACCATTTATAAAGAATTGTGCGATGACCTTGATGACTCTCCTTGAGCCGTCAGAACTAACTTTTATGTTCTCTAATCGAACTTTGTATCCTACTCACAGAGTACTTTACAATGTTTGCATCTCTGTTGGGGCTTTTGTGTGTCCACTTGATTTTCATATTATCGAAATACCTTTCAACTCTAGTTGCCCAGTTATCTTTTATAATCGTTTCTACAATTATATGAATATTGATTTTGACAAGAAAAGGCAGGCTTTATCTTTACAGCTTGGTGAAGAAACTATAGAAATAAGCTACAACCAGTTCATGAGACTACCTTATGAGAAGAAAATCGAGATTAAGGAGGAGATGACTATTGAAGAATTGGAAGCAATCTACTTTTGCACCCCACAATCAGAATTGGAGAGAAGTTTGACAAGTGATGATTCTCTTGGCAATGACTCTGCAAAAGAAGATTTGGATGAAATCCTCAACACCACACCGGAGGCTGAACAAGGGCTCATGGATGAATATGAAGAGCTTGAAACAAGAGTGGACGAGGATCCGCCGCCTATTATTCTAAAACCTCTCTCTAGGGCTCGGGTATGAATTCTTAGACAAGGAAGGTAAATGTCTAGTTATTTTTGACAATAATATCTCTCTGGATGAAATCACGAAGTTGTTAGAAGTATTTATCAAACAACGACAAACTTTTGGATATACTCTGAATGACATAAAAGGTATAGATCCGACCATAGTAACTCACAAAATTCCCATGGTTGAGGATTCTAAACCAGTTGTTGATAACCAAAAAAATTAAATCCCAAAATGAAAGAGGTAGTGAGAAAGGAAGTAATCCGTATGTTAGACAGTGTTATTATCTATGAAATTTTCAGATAGCAAATGGGTGAGTCTGACTCAATGCATACCTAAGGAAGGATGCATAACAATAATTAATAATGATAAGGATGAACTAATTCCAGCTAGAATGATAGCAGGATATAGAATGTGTATTGACTTTAGGAAGTTGAACAAACAAACAATAAAAATGCATAAGAAACTTCCCCTCATTAACAATATTATGTATAAGATGTTCACTAATTCTTACTTTTTTTCTTGATAGATAGTCCGGTTATTCTCAAATAGCTATCCAACTTGAAGATCGAGAAAAAACTACTTTCACATGCCCCTATGGAAGCCATGCTTATCGATTAATGCCTTCTGTATTGTGTAATGGAGCTGCTACTTCCAAGAGGGTGTTTTAAAAATCTTTGATATTTTTGTGGTGAGTTCCATGGAAGTTCTTATGGATAATTTTGTTGTCTATGGATCTACCTTTGAACAATGTCTATATAATCTTAATAGAGTTTTGCACAGGACTAAACAAACCAAGATGGTTCTAAACTAGGAACGTTGTTGCTTCATGGTAAGGGAAGGTATAGTTTTTGGGCATAAAGTTTATGAGAAAAATATTAAGATCGATAGTTCAAACATAATTACTTTAGAAACACTTCCAATTCCACAAGATATAAAAGGAGTAAAGAATATCCTTGGGCATGCTAGTTTTTACAAACTCTTTATCAAAGATTTTGCTAAAATATCTGCCCCTTTAACTCGTTTACTTGATAAAGATATTCTTTTTTTCTTTTGACAGAGATTGCCATGATTCTTTTGAACAATTAAAGAAAATTTTAATTTCTACACCGGTTATTCAAGCACCCAATTGGGACGAACCATTCGAAATTTTGTGTGATGCTAGTGGTTATGCTATTGGGGCTGTTTTAGGACAAATATATGGCCCTAACCTTAATGTTATTCAATATGCCAGTCAAGTCTTTAATGATGATCAGAGGCACTATGCAACAACTGAGAAAGAATTCCTTGCTATTGTTTTTGATTGCGATAAGTTTAGACACTACATTATCAACTCAAAAGTAATAGTTCATACTAATCAGCAATCTCTAAGACATCTTCTAGCTAAAAAGGATGCTAAACCCCATCTAATCAAATGGGTCTTATTACTTCAGGAGTACAATTTACAAATAGTAGATAGGAGGGGAAAGGATAACGCTGTGGCCTATCATTTGTCACGAATGGAAGTAATCATGGAAGATCCTATTCCTATTAACAAATCTATGCCGGGTGAATGTCTTGCAGTTGTTGAAACTCACGATCCTTGGTTTGCAGATTATGCTAATTTCCTTGTAGGTAAGTTTCTACCAAATGGAATGGCTTACACTCAAAGGAAGAAATTCTTTAGTGATTTAAAACATTACTTTTGGGATGATACGTACTTATATAGACATGGTCTAGACGGGATAATCTGGAAATGCGTGCCCGAGCATGAGAGTAAAGACATCTTTAAAGCCTGTCATGATAGTCCCTACGGTGGGAATCATGCTGGTAATCGCACCGCAGCCAAAGTTTTACAGTTAGGCTTCTACTGGCATACCTTAGTCAAAGATTCTCATGAATATGTTAAAAATTGTGATGCTTGTCAATGTATAAGTAACATAGGAAAAAGACAAGAGATGAATATGAAGTATAACATAGTAGTAGAGCCATTCGATGTATGGGGAATAGATTTTAATGGGACCATTTGTTCCCTCTAACAGTTATATCCATATTCTTGTTGCTATTGATTATGTTACTAAATGGGTTGAAGCTATACCACAACTCATGCAGATGCAGCCACTTCTATCAACATGGTCAAGGACATCATCTTTCCTAGGTTTGGAGTACCTCGATTTTTTATTACTAACGGTGGAACTCATTTTATGAAAGGAACTTTTGATAAGATACTTAAAAAATATGGAGTAGACCACTAGGTAGCTTCGCCTTACCATCCTCAGACCAGTGGGAAAATGGAATTATCAAACAGAGAAATCAAGACCACACTCTAGAAAATGGTGAACAAATCAAGAAAATACTGCTCTCTATAGCGTAATGATGCACTGTGGGCATATCGCACATCATTTAAGAACCCTATGGTAATGACACCATACAAAATGGTTTACGGCAAAACTTGTCATCTTCCACTAGAACTCGAACATAAGGCTCGGTGGGCTATCAAAACTATGAATTTGACTTTAAGACAGCAGGTGAAAAATGACACTTAGACATTCATGCTTTAGATGAACTAACAAATGAGGCTTATGAAAATGCTAGAATATTTAAAGAAAAAGTTAAGAAATAGCATGACAGAAAGTTAGAAGGCCGGAAATTTAAAATCGGAGATAAAGTTTTACTTTACAACTCTAGGATTAAGATTTTTGCAGGAAAGTTGAAATCTAGGTGGGAAGGACCATACGATGTTGAAGAAGCATATCCATCGGGAGTGGTGAGACTAGATTGTTAATGGGAAGCGACTGAAGCATTATAGAGTTCGCAAAGAACACAACAAGCGAAGGCTAGGCAACAAAGTATAAATTAATTAAGTTCTGTTGCTTTCAAACCTTTTGGATAATTCTATTTTTCATTCTAAGCTCGTCTGGTTTTTATGGTCATTCTAAATGGTTTTTTGACCTGGTACGAGAAGACCGTACGGACAGACGCACTTGTACCACTAGTCGTTACCCTTTCGGAGTACCAGCTCTAATTTTTGCAATACGGTACGAGCTGATCTACCCGTACCTGTGGTCATCACCAGTACTGTTTCCTTCACGACAAATTTATTCTTGTGTCAAAAAATAGCCGGCAAGTAGTTCGTACGGGAGCGCAGTATGGGTGCGGCCCACCCGTACCATAGCCCGTGGCCGACTTTGGTCCCTTGAAACTGTCGATTTTTCTTTCCATTGCGCACTTTTTCCTTTTTCTTGCTCTTCTCCGTCCAATTTCAGATCTAGAACTTTTCCCTATCCTTCTATAATGAAACCTCAGATATCAATTGTTTACTTGAGGTCCGTATAGCCTTTTCATATCAAGCATATCTGGGCCAAGAAGGAGCACGCCACTAAAGGACGGGTCAAGAAGGAGGGATCCGAAGTGGGTACTCCGTCTTCCTCAAACCACGACCTTCCATGTGTGGTTCCAATCCCCAATTCGGAAGATATGTTTCCACAAAAAATGGTGATGCTCAGGCACGTGGAGCAACGAAGGAACAAAGAAGAATCTCTGCTCAACCCCTACAGGTATAACCTTCATGGAACTTCTCTTAAATCACCTTCAGAAACCTCTTCCAATAAAAGGGGTGATCCAGATGAGATTCGAGAGAAGATCAAGAACCTTGAAAATATTTCTAAGGCTTGTGTTGAGACCATTGGGGAAGGGGTTGACTGTTAGTGGATGATGGGCAAATACCTTGAAAAGAAGGTCGATGACATCGACGGTAGGGTACAACTCCTCACCAAGATCATTATGGAGATGGAAGATGATGGAAGAACTTTAAACAAAGTAATCAAGTAATTACGCGTTGACATCATAGAGATGTTTGTGCGATTCACGTGTATTGCTCAAGCCTGCAACCTCAAGAGAGATGAAGAAGAGGAAGACGATTACTTCTGTACTCCCAAAAAGGAGTAAGTAATCGCAAGGGATTATTTTATCCACATGGCTTGACACCAAGCTTGGGGGGATCTATGAGAACCTTGTAATCCATATTACGGTTTTTAGCATGTTTACTTTTCTTGTACGCATGGTTAGGTTTAAATTCCAAATTTTGCATTAGTTGCATCAACTTTGAGTTCCCTTTGTTCAAGAGAAGAATTATATCTGTTGAGTTATGAGACTTTATGATAATTTTAGGGTTATGAGACTTTATGATAATCTGTTGAGTTATGAGACTTTATGATAATTTTAGGGTTATGAGACTTTATGATAATCTGTTGAGTTATTAGACTTTATGAGTTCCCTACTCTAATTAGTTGTGATTGATTCATGATTATTATATTAGATGATTGAACTAGGTTGAGTGTCATAATTTTAGGGACTTCCACACCTTTAGAAGTATTGATAAACTTATGAGAAGAAGAATTCTAGTAGCATATTATGATTAAGAGTTTTCAAAAGCCATTGAAGTAGTGAGAATGATCAAATAGTTTTCTAAAAAGAAAAAAAGGGATAAAAAGAGAGCAAGGCAAAATAGACATACAAGTATAGAAAAAGAAAAAGAAAGCAACTATCAAAAGAATCAAGCATACAAAAGAGAGGAAGAAGAAAAACAAAATGATCATGAATCTTCACTATTAAACTTAGAGCTATAAATCTCTACACTCCGTGATTATATGATATGTTGAAGCACTAATAGCGTTTTATAATTTCATTAATACTAGAAAAAGGGTGTGGAAGCCTCTAAGTTATGTAACGTGTAAGGGTATGGTAATACCCCTGATGTATCTTTACATCTGATGTATATTCTTGTTTCAATTTTTGCCTCATTTATTATAACATCTCGTGTCTCATGAACATGATGATCTTGTCCATAAGCCATCATCTTTCTCGGGGACGAGCAAGAACCTAGCTTGGGGGAGTTGATGCGTCCAAAATTGAAGCATTTTTACCTCTTGTTTTTGCATAATTAGAGTAGGGATTTTTGTATTTCACTACGCCTACGCGTGCTATTTCATTATTGTTTCAATAGGATCCTAAATCATGGAGTTAAACATGAACATATCAATTAGAGATGTCATATTGTGTAATTATATGATATTTATAAGTGATAAAAGCCATTTTATGAATTTACTTTTGCACCTGGAAGAATAACAAACAAGGAGGAGGCATCAGCACCGATAACGACCACTGGTACGTGAGGAGCCCGCTTGTACCATCCTCCCGTACCAGGCGCCATCAGGACCACCTCGTCAAATAGTTTCTCCTAGAAAAGACAAGAGAGAGAGATTTTACATTCATAGCCATCAGAAACCACGGAACACCATATCCGAAAGGGATCTGAAGGAGGAACTTGGATGCGGTAAAATACTAGCTGTTTTGCGGATCATTGGAGGACAACGCATGATCCCCTTCACCATCAACCGCTGCATCTTCATCACCACCGTTACCCATTCTTTCATCTATTAGAACTTGTAATAAATATGATCTATTCTTGTGTCCATATGACTTGCTTATCTATGATATAATTATGACTTGTATTTCATTTCTCTCTTTAGATGATATGTGAAGTCGACCATGTATCATTTTCCTTCTGGACTAAATGTAGGAAGAAACCCTTTGGACGTGTTGTGGAAGCGTACCCGGAGTGCCCCGTGATAGATTGGCGCCGACTCATAACCCACACGGTCAAAGGGGGATTAAGAGGGACTCTGTAAGCTAATTACCATATCCATAGGGAAACCCTTAATTGCGGTGGCCTGTATGGGTGATTGCTCTCAGCATTGTAGTGGTTATTTAGAGGTGACCTCATACTTGGCTCAAAAATGGGCCTTGTCGTGAATATCTTATTATGGGGATCTCTCCACACATATCATGACATAAGAATTATGTTATCTTGATTACATATAATAATATTACTAAGCTAGTGGTGTATCCTATATCCCCAAGAATGTTTTAGCCCTATTGAGTTTAACCACGCTTTCATACAATCTTGATACTTGCCTTCTTTTACTTGTTTTAATTACTTTTCGGCAAACAGCCATAAACAATTCAAACACCCTTTTACTTGAGATCAATGAGAACTTACAAGTATTCTTCGGTAGATAGTAATGAGGGGCATAAAGACCTTAACCAATAGCACTCAGTGTGTTCGATATCTTTACTTCAAAACTAGCTACAATTGGTTTGTGCACATGCAGTCAATAGGTAGCGTTAGCAAAGGAAAAAAATCCATCATACACACAATTCTTCTAATGAGAGGCTGACAGGTGGGACCCAGCAGCCTAACTAAATGGTAGACGCCTCAAGCAACTTTATCAAGTTGAAACCAGGGAGGCGCGACCAAGAAGTATGGTCCATGATGACTACAAGTGCATAGATCGTTTGTAGCTAGTTTCGAAATAAAGATATCGATCCCACGGGGAGAAGGAGTCTAAAGTCTAATAATTCTTGAAATAAATATAGAGATACAAATGCTAGATAAAGTTCTAAGTAACAAGATAAAATGCGCGTAATGTGTAAAAAGGTGTTTTTTGGTTTTGGGTATAATAGCAATAATAAAGTAAAGCAAACTAAATTAATATAGAAAGTAAGTATCGCGTATATGTAAAGAAAGATTGGAACTATAGTAGGGAAAAATCCTTCTAAGGGAGTAGCGGATACACAACTAGTATTTTAAAGATCTAAGAAAGATTGTCATCATGAACATTCTCAACTATGTATGTCTGGGAGGAACTCTGAATGTGGATGAATAGGCAACAACCGCTGCTCACATCAACCTCATAACCACATAAGACAGCAATCGACATCAATCGAATTACTACACTATTAAGGGACGTAATCTCGTAGGACGTATCTGTTGGAGATATACCCAAGAGGCAATAATAAAGTGGTTATTATTATATCTTTGTGTTTATGATAAATGTTTTCATTCATGCTACAATTGTATTATTAGGGAACACTAATACTTGTGTGTTTTGTAAACATAATAGAGTCCCTAGTAAGCCTTTTGTCAAGACTAGCTTGTTGATTAATAGATGATCATGGTTTCCTGATCATAGACATTGGATGTTATTAATAACAAGATCATATCATTAGGAAAATGATGTGATGGACACACACCCATAGTAAGTATAGCATAAGATCAAGTCATAAAATTCATTTTGCTAGAAACTTTTAAATACATAGTAACCTAATCCTTCGACCATGAGATTGTGTTAATCACCATCACCAGATGGGTGCTTTGATTACATCAAACGCCGCCTCGTAACTGGGTGGTTATAAAGGTGGCATTAGTTATTCTAAAAGTATGTGTTGAAGCGCATGGATCAAGACTAGGATTTGTCCATCCATATGATGGATAGATATGCTCTAGACCCTCTCGGTGGAATGTCATCTAATTAGATTGCAAGCATGTCACTAGGTCACAAGGGATGACATATCACGGAACGAGTAAAGAGTACTTATCGGTAACGAGGTAGACCTTGGTATGGAGATACCGATGATCAAACCTCGGATAAGTAGAGTATTGTGTGACAAAGGGAATTGGTTTCGTATGTTAATGGTTCTATCGATCACAATGTCATCGTTGAGTACGTGGGAGCCATTATGGATCTCCAAATCCCGCTGATCGTTATTGATCGGAGAGGGTGTCTCGATCATGTCTACATATTCGCGAACCGTAGGGTGACACACTTAAGGTTCGACGATGTTTTAGGTAGATATGGAATATGCGTTGGAGACTGAATGTTGTTCAGAGTCTCGGATTGGATCCGGGACATCACAAGGAGATCTGGAATTGTCTGGAGAATATGATTCATGTTATGGAGATTATTTTCTGGATTTCGGAAATGTTCCGGAGTATTCATATGGGGATTCTAGAAGGTTTCGGAGTGTTTTAGAAAGTTCTAGAAGGTTCCATAGGGTTTACTTACAAACCAAGAAAGAAAGATGGAAACATGGGGAGGGGGAAGAAATCGTCCCCATTCCCTTGGCGTGCCGGCCCTAGAGGGCCAAGGGGGCTAGCCCTAGACTGCACCCACTATACATAAAGAGGGGTGGGGCGCCTCCACCCTTTCTACTTCCTCCCCAAACCCTGGACGCTTCTCTCCTCCACCGTCCTCCTGCTCCGACTTAGGCGAAGCCCTGCAGAAATTATTCTCCACCACCACCACCACAACGTCCTACTGCTAGGATTATGTGGAGATCTACCACCTCAGCTACCAGCTGGAACGGTAAGAGGAAGGCCTACATCGACTCCGCACATGTGACCGACTGGGGAAACACTGCCGGAACGCGGCACCAGAAGAATCATCTACTCGATCTTGAGATCGGCAAGTGATCGTCTACATCAACCACGAAATCCAATCTCGAACAAGGCTTTGGATCTACAAGGGTTAGTACAGATCTATCTCGTTGCACTTATCTCATAGATTAGATCTTGGATTCTCCATGGATTAGATCTTGTTTTGTTCGTTCTTGCGGTAGAATTTTTTTGTTTTCCATGCTACGAACCCATCAGTGGTATCAGAGCCGTGTCCATGTGTAGATATGTTGCACGAGTAGAACAAAATGGTTTTGGGGGCGTTGATGCTTTTGTTGTCATTATCTTCACGTGTACTTTGCATCTTGCGGGATGGTGGGATTAAGCGGCTTGGGCTAACCTTACATGTCCTCGCACATGAGACTTGCTCCACGATTGACGTGCAACTTGCATTGCACAAGTGGCTTTGTGGGTGTCTCTCTCTCCCACCATAGTTAGGATTCAATTTACAATTAGCATCTGACAACACTTGTATCATCATTGTGGTTCTTGTTCGTAGGTAAGATTGGTTCATAGGTACGAAAGCCCCAAACAATGTAAAACATGCAAAGCACATTAGAGGCATCTAACTTGTTTTTGCGGGGCATGTGATGTGATATGGCCACAATGTGATTGTGAATATATTTTATGTATGCAATGATCTTTATTGTAATATGACAACCGGCAGGAGCCAAATGGTTGTCTTTATTTTGTTAAGACCTGCGTGTCTATTCATCATGTAATAGCTTTATTCCAAGTAGTTTTAATAGTTAATGTTAAGTGGTGGACAACCATGAAGCTGTGCCACTGACCTTGACTCCACGCTGGTGATGATGGAGATCATGTTCTTGCTTTGGAGATGGAGATGAAAGGCACAAGAAGAAAGGCCATGTCACATATTATGAATTGCATGTCATGTTAATCCTTTTTGCATATTGTATTGCTTAGATCGCGATGGTAGCATTATAAGATGATCCCTCTCACTAAATGTCAAGTAATAAAGTGTTTTTCCTTAGTAGGCACCGTTGCTAAGACTCGTCGTTTCGAAGCATCTCGTCATTATCGGGTGTGATAGATTCTACGTGTGCATACAACGGGTGCAAGCCAGATTTGCACATGCAGATACTAAGGTTAACCTTGACGAGACAAGCATGAGTCATATGAATGATATGATGAACATGTTGATTGTTCGCCATTGAAACTACATCTTCTCTCATGAAGATCGTACTTGGTGTAGTGGATTTGGTTCGTGTAATCACTAAGGCAACTTGAGGGATGTTGTTTTGAGTGGTAGTTCAACTAGTTAATTTAAAATTAATTTTGAACTCAAATTTGTCATAAACTTAGTCTATACTCTTTGCAAATATGTTGTAGATCATGGCGACCCCCTCCATCAACTTTAATGCATTACTAGAGAAAGAAAAGCTGAAAACAATGGAAGCAAATTCACGAACTAGTTTGATGGATCGAGGACTGTCCTCGGCGCTGGTCAGTTAACCTATGTGCTCAATGCACCGTAGGTGACCCACCTGCAGAGGATGCTTCCGATGATGTGAAAAATGTTTACGTCACTTGGAATAACCAGTACTCCATAGTTCAGTGTGCCATCCTGTACAGTTTAGAATCGGAGCTTGATAAGCGTTTTCTGCACCATGACCCTTTTGAGATTATCAATGAGCTCAAGCTGATCTTTGAGACTCATGCGGTCGTGGAGAGCTATGAGGCCTCCGAGAAGTTCTTTAACTGTAAAATGGAAGAGGGCAGCTCCGTTAGCGAGCACATGCTCAAAATTTCTGGGCACGCGAATAGGCTCCAAGAATTGGGAATAACGATTCCTAATGCATTCGAGATTCATCGTGTCCTCCAATCACTGCCGCCTAATTACAAGAACTTTGTGATGAACTACAATATGCATTGCATGAACAAGACGTTGACTGAACTCTTCTCCATGCTAAAAACTATTGAAGTGGAGATTAAGAAGGAGCACCAAGTGTTGATGGTCAATAACACCACCAATTTCAAGAAATAGGGCAAGCCTGTGAAGAAGGGAAACTTCAAGAAGGATGGCAAGAAAGCCCCCGCACCTGCTAAGAAGCCCAAGGCTGGTCCTAAGCCTGATACTAAGTGCTTCTACTTCAAGGGTGAATGTCACTAGAAGCACAACTGCCCCAAGTACCTGGCAGATCTAAGAACGACAACATCAAGAAGAAAGGTATATTTGATATACATGTTATTGATGTGTATCTTACTAGTAATCGTAGTAGTGCCTGGCTATTTGATACTGGTTCGGTTGTTCAATTTGTAACTCAAAATAGGAGCTGCAGAATAAACGAAGACTGGCGAGAGATGGGGTGACGATGCGCGTTGGAAATGGCTCCAAGGTTGATGTGATCACCGTCGGCATGCTCCCTCTTCATCTACCTTTGGGATTAGTTTTGAACTTGAATAATTGTTATTTGGTTCCTACGTTAAGCATGAACATTATTTCTGGATCTTGTTTATTGCGAGACGGTTACACATTTAAGTGTGAGAATCATGGTTGTTCGATTTATATGAGTAATATTTATTATGGTAATGCACCTGAGATGAATGGTTTATTCTAATTGAATCTCGATAGTAGTGATACACATGTTCACAAAATATATGCTAAACAAATTAAAATGAATGATAATTTTACATACATGTGGCATTGTCGTCTTGGTCACATTGGAGTGAAGTGCATGAAGAAACTCCATTCTGATGGACTTCTTGTATCACTTGAAAGAAGCAAAGCATGTATGATGGGAGAAATGAGTAAGACTCCATTCTCTGGTATAATGGAGCAAGCTACGGACTTATTGGAAATAATACATACCGATGTGTGCGGCCCAATGAGCATATCATGGCGCGGTGGATATCGTTATGTTCTTACCTTCATGGATGCCGAGTAGATATGGGTATGTCTACTTTATGAAACATATGTTCGAAACTTTCGAGAAGTTTAAGGAATTTCAAAGTGAGGTAGAAAATCATCGTAACAAGAAAATTTAAGTTTGTGCGTTCTGTGTGTGGAGGTGAATATCTAAGTTATTAGTTTGGAATGCATTTAAATAAATGCGGAATACTTTCGCAGTTGACACCGCCGGGAACAACACAGCGTAATGGTGTGTCCGAACGTCGTAATCGAACTCTCTTAGATATGGTTTGGTCTATGATGTACCTTACAGATTTACCATGATCATTTTGGGGTTATGCATTAGAGACAGCCGCATTCACTTTAAATACGGCACCATCTAAATCTGTTGAAACGACTCCGTATGAATTGTGGTTTGGTAAGAAACCTAAGTAGTCATTCTTTAAAGTTTGGGGCTGCGAAGTATATGTAAATAAGTTACAACCCAACAAGCTTGAACACAAAGCGCAAAAATGCATCTTCATAGGATACACTAAAGAAACAGGTATACCTTCTATCATAGCTCCGAAGGTAAAGTTTTCTTTGCTAGGAATGGATCTTTTCATGAGGGGTTTCTCTCAAAATAAGTGACTGGAAGGATAGTAGAACTCTATGAGGTTGTTGCACCTTCTCTCGGATTTGAGAGTAGTGCAGCACCGGAAGATGTTTATGTGGCGCCTGCACCAATAAGAAGGGAAGCTAATGATGATGATCATGAAACTTCGAACGAAGTTGCTGCTGAACCTCGCAGGTCGACGAGGGTTCGTGTCACTCTTTATTGGTATGACCCTGCATTGACTGTCATGTTGGTGGACAACATCAATGATCCTACGATGTATGAGGAAGCTATGATGAGCCTAGATTCCTCCAAATGGAAAGAAGCCATGAAATACGAAATGTGATCCATGTACGAAAACCAAGTATGGGCATTGGTTGACTTACCGGATGGCCGCAAGGCTGTCGAGAACAAATGGATCTTTAAAAGAAAAATAGATGCTGATGGTAATGTTACTATCTATAAAGATCGAGTTGTCACGAAAGGGTTCAGAAAAATTCAAGGAGTTGACTACGATGAGACTTTCTCACTGGTAGCAAAGCTAAAGTCTATGAGGATTTTGTTAGCAATCGCTGCATATTTCGATTATGAGATTTGGCAGATGGATGTCAAAATGGTGTTCCTTAATGGTGACATTGAGGAAGATTTGTATATGGCACAGCCCAAAGGTTTTGTCGATCCTAAGGATACTGACAAGGTATACAAGCTTCAGCGCTCCATTTATGGACTGAAGCAAGCATCTCGGAGTTGGAATCAACATTTTGATAAGGTGATCAAAAACTTTGGATGTAGACAAACTTATGGAGAAGCTTGTATCTACATGAAAGTGAGTGGGAGCTCTATAGCATTCTTAATACTATATGTGGATGACATATTGTTGATTCGGAATGATATAAAACTTCTTGAAAGTGTCAAAGCCTATTTGAATAATAGTTTTTCAATGAAGGATCTTGGCGAAGCGACATACATTTTAGGCATCAAGACTTAAAGAGATAGATCAAGATGCTTAATAGCGCTTTCACAAAATACATACCTGGACAAGGCTCTAAAGAGATTTGGAATGGAAGAAAGCAAGAAAGGGTTCTTGCCCATGTTGCCAGGTAAGACCTTGAGTAAGATTCAAATTCCAGCTACGACAGAAGATAGAGAGAAGATGAGTAAAATCCACTATGCCTCGGCCATAGGCTCTGTCATGTACACCATGATGTGTACGAGAACGGATATAGCACACTCTATTAGTTTGACTGGTAGAAATCAAAGTGATCCTGGAATGGAACACTGGACAACGGTCAAAAAAATCCTTATGTACCTGAAGAGGACTAAGGATATGGTTCTTTCTTATGGAGGTGATGAACAACTCGTTGTAAATATTTACACCGACGCTAGTTGGAACACCGATCCGGATGACTCGAAGTCACAATCTGGATACATATTTATATTGAATGGTGCTGCAGTGAGCTGGAGGTGTGCCGAGCAAAGTGTTTCAGCGAAATCTTCAACTAAATCGGAATACATAGCTGCTTCGGAGGCTGCACAAGAAGCGATATGGATGAAGGAGTTCATTACTGAGCTTGGTGTGGTTCCTAGTGTGTTGCACTCGATGGCCATCTATTGTGACAACACGGGTGCCATAGCTAATGCATAGGAGCCAAGGTCACACAGTAAGCTAAAGCACATCAAGCTACATATCCATGCTATTCGTGAGTATGTCCAAGATGGCGACATAAAGATTTGCAAAGTACAGATTGATCTGAATGTGGCAGATCCGTTGACTAAACCTCTCCCTAGAGAAAAACATGACCAACACCAGAATGCCATGGGTGTTAGGTATATTACAATGTAATATAGATTATTGACTCTAGTGCAAGTGGGAGACTGTTGGAGATATCCCCAAGAGGCAATAGTAAAGTGGTTATTATTACATCTTTGTGTTTATTATAAATGTTTACATTCAATCTACAATTGTATTATTAGGAAACACTAATACTTGTGTGTTTTGTAAATGTAAAAGAGTCCCTAGTAATCCTCTTGTCAATACTAGCTTGTTGATTAATAGATGATCATGGTTTCCTGATCATGGACACTAGATGTTATTAATAACAAGATCATATCATTAGGAGAATGATATGATGGACACACACCCATAGTAAGCATAGCATAAGATCAAGTCATTAAGTTCGTTTTGCTATAAGCTTTCAAATACATAGTAACCTAATCCTTCGACCATGAGATTGTATTAATCACCATCACCGGATGGGTGCTTTGATGACATCAAACACCACTTCATAACTAGGTGGTTATAAAGGTGGAATTAGCTAGTCTGAAAGTATGTGTTGAAGCGCATGGATCAAGACTGTGATTTGTCCATCCATATGATGGATAGATATGCTCTGGGCCCTCTCGGTGGAAAGTCATCTAATTAGCTTGCAAGCTTGTCACTAGGTCACAAGGGATGACATATCACGGAACGAGTAAAGAGTTCTTATCGGTAACGAGGTAGAACTAGGTATTGAGTACCCAAAGGCTTGGCGATGATCCTTAAGTATCGTCATGAGTTCTTCTTCTTCTCCTAAAAGTTTAGCTCTAATAATAACATGGAATTTATTGGTATCATCTAAAAACCTATATTTTAGATTATCTGATAGAGTCTTCAACTCTGGGGGTGGTAATTCCTCGTCCCCTCTCTTTTCTAGCTCTTCAAAAGCCTCATCTGTTGGAGGTCCCAAAATAGGAAGTGAATGAAATTCATCTTATAGTTCATCTAAGGACTTGTCCTCCATAACTATTTCTTCATAATTTGGATCTTCATTTATTTCTTCTTCTTTATTACCAAAGAAAAGAGCTGCCATTTCCTCTATAGTTCTCTCCCCCAATTCTTCTTGTATTTGTGGAGGCCTGTCTTTAAATTTGGAAAAATGGAATTTGTTTTCCGTCCCCCCAAGCTTAAGAGTCACAATATCCTTCTTGAAATTAACATAGGCACCTATATCACCGAAAAAGGTTCTTCCAAATATAATAGGGAAAAAAGTGTCATCTAGCATATCAACAACTATAAAATCGATAGGAATGTTTTTGTTGCCAATTGTGATAGTTGCATTGTCAACTACTCCCATTGAAATTCTAAGATTTTTATTGGCTAACATAATTTTTATATCAGTATTCTCAATCGTAGCCGGTTCTATTTCTTATTTTATTTCTAGGTAGAAATCATAAGATATATCATTAACTTCGGTGCTAAGATCACATAAACTGTAATGAGAGGTTTCTTTCAATATGTAGGGAATAATAAGCTTACCCACGTCTTTTACCTTTGTTTTACCTTCAACCAATATGGAAGTCTCTACATCAAGTTAAACTATGTTAGAGTGTGAGTACATAGCCATAATTGCTCCCTTGGTTACCTCTTCATCTTTGTCTTCCTTCAGATGTTCCTTGACTTCTGGCACACTTTCCTCTTCCCTATTTTCCTGTACAACATTGACCTGTTCATATTCAAAAAAATGCTTTTGTCCAATGTTAGGGTAAGGTACTTCATATATTGGCTCTACGGAGGCAAGTGTTGCTTTATCTTCTCTTTTCTTCTCTGGTTCAGGTGGTGGATCGTACTTGACTGGACCCTCCTTTGGAGCTTTAATATATTCTGTAAAAGCTTTAACAACTTGCAACACAAGATCTGAATCCAGATAATGTTCTTTAGACAATTATTTAACATGGCCTTTTTTATTATAATCTTGAATACAATCATGCTCTATTTCTATGCCTCCTCCACTTCCTAGAACAAAATTCCATGAAATCCTCTCATCACGAATTCTATTAAGTAAAGCCCAACCTTTAGGTATAGGAAGATTCATAAAGGCTCCTTCCACGAAAGAGTCTAGTTCAATTTTATTAGGTTCAATTAAACCGCCATAAAAAATATGTACTAAATACCATTCAGGCAAATCATGATGAGGACATAGTCGTAGTAAATCTTTAAATCTAATATAAGCTCTTACTAGTCCCTCATTAGAACGATTCTTCCAAGTCAGTATAAGACGCCTGCTTCCAAAAGATTTTGATAATGGATAATATTTTGATAGAAATTCACAAGCTAAATTATGCCAAGTA
Organism: Avena eriantha; assembly: GCA_910589775.1. Lineage (NCBI taxonomy): Eukaryota > Viridiplantae > Streptophyta > Magnoliopsida > Poales > Poaceae > Avena > Avena eriantha. The sequence goes on along the minus strand of OU342743.1, from coordinate 450,858,010 downwards.
GTAGTGGCTTTAGGGGGTAGAGATCTATACCATGAGAGAACTGTACTTGTCAAAGTTTGACTAAAAAGTTTAACCCTTACCTCATCGGTAGTATGTCCCGTCAATAGAAAAGTGCCACATATATGTTTAAAACAAGGAATATGCTCATATGGATCATGATATTCTTCATCTCTAGTAAATTGCTTCTTATGTAGAATACTAAGTAGTAGATGATTTATTTCAAACCCCCTTGTCTTCTCATTGGAGTTGTCTCTTTTATAAATATCATGGGGCTTCCCAAAGTGATTGAGTGGGTTAGAACTAGTCATATGCTCAGACTCCCTCATGTTGGTGAAAACTGTAACTCAAAACAAAATCTAGCAAGACAAAAATAAATAATTAAAAACTAAAAGACATACATCGATTAGTTGCCCGGCAACGGCGCCAGAAAATAGCTTGATGACTGCAAGTGCACAGATCTATTGTAGCTAGTTTCAAAATAAAGATATCCATCCCATAGGGAGCAGGAGTTTGAAGTCCAATAATTCTTGAAATAAATTTTGCAATAGAAATGCTAGATAATGTTCTAAGTAACAAGATAAAATGCGAGTAATGTGTAAAAAGGTGTTTTGGGGTTTTGGGTATAAGAGCAATAATAAAGTAAAGCAAAGTAACTTAATACAGAAAGTAAGTATCGCGTATGTAAAGAAAGATTGGAACTGCAGTAGGGAAAAGTGTTTTCAGGGAGTAGCAGATACACCACTAGTATTGTAAAGATCTAAGATAAAGATCATCATCATGAACATTCTCAACTATGAATGTGAGGGAGGAACTCCATATGTGGATGAATAGGCAAGAACCACTACTCACATCATCTTCATAACGACAATAGTGAGCAATCGACATCAATCGAATTACTGCCATATTAAGTGACGTAGTACCGTAGGACGTATCCCATGGCATGGATAGTGTTCCATGAGTTTCCTCGATTTCCCAAGTTGATACGTAAGGATTTCTAACAGCTTTATACTCACTATAAGTGCTAGCACGCCTCCGTCTACCAACAAGTAGTTCCCTCCACCAAGTCCCCACGAGATACAAATATTGAGAGGTCGATTTCTCTCAACTTCAAGATATAGAAAATCTAACACATCGTCACAAGGATGAATATCATAATAGACTTTATCTTATTTCAATCTCATACTAGAGTTTCTCCATCTCTCCAAGAAGTAAATGATCTACTCAGACATGGAGGCAATCAACATCATGGCAATGATAATGGAAACAATCATAGATGAATAGTACTTGTATAAATCCACAAGGAGTATAGGAATTACAAAAAGATATAGACAAGATGTAGATGGGATGGATGGAGATGGTGGTGATGTAGAAGTGGATGATGAAGATCGATGCCTTAGCCTCCTGGATCTGCGCAGGGTCAAGATGGATCCCTGGCGGATAAGTTCCCCTTTCAGAGGTGAGGTTTCGGCGATTTCTAGGTGTTATATATGTCGTCTCCTCGAACCAATTTCACGGGGTGAAACTATTTGACGAGGCGGAGACAATGCCAACTATACGGCTGGAGCTATACAGGCGGAAGAAATTCTCCAGCCGTATAGTGGGTCGTTACACTCTATACCTTCTTTGTTCACTTCTAGTATTATTAATATTTCCCAAATAAGCGATTCATCTTGTTTTTTACTCCTTTTCCCCATAGTACAACTTCTTAAATAATTGTATCCATTGGATCCATCATCTGTCTCGATCCTGGTGAAAACAGACATAAAATGTGCACTCGAACGTCGTAAAATACCAACATCCTACATCTACAATGCAAAATAATAATGTAAAACATGATGCAAATATGCACTCATCAGTCCCATAGAGACACTGATGTCTGGGACCCACACACCTCAAAAGACTTTGACGAAACAACATCGCGTGTGGAACCGAAAATCTTGCTTCTACCACACGCCAGACGAGCTTCCTCCATGTTTTTAGCGGTACTATCATAGCTGAGGGCCACGAAACTGGAAAAAAAGTTTTCCATCAGCCACGACCGAGCCGATAAATTCGTCGCGGAAGACGCGTCTTCTACGACGACGGTCGGGCCAAGTCGTTGTCGAAGGAAACTTTTCTTGTAGTGTATCTACATGACCACACACACTCTAGTGGATTCTGTGATGCAACTTCGGTCACACTGGTGCAACATGCAATCTAGAAGCTTCTTTCCTATGTGTTGGTCACTGTACACCATGGTTTGACACATCGATCTATCTCCTAGAGTAGTCACTGCATGTGTTCTTTTAATTTCCTAAACCACATTGATATCTCCACTAGAGTCATTGATCCACATGACCACATTGCATGTGTTCTTTTCCAAAACCACATTGATATATCTACATGACCACACACACACACTCAAGTGGATTTTGTGATGCAACTTCTGTCACATTGGTGCAACATATGCAATGTGGAGAAACTTTCCCTATGTGTTGGTCTCTGTACTCCATATGGTTTGACACACATGGATATATCCCCTAGAGTACTCATCGCATGTGTTCTTTTAATTTCCTAAAGCACATTAATATCCACTAGTAATTTAGATCCACATGACCACATTGCATGTTGTGTTATTTTCCAAAACCACATTGATATCTACATGACCACGCACAATCCAGTGGATTCTGTGACTCTATAACACTGGTGCAACATGCAACGTGGAAGCTGTTTTCCTATGTGTTTTTGGTCTCTGTACACCATGGTTTGACACATGGATCTATCCCCTGGAGTCATTGCATGTGTGCTTTTCCAAAACCACATTGATATCCACATGACCACACACACTTAAGTTGATTCTATGATGCAATAACTTCTGTCACACTGGAGCAACATGTAATGTTGAAGCTGCTTTACTATGGGTTTTTGGTCTCTGTACACCATGGTTTGACACGTGGATCTATCCCTGGAGTTGTTGCATGTGTTGTTTTCCAAAACCACATTGATACCCAGATGACCACACACACTCTAGTGGATATTCTGTGATGCAACTTCTATCACATTGGTTCAACATGCAATGTGGAAGCTGCTTTCCTATGTGTTTTTGGTCTTTGTACACCATGGTTTTACACATGGATCTATCCCCTAGAGTAGTCCTTGCATGTGTTCTTTTAATTTCCTAAACCAAATTGATATCCACTAGAATCATTCAGATGCACATGACCACATTGCATGTTGTGTTCTTTTCCAAAACCACATTGATATCTACATGACTCCACACACTCAAGTGGATTATGTGATGCCAGCACACAGGTGCATCATGCAAAGTGGAAGCTGCTTTCCTATTTGCTTTTGGTCTTTGTGACCATGATGATTTGACACATGGATCCCGTAGAGTGATTGCATGTGTTCCTTTCCTAAACCACACATTGATATCTCCACTAGAGTGATCCACATGACCACATTGCATGTGTTCTTTTCCAAAACCACATTGATATCTACATAACCACACACGCTCCAGCGGATTCTATGATGCAACTTCTATCACACTTGTGGAACATGCAGTGTGGACGGTGCTTTCTTATGTATTGGACTTTGTACACCATGGTTTGAAACATGGATATATCCCCTAGAGTAGTCATTGCATGTGTTCTTTTAATTTCCTAAACCACATTGATTCTCCACTAGAGTCATTGAGATCCACATGACCACATTTCATTTTGTGTTCATTTCCAAAACCACATTGATATCTACGTGACTACACACACTCTAGTGGATTCTATGATGCCACTTTTGTCACACTGGTCCAACATGTAATGTGGAAGCTACTTTCCTATTTGTTGTTGGTCTCTGTGACTATAATGGTTTGACACATGGATCCCTAGATTGATTGCATGTGTTCTTTTCCTAAACCAGACATTGATATCTCCACTAGAGTGATCCACATGACCACATTGCATGTGTTATTTTCCAAAACCACATTTATATCTACATAACCACACACGCTCCAGTGGATTATGTGATGCAACTTTTATCACACTTGTGCAACAAGCAATGTGGAAGCTGCTTGCCTATGTGTTGGTCTTTGTACACCATGGTTTGAAACATGGATATATCCCCTAGAGTAGTCATTGCATGTGTTCTTTTAATTTCCTAAACCACATTGATATCTCCAATAGAGTCATTGAGATCCACATGACCACATTGTATGTTGTGTTATTTTCCAAAACCACATTGGTATCTACGTGACTACACACACTCTAGTGGATTCTATGATGCCACTTTTGTCACACTGGTGCAACATGCAATGTGGAAGCTACTTTCCTCTTTGTTTTTTGTCTCTGTGACCATGATGGATTGACACATGGATCCCCTAGAGTAATTACATGTGTTCTCTTCCTAAACCACACATTGATATCTCCACTGGAGTGATTCACATGACCAAATAGCATGTGTTCTTTTCCAAAACAACATTGATATCTACATACCCACACACACTCTAGCAGATTCTGTGATGCCACTTCTTTCACACTAGTGTAACATGCAATGTGGAAGTTTCTTTCCAATGTGTTGGTCTCTGTACACCATGGTTTGACACATTGACCTATCCCCTAGAGTAGTCATTGCATGTGTTCTTTTAATTTCCTAAACCACATTGATATCTCCACAAGAGTCATTGATCCACATGACAACATTGCATGTGTTCTTTTCCAAAACCACACTGATATATATCTACATGACCACACACACACTCTAGTGGATTATGTGATGCACCTTCTGTCGGACTAGTGCCACATATGCAATGTAAAGGTGCTTTCCCTATGTGTTGGTCTCTGTACTCCATATGGTTTGACACACATGGATCTATCCCCTTGAGTAGTCACTGCATGTGTTCTTTTAATTTCCTAAACCACAAATATATCCACTAGAGTAATTGATATCAACATGACCACATTGCATGTTGTCTTCTTTTCAAAACCCACATTGATATCTACATGACCATACACACTGTAGTGGATTCTCTGACTCTGTCACACTAGTGCAACATGAAGTGTGGAAGCTACTTTCCTATGTGTTTTTGGTCTCTGTACACCATGGTTTGACACATGGATATATCCCCTAGAGTCATTGCATGTGTCATTTTCCAAAACCACATTGATATCTACATGACCACGCACACTCTAGTGGATTCTGTGATGCAATAACTTTTTTCACACTAGAGCGACATGCAATGTGGAAGCTGCTTTCCTATGTGTTTTTATCTATGTACACCATGGTTTGACATGTGGATCTTTCCCCTAGAGTCGTTGCATGTGTTCGTTTCCAAAACCACATTGATATCCAGATGACCACACATAGTCTAGTGAATTTTCTATGATGCAACTTCTATCACACTTGTGGAACATGCAATGTGGAAGCTGCTTTCCTATGTGCTTTTGGTCTTTGTACAACATGGTTTGACACATGGATCTATCCCCTAGAGTATTCATTGCATGTATTCTTTTAATTTCCTAAACCACATTGATATCCACTAGAGTCATTGAGATCCACATGACCACATTGCATGTTGTATCTTTTACAAAACCACATTGATATCTACATGACTACACACACTCTAGTGGATTTTGTGATGCTAATTTTGTGACACTGGTGCACCATGCACTGTGGAAGCTGCTTTCCTATTTGTTTTTGGTCTCTGTGAGCATGATGGTCTGACACATGGATCCCCTAGAGTGATTGCATGTGTTCTTTTTCTAAAACACATATTGATATCTCAACTAGAGTGATCCACATGACAACATTGCATTTGTTCTTTTCCAAAACCACATTGATATCTACATGAGAACACACACTCCAGTGGATTCTGTGATGCAACTTCTGTCACACTTGTGCAACATGCAATGTGGAAGCTTCTTGTCTATGTGTTGGTCTGTGTATGCCATGGTTTGACACATGTATCTAGCCCCTATAGTAGTCATTGCATGTGTTCTTTTAATTTCCTAAACCACATTGATATCTCCACAAGAGTCATTGATCCACATGACAACATTGCATGTGTTCTTTTCCAAAACCACACTGATATATATCTACATGACCACACACACTCTCTAGTGGATTATGTGATGCACCTTCTGTCGGACTTGTGCCACATATGCAATGTAAAGGTGCTTTCCCTATGTGTTGGTCTCTGTACTCCATATGGTTTGTCTATCCCCGAGAGTAGTCATTGCATGTGTTCTTTTAATTTCCTCATCCACATTTATATCCACTAGGGTAATTAAGATCCACATGATCACATTGTATGTTATGTTCTTTTCCAAGACCACATAAATATCTACATGACCACACACACTTCAATGGATTCTGTGAATTCTGTCACACTGGTGCAACATGCAATGTGGAAGCTGCTTTATTATGTGTTTTTGGTCTCTTTACACCATGGTTTGACACATGGATCTATCCCCTAGAGTCATTTCATGTGCTCTTTTCCAAAACCACATTGATATCCACCAGACCACAAACACTCTAGTGGACTCTGTGATGCAATAATTTCTTTCACACTGTTGCAACATGCAATGTGGAAGCTACTTTCCTATGTGATTTTGGTCTCTGTACACCATGGTTTGACACATGGATCTATCCCCTATAGTCGTTGCATGTGTCCTTTTCCAAAAACACATTGATATCCACATGACCACACGCACTCTAGTGGATTCTGTGATGCAATAACTTCTATCACACTAGAGCAAAATGAAATGTGGAAGCTGCTTTCCTATGTGTTTTTCATCTCTGTACACCATGGTTTGACATGTGGATCTTTCCCCTAGAGTCGTTGCATGTGTTCATTTCCAAAATCACATTGATATCCTGATGACCACATAGAGTCTAGTGGATATTCCATCATGCAACTTCTATCACACTTGTGAAACAGGCAATGTAGAAGCTTCTTTCCTATGTGTTTTTGGTCTTTGTACACCATGGTCTGACACATGGATCTATCCCCTAGAGTAGTCATTGCATGTATTCTTTTAATTTACTAAACTACATTGATATCCACTAGAGTCATTGAGATCCAGATGACTACATTGCATGTTGTGTTCTTTCCCAAAACCACATTGATATCTACATGACTACACACACTCTAGTCGATTTTGTGATGCTAATTTTGTCACACTAGTGCATCATGCAATGTGGAAGCTTCTTTCCTATTTGTTTTTGGTCTATGTGACCATGATGGTTTGACACATGGATCCCCTAGAGTGATTGCATGTGTTCTTTTTCTAAACCACACATTGATATCTCCACTAGAGTGATCCACATGACCACATTGTATGTGTACTTCCAAAACCACATTGATATCTATATTAGCACACACATATAGTGGATTCTGTGATTCAACTTCTGTCACACTTGTGAAACGTGCAATGTGGAAGCTGCTTGCCTATGTGTTGGTCTGTGTATACCATGGTTTGACACATGGATTTATCCCCTATAGTAGTCATTGCATGTGTTCTTTTAATTTCCTAAACCACATTGATATCTCCACTAGAGTCATTGATCCACATGAACACATTGCATGTGTTCCTTTCCAAAACCACATTGATATATATCTACATGACCACGCACACACACACACTCAAGTGGATTTTGTGATGTAACTTCTTTCACACAGGGGCAACATATGCAATGTGCAGTTGCTTTCCCTATGTGTTACTCTCTACACAGCATATGGTCTGTCTATCCCCTAGAGTAGTCATTGCATGTGTTTTTTTAATTTCCTCAACCACATTGATATCCACTAGGGTCATTAAGATCCACATGACCACATTGCATGCTGTGTTCTTTTCCAAAACTATGGGGCCCCCGGATTAATCATCCGAGAAATCCCTGCTATGCATAAACCACGTTCCCATGATAAGTGAGCCGTGGAACATAACTGACAAGTATCTTTACAACATCCGAGACATACCGAATTACAAGACTTACATAAATGCCATTATTGCTACATCAATAATCATCAGCGGAACTTCATCAAGCGTAGATCCCGATCCATGCCTTAACCTACAAGAAACTGACTGGGAGAACGTCCTAGCTCGCATAGTCGCCAACATCCTCTTCTTCTTGATATCTGACCAAGTTAATAGCTAGGGACAATGCAAGTGAGTACTTTGAATGTACTCGCAAACCACCTTAAAGTATAATAATAACGGGAGGATATGCAATATGGTTGTGGTAGTAGGAGGGCTCCAAGGGAGGTTCTTTTCTCAAATAGTTTCTCTTGTAGATATCGCATCTACATATCTTTGTTGAAAACTTTTGTAAAGCATTTTGGAAACCTTTTTGGAAAGTTTTGGAAAACCTTAGGACTGGGTCACCCATTTGTTCCCGTTTTCAGGTCGTTCCACGACCAAATTCCTTTCATTCCTTTCTGACCATCCCATGGTCAAAACAGGTATCCTTTCTGACCATCCCATGGTCAAAACATTTCCAAAGCCATTTCTTTTTTGAAATCCTTTTTGAAAACAAAACCTACAACGCTCTACAGAAGTTTTTCCAACTCGTCCTTAACTGCGGACATGGCTATTCGAATAGATTTACACTCTGCAGAGGTTGTACACTTTACCCACACCATCCGGGTACACTGCCCTGATCTACACCGATCGTGGGTCGAGGAACCGATCAAGACTCTCCGGATGCCCACTCCAGTATAAGTGCCTACCCTATGAGTGTTATTCCCCTCAAAACCAGGACGCCGAGTACCGAGGACTAACCAGAGCACATTTTACACTTTACACAGTGGGCGCTTTGAATAAGGGGCTCATAGTAACGCGTGGAGATCCGTAAACCCTTTGTTCCTTCTCCCGGTCGATGTCCCACATGGACCATTTGTCCAGAGAAGGCCCACCCTCCATGGATCGCGATCCCTTGTAGTAGTTACGAGGCAGCTTATACCAGAATAAACAAACATCAAATCCAGCCATGTCCCATTCTACAGTAATGTGGTTGCACATGGTTGAGTTGTTATAGCTAAACTGCAAAGAACCGAGTGCGTGTTTGTAAACCTCTTTCCTCCAGCTTTCCTTCAGCATTTTGTAAAAACAAAAACCTTTTTGTTTCTCAACATTTCCTGGGAGATCCCACCTCACCATGTTTTTATCATAAAACATTTGGTAAAAACCTTTTTCCGGGGTCTTCCCATCCTCTAGCTTTGCTTTGGCTAAAACAGGGTCTTCAAAAAGGGGTATGGTGTATTACACCATCTGCCATACTAGGGACAAGTAGGTGTCGTCAAGGGGGTTGTACTTAGTAGTACCAAAGTGTAATAGTTCGGATGAGCCAAACCACTACCATATATACATCAACATATAGAAAACCATGCAGTTTTGATAAACAGTAGATAAAACATGCGTAAGTAAAACAGTAGGACGCGGCTTATCAGAAATAAGGTGGCTTGCCTGATGATCAGCAATATGGCAATATGTCCCTGGACTTCTTCTTTAGATAACTCAAAATGCCAATACCAGTAATAATAAGATTTCTTCTTCTCGGCGTCAATACACGTGCAACTATCGTCGTCATCGAGTATACATGCTAACAAGGAAGACCACAATCAAACCAAGGCATACAAGCACCAATACATATAGAAAACAATGAACAATACAAGTTCATAGTTCATTAGGTCTTAGGAGGAATGGATTTAATAAGATTGGCCTTGTCTTGAAGATAGGGAAGAAAATCCCTTAGGATTTTTAGTCTAGAAAATACCTGAGAGATGGGTTTCGGACAAAGACAATATTCTGTAGGATCTCATTGTATCAAGATGGTATCATTAGATAGGTATTGGTAAAATGAAACCAACGAAAGTGGTTTCACTATTTTACCACTTTTCTTTAATTTCTTATGAATATTCTAGTGATAAAAGCTCTAGTTTTAGGTAATAATTCACCAGAAAATTTCTGTAGCTCCAAAAAATAATTCCTTGGATGGTTAGGTAGGGTGTGTGGTACTGGTTAAGTGAGAGTTGGAATCACTCCAAAATAATTAAAATAATGCCCTCGGGAAATTCCCAAAGGCAGTTATATACACAATTTGTCTTTTTCACCAAATTAATTCTACATAGGATTTTGGGTTGATTCCAGGGGCAAATGGTATCAATTTTGAAGTCCTTTCTATAGAAATTAGAATAAACCTTTGGGTAGTTATAGAGCTGCTAGAGTGATTTTTCTTGTGAGAACATTATAAACAGAACTGTTTAATTCCTTAAATATCAATAGTGGCTCCAGAAATTATGATCTCCTAGGTTTTTGTAGATATTTGCATACCAAACCAATTAGAGTTGGGATTAGGTCAATACCCTGATGGTTTGACCTAGTAAAATTTCTAGAGGCAGAATAGGCTTGTTCTTGTTATTTCCACTAAGGTAAAACCATAGTTCACTTTGACTTGGGATAAAGGATAACTTTTAGTTATAGCACAATAGTTTCAGGGGAACTTAGTTTCATACCATTTTGATATGTTAAACTCCCTAGAAGAACTATTGATTGATAAAGGTACTATGTACAAGATTTATTGCTAAGAAATAACCAAAAATTATTTGAGGCTTGTGGTTTGGTCTGTATGTTTTATAAAATATGTGGTCACAGGGTTAAATTTATATTTGTTCATAACTCGCCATTTTTAATTTTCATTTTGATTTAAACTAGGGTGCCTAATTCCAGATCTGGAAAAGTGTTTAAATAAAAGAAAATCTGGGAGGGGTAGCTCGGGTCCAATTCGTAGCAAAATGGGCCACATCGAGCAAAGCCAGCCCATTAGGGCGTCACCGCACGCGGGAGAGAGCTTTGAACGGCCTGTCAAGCAGGGCCCACCCGTCAGTGGCTCGACGAGTCAAAGAGTATGAGGCGCCCCTGGCCGTCCGATTAGAGATGGGGTCAACAGCGCGGAGCCCGTCGTCCACCTCCACGGTATGGCGGCATTCCCAAACCCTAGGGCGGCCTTGGGGGAGGTCAGGAAGGGCTTACCTACGTCGGAGAGGGACTGGTGAGCACTCAGACTCACGCGGTCGAGGGAGGTGGTCCTAGGGATGGGCAACGGGGCTGGGTTCTACGTCGGGACTTAGCTCGCACGAGAGCGCCCGTGGGGCTCGCGTTGGGGCATGTCGGCGCCGGCTCGGGAGGACATGCATGTCGATGGTGAGCGTGCCGGAAGGACGCTGGGGCCTTGGGGAGCTCTAGGAGGTCTCTAGTCGTGCAGAAGCTGCTCGTGAAAGTCGGGATCGCAGGAGGATGGTCCCTTCGGGTGGGTGCCGGCGGTGGAGGTCTCCGGCCCTTCCTGGAACAGAAGAGAGAGAGGGGAGGTAGGTTAGGGCGTGGGGGTCAGGAATCAGTAGAGAGAGAGAGGAAAAAGAGTAGCTTCGGGCTAGGACATGCTCAACACTTTAAAGAAGGCCGATAGGAGCTTTCCTCCTTTTTCCATGGCGATGGGGAGCCAGGGATCTAGATCTGGAGCCTAGGGCGAGGTAGTGGGATTGTGGAATGAGGAAGAGGGTGGAGCCTTTGGTGTCCAGGGGCCTTCTTATCCTAGAGGGACATGGTCCATTGTAGTCTTGGTCCATTTTGGACATGAGCACAGGAGGGAGCAGGGGATATGGCAGGAGGGGTGGTGGAGAGGTGATGTGGGGCCAAGGACACGACCATAGGGAGAGGTGAGGCGTGCTGCAGCTGCTGTGGCTTTAAGACCAAGACTTAAATTTCCTAGGTCTTGTCTCTCTCTCTATTTCTCTCACTTACAAAGGCAAGAGACAAGGGAGAGGGGAGTGCTATAGTGCATCTCGACCAGAGGGATGGTGGTGGGGCTGGGTGGAGTGATAGAAGGACCTGGTGATGATTTTAATTTGGTCTAGGCCACTCATTCCTTAGTTTGCCACATATGAACAAAATGAGGCTTGTGAAGGAAGTTTAATATTTTGCATTCGGAAAGTTGGTAAGATGGTACTGGTAGATAGATGAGGTCAAGGTAGATATCCAGGAATTATTTGGGATTTTTCAGAGGATTTTAATCCCACTTACAATTATTTATTCAAAAAGTACAGAAGTAGTTTCTCGAAGATCATTTGATAATTTTACATTGGACAAGGTTGTTTTTCATTTTGGGCTGGTCCCAAATGTGAATAAACACTTAGGGGAATTTTCCCAAGATTTATTGGAAGATAAAAGTATTTAAAATAATTATTATTCCAATTCAGCCATTTAAGAAAATGCGCAAAAAGAAATAATAGAGGTCTTCAAAAATATTTATTTTTGAAGTGGGATGATAGGGTATGATATATAGGACTCAAAAGTGCTTAGAGTTGCGGAAGTGTTTTGGCAAAAACCAAACCTTCCTTTCAGAAATGAGCTTTGGAGATTTTGACTATTAAAGAGATTAATCAGATTTGGAGCCATAATAATTATGGAGAAGTATTGATAAATCTAGATGATCAAGGTAGATGATATAGAAAAGGTGTAGCAAGCATTTGCAACCTTGGGAGTTGGGAATACAACTTGAATTAGATGGAAAACAAGGGGTTGTGGATCTAGGGTGAGGTTATTTTGATACCACCAAAACTTTGTTGAATCTTGGAGCTCAGAGCTCACCTTGATGCAGGGAATAGATGGACAGGTATAACAAGTCATACAGATGATCATGGTAGAAGGATTTTGGATTGGTTACATTTGAGGTTGTCTGGAAGTGATGGCGAACTTTGTTGAAAATAAGGCTGCCATACCAGATGAGTCATGATGCCTTATAAACCATGTGGGTTTGAGAAGCACAAGGATCCACTTGAAACAAGTGAAGTAGGTATTGTTAGACCTATATGAGTAGAACACAACGATGCAAAAAGTTGGTCCATGGAAGGTTGTATGATGGTGTGATCTTGTGCCAAAGTAGGCATGTTGATTAGATTTGCAGGAATAGTTGTTTTCTTGCCTGCAAAACCATCAACGACAAGTAGGTTGGAGGATGATATAACCAAGGTAAAGAGTGGTCCTTGGGAGTCCTTAGGGTGTTTAAAAAGATGGTTCATTGTAACACCCTCGAAGCGGCCCTATGCGAGTTTTAGCCCTTTCCGCCAAACCCGCATAGAAACGATTCAAGGACGCCCACCAGGCACTTTCGTGCGGGTGGAAAACGAAGTAATACCATTACACAACAGTCCTCGATGGGACCCACAGAACAAATATATATACGACACGACTCCATGAGTGAAGAATACAGATATACAGTACAAAGATCCAAATCACCTTGAAACGATAGAGCATCCGACTGCGGACAAGATGCAAATGGGGCTAAGAGCCCTGAAGAATAACCAATGGCGTCCATAACCCTGCCCAGGCCAAGCCGGAAGGGTAACCCTGCTAACGACGGCAATCTCAAACCTGCTAAAGCAAAAGGGGTGCCGACAAAGGGCAAAGGAAAAGAGAAGGAGCGTTAGTACTGAGGCCAGTACACGGTGAGACTAGAATTCGGCGGCTCTCGCCTACATAGGTATGGTGGGCTAAAGCGGCAGCGCAGCGACACGAAACAACCTATAGATACTCTGTAATACTGGCGGCTATTAGAGAGGGATAAGAAAGACCTATTCGGATCCAACCTGAGACTAACACCAAACATACCCATCCTGGTATTCCCCCTCGAGACCAAACGAGGAAGTCAAGCCGAGGAAAACTCACACGGTTGGCAGTTTTATTTAATCTTTTCATGGCAGTTATCCAACTTGTTATTCATCTCGAGAACAGGTCAAATTATAACAGTAAACATTAGTCATAGTTGTCTATGATCGAGAAACTGCGCTCCAAGTCGTCCATAACCGCGGACACGGCTTTTCAAAAAGATTTAACCCTGCAGGGGTGCACCAAAGTATCCACACGCACTTCGACCCTTTTTGCCAGATCAATTAACATACACCCATTGGTATGCCGGCGGGGCCTAAGTCATGACGTTTCCTAGAACCAAAGCAAGTACATGGGGGCCACCCCACTAAGCTACCCGCAACGAAGTCGGCCGGCTCCGAGACAGACCCAGGGTTTGCGACGACGGTTGTAAACGACTGGGAATCCAAAAAGTGTGACTGGGCTTGTCGACACCGCGAAAACGTGGCGCGATCCAAAACAGTACAGGTGCTCCACGCACAAATTAAATAAAGCAGTAAACATGGCATAAGTACAGAATAGTAATAAAGCCCCAAACTACTTGTGGCCCCCGGTACAATACTTTGAAATCAGGTAGTATGCCGATGGGGGTGCCCACACACCCCACCTGTGGTTAGCGCGCTCGATCTCGGAACAGGTGTCATGAACTCGGGTCCTAGGGGACACTAGTGAGCGGTTAAGAACCAAATATTGTCTATTACCCACCGGTGCCTCTGCATTAATCTTCTATCAACATTAATTAATAAACTGTAATTAGAATCTGGATCAGCTCCACCATTAAACATATGCCAACCTCCCCACAACTGTAGAACATCGACAGCGAAGCAATACCTGAGCAAGCAACTACAACTCGCGGGGCCAACTGTTAAACAAGCAACGGGTAATAGGAGGTGTCCAAGGCTATATAATGGCTGCAGGAATATATCTGGTACGGAACACTAAAGCATCGAGACCTGGATAGCAGTAGATCAACAGGAGAAAAAAAAGACTATAAATGCAAAATAGGTAGAAGAAGGAGAGATGCTCGCCTGGAAAACACTGTCGAAGGATCATAACTGGAGAACTTGTCGATACTCGCATCAACTCATCGGCCTAGTCTGCGAAGAAGCAAACACTAGAAGAAACACCGGATGCAATATTTAATACTACGGCAGAAGATCCGGCATGATTATTATATGCATGCGAGATGAACAATTATAATGCAACAGATTTTATATATGGCATTTATAAAATAGGGGCTCGGAAAAGATTCACACATCTGGGGTCGAAGGTCATGGGTTCTGGGGGTCCGGGGTTCGACAGGGTTCGACAGGGATCGGAAACGGGTCAACGGGATCGGTCTCGGACAATGAAAGTAGATATTGGCGTTCCCGAACGAAGGACTTGGTTTGGCGTCAGGGGCGCATCGGATTCGCCCGGGTCGGTGTCGATCTTGTCGTCGTGAAGCTCTTGTCGCATCCGGGAAGAAGTACTTGTCGCATCTTCGGTCTTCAGGTCATGTCATCGGTCTTGGCGTTTCACAGCGGAGATCTTGGCGTCCCGGGTCTGAGAAGAAGACCTTGGCGTTCGGGAAGGAGAACTTGGCGGTCATCGGGTTCAGGTAGAAGAGCTCGTCATCCGGGAAGCCTCCGGGGCTTCAGGGTTTTGAGGGAGGTCTCCGGGTCCGGTGAAGTAGATCTTGTGTGTCTTCTCCAAAATCTCTCGGGTACATCTTCAAGCGTCGGTGCTCTCAGAGTGTCACTGTGTTTGGTTCGGCTTTTCTCATTGGTCATCGGAAAGTGTTGGCGTTAGTACTTGGGTTTGGCTCTGTTGTCTTCACGGGTCACCTTGATCATCCTCGTGTAGTCAAACTTGGCGATATCACCACTTTGTAGTCTCGATATCGAACTGAAATAGCCTTGTCGATGAAGAAACCGTCAACGAGACTACGGGAAGATCTAGGAATATAGAACAAAGGGAACAAAGAGGATGTGCACAAGGGCACTTAACCTCGCAGATGCTGCAACCTGAAATGCATACGCGAGGCACAAGGAAGCCACGGGGACTAGGCGCAGCTAGCCAGACGACATTCTTGTGGCCTCGGATCTCCTCGGAGGCAGAGAGACATGACTAGGGGCCTGCACAGAGGAGGCTCCGGCGCATCTGAGCCAAGGTCGACGAGACGGGGTGGAGGCGCTTTACGGGGAGAGCGCCCGGAGCTGGCCGGGTCGGAGCAGAGGAGGCCACGGGCGCGCGGAGGCAGCAGAGGCGCGACGGCGAGGGAACAGCCGCGCGGCGGCTCGGGAGGCCGGAGAGGAAGAGCCGGGCGGAGAGGGGCGGCGGCTGGCGAGCTGGGCGCGGAGACAGGGCGGCCGTGGCGAAATGGTCGGCTCCCAGACGGGGAAGGCCGGGGCCGAAGAGGAGGCGCCGACGGCGGACGGAGGACGGGGTGGAGGCGGTCGGAGAAGGGGCCGATGGTGGGGGGTGAGCCAAGGACGCGGGAGGTAGGGGACGGTTGGGGGAGTGGCGCGGGACTGGAGTGGGGCGGGCCGGATCACGGGACCAGTAGCGCGAGGAGGAGAGGCGGCTGGCAGCAAGGGTGGAGCCCGACGGGGTCGTCGGTGGGGCCTGACGCGGCGG
Source organism: Avena eriantha (assembly GCA_910589775.1). NCBI lineage: Eukaryota > Viridiplantae > Streptophyta > Magnoliopsida > Poales > Poaceae > Avena > Avena eriantha. Next base: position 450,841,721 of record OU342743.1, on the reverse strand, counting down.
CCTGCGTAGGGAGGCGCCGGTGGCCCGAGGGCGGAGGCGGCCGACGGTGAGACGGAGGCCGAGGCGGGGTCGAACGACGGCGGAATCTACAGCGGCGGGGTCGGTCGGTGGAGAAGGGCCCGCTGGCGGCGGAGGGGCCTGAGGCCGGCAGCGGCGGATCATGGATGGGGATCAGAGGTGGTTGGTGGTGTCAGTGCGAGGGCCGGGTATGGGGCGGTGGGTGTGGCGCGATGTGGGGGTGTGGTGGTCCGACTGCAGGGTGGGGTCAGGGGAGCGAGGTGGGATGCGGGGGTGGTAGCAAGGGAGAGACGTGCCAGGGGTTACGAGCGTCGCGTCTCGTTGCGGTGTGCCGCAGGGATGAGGTGGCGTCGGGTGGTCACGTGGGGTGGGGCCAGGCTTGGACTGAGGTTAGGTGGAGAGGCGACAGGTGGTGTGTAGTGCTGCGCTAGGGCGGCACGTTGGAGCAGTACACCGTGTGTCTGTGCGTGTGCTGCGGCTAAGTGCGACGCGCGGCTGGGGCGCGAACACTGGTCGGTACGTGGCGGCTGGCTTGGGTTGGGGAGATGGGGTAGCTAGGGTTTTGTCTAGATAGGGTTAGGGTCTTGATACCCTAGGATTTGGAGGTGGCCGGCCGGGCTTTTGGGCCTTGCGGGCTGCCTCCTAAAAATAAAAGAAAGTATTTATTATTTAAAACGGGGCTTTTGAAAATCATTGGTAGACGAAACAAAATAATCTGGAGACCCGGGTTTTTGATTTAAAATAAAGACGGGGCGTTTTGAAAACAAAACAGACTTTGCGAAAATAGTTTTATGCAAACCAATGTAAGAAGACATGACGATGCTCAAATGCAAGGTGGCATGATGACATGAGCATGCGGTCATGATGATGCAATGCATAAAAACACTGCGATTTTGTAGGAGTGGTTTTACGGGGCGCCACATTCATATGCATTTTCAAAAATTCACAAGCATTGAGAAAGAGAGGCATTCAAAAAGGTGATGTTGGAAATAGTTTTCCATACTTAGCCAAATTTGGCAGATTTAGGTTTTTTGACTAGAGCATGAGAGGGGATGTTTGTGATGGGTTGCAAGGTACCCAAGCATCATCAAGTGGATGATGTTGAAGTGTAGATCGAGTAGAAAGTATCCATGCTTAATATTGGTCTTTATTGAATTGGAAACTTCTAGAATGGATCACTACAGAATTGATCTGGTTAAGGGTTTTTGATGATTACCTATTGGCTAGGGATTAGATCCAGATTGTATTCTTGCTTAGGGTTTGGTGATTTTAAAGTATCTTGATCCTAGTGGATGAGCTCCTAGGGTAGCTCATAATATCTCCCAAGTAGACAAATCAAGGAGCAGATCAAGGCAATTAATCAGACAGCTGATAGAGGCAACTCATCTTACAAACAAAACAACTACTACTAGGGTTACCATCAAGCTTCTCTTGGGGTAGGGATGTGCAATTTTGAAAGGTTGGAGTTTGAGTAAGGTAAGAGTCCTTGGTATCCCGACCAAGAGTAGATTTCAAAAGTTTACTAAAAGGTTTTGGAGATACTAGAGGTAAGAGTAGTTGAAGGTTCTGTCTTGAAAACGTAAGGAGGTTATAGATCTCCATAGTTTGGTCAATGGGAGCTAATAAACTTGTTTTTGGTTACACAAGCATCTTGGCTCATGTTTTTGAAATGCCAGGATAGTTTCGTTAAATAGTTTTTGTCAACTGATGGTGAGGTAAGGAGTATCATATGGCATATACTCACATGCACAAGCACAAACAAACAACAAGCAAACACTGCACCAATGAACAAGAAAAAGTTTTTGTTCCCCCTGATTTTTGCATTCTAGACAACTAGTCAAGGTTGCTGAAATTGGGATGTTATAGAGCTTTCCCCCTTAAAATAATCTCGTCCCGAGATTCAGGAGAGTAGGGTTGGGGGATTTTGAGTCGGGTTGATACCAGGGGTCTTTCTCGTCCTATCTTACGGACCCCGTCTTTGAAAGTGACTACTATGTCGATGAACTTGAGCTTCAGTCTTTCGGGATGCACGGAGAGTTGAGCAGAGTCTATTCCTGATTGCGAGCGATGACCTTATATTCCCTCGAGGCTCGATACCTTGAGGGCTTAGGCTAGGCAGACTATCTCGATGCTAAACTTCACGGAGTACTCGTCAGAGGATATAATATACGACTTGGAGTACCTCTGTCTAAGGATCCATAGCTCTTCCTTAGGGTCGTAGCGTATCCTATTTAACGATGTTACGGTCGGGACTCCTGAGTTTGCTTTGGTGAAGGGTTACCCTATTTTTGAGGGAAAGACACAGTCTTTCCCCCCTAGGATTAAACTAGGGTAGATCGGAGAGTTGACATAGTCCTTCCTTCTTGGAGTAGTGGATTGATGTTTTGAAGACTGTCGTCACTCTTTCTCCTAGAGTTGGAATCTTCCGATGACGTCCACGAAGCTATGACTTATGGGGCTTATATACTACTATTATTCGTACTTAGCCTGTTGGAGCCGTTGGAGTCTCATGTCTTCTGAGCGAATGGAACTAAGCGGTTAGTGATCCTATGGTCCTTTGGATGAGTTTTCACCTAGAGTAGCGGAGCGATTTCGTAAAATCTTCAGTTAGTTTCTCTTCAGATGCCCATGGGTTGTTGTTTGGCGGAATGACGATGTGTCTGAAGATCTCTTATGAAGTATCCTCCGGTAGACAATCTTTTGAGGATTGAGTGGAAAGACGCACTTCACTGAGGTGCTTTAGGAGTGGTGCATATCTTCTATCTAGGAGTGCTAACCTAATGTTAGCGGAAAGTTGTATCTTCCCGGAGCCTTGAGCTGGCGTCTTCGAGTGACGCCTTATTTTATCAACCTTGGCGGGGTGGATTCGTTGTCTTCATGTATCCTTGTCATCTGGCTTCAGGGGTAGTTCTAGCCTTCTAGGGAGGAATATCTCGTCAGTTTGGGGTAGGGTTGACTAGATTAGTTAATCCCCTGAGGTGGTTGGAAGGTCTAATATACCGGAGGTTAGCGTAGTTAGGTCTTCACTTCTTGTCTTGGTAGACATTTCTGATGGTTTCTTGAGGATATTGAGGATCCTTCGATGATTGACTTCCGGTTTCAACGGGATTCTTGCTGTAGTAGACTGAGGAACAAGGGAGTGTGGTGCTATTGATGGGTCTTGCAAGGTGAGTTTTCCGAGGTAGGCTGTTCCGCTGAGGTGAAATCTTCGAGTTGCTTCTGACTTGACGATGCTGGACTCCTGGTCCTTGCAGTGCTTTTACTCCCATATACTCTCGAGGTTAGTCTAGGTCTCATTACCGACAGCTAACACAGGGGTTTCCTTAGTTACTAGGTGGGTTATCGCTCCTCTTGTCACATTTTTAAGGGGGTCAAAGAAAACCAGAACTTACAAACAAGGCGAACAGAGCGAGGGAATCGCAATGTCCTCGGCAAAAAACACACATCAAGCGACACAAGATGCACTTAGGCAAGCAAACATGGTCAACGCTAGGGACCAAGTAGATAACTACTCGCGTGTAACTACCTCGGTGAATTACGCTCTTAGTTAATGCCTGGATGAACGAAAGTGGTTAAAATAGTACGGTGGGGCCCAGGGCCACTCACGGTAGACCTTTCGGCCGTCCTAACCACTTTCAAACAACGGGACAAGAACGAGCGGCGTAATCGGTAGGCGAAGGGATCAAATACATACACAAATGAGTATGTATGCAAGCCACATACAACAGTACATCAGAGCCATTCCATCTAAGAGAAATAGAAATATTGCAACGCCATACAGCAAGATCCAAATATCCTAGATAGATATAATAATTTAGGATAGCTCCTCATACATCACACATCAGAGTATCAGGCGGAAGCGGAAAAACAAGATCCGAGTACGGATAAGAGGCAAATTGCCATAAGATGCCCCATAAATAAACACATCCCGCCCACAGATCACACGGATCCCCGTTCCCGGAATCTCTACACCGAATGATCGTTGCCAACATCATCTGACTCTTCCACCCAGTATCCATCTTGCGGGTACACCTGTTCATCTGAATCAAACAATTTATCGTGTGAGACCCTAGGGGTACTCAGCAAGTCTTTATGCCACTAAAGGGGACACAACCTGGGGTGACGCAATTGCAGCAAAAGATAATACCTAACAATTCTATAGAGACTCGCTAACCTTCCGCCTAACCAATGATAGACGGAAGTCCGTGAATTAAGAACAACAGTTATAACAGTATAATTAACAGATCCATCCTCCTCCTCGCTTACCAACGAGGAAGCGGACGAACAACCCCCATCATCTGTTGGCAGTTTTTATGAACCATTCCATGAGTATTGCACTATTTACTAGTCAAGTACTTTGTCCATTTAAAAGCGATACTTTAGTTATACTTGTCTATGATCGAGAAACTGTGCTCCAAGTCGTCCATAACCGCGGACACGGCTTTCAGAAAGATTTACCCTGCAGGGGTGCACGAATAGCAACACACACTCGATCAACCTCGGAAAAACCAAATCAAAACCCAACGAGGCATTCACGACAAAGCAATCACAGGATTCAGAAATATTTCAGGGGGCCACCCCAGTAAGCTACCCGCCACGAAGTTGGCCGGCTCCGAGACGGACCCAAGGTTTGTGTGGACGGCGGTAAACGACTGGGAACCCGAAAATGTGACTGGGCTTGTCGATACAGCGAAAACGTGTCACGATCCAAAACAGTACATGTGCTCCTCGCACAATCTTAAATAAAGCAGTAACATGGCATAAGTACAGAATAGTAATAAAGCCCCAAACTAATTGTGGCCCCAAGAAATAAGTATGAATCAAGCTCTGGCTCAGGGGGGTCCATAAGGCCTCCCGGATGTGGATAATGCGAATAGTCAAGGAACAGGAATCAAGTACTCGGGGTCCTACGGGACACAAGTGAGCATGAAAAACCAAATAGTAGATATTGCTCACCGGTGCCTCTTTCATTAGTTATCCCATTACTACTCAGGTTATGTTGTTGAGGTACCTCGTTATCCATCCGACACTCACATACCCTACTCATGCTTTTCTACGACTCGCATGGCTCAAACAACTCCTGTAGTAATGGCTCATGGGACCGGAACAGGCTTAATGTGGTTTAAAAGTAAAGGCTATGCAGTACTTGGGATTCAATTTAATGCAACCGCGACTCAATGATGCAAGAATAAGATAGAGGCAATAGGTACTGTATGTATGCAAGCATGTGGTAGTGCTTGCCTGGCAGCTCAGTTGAAGCGAGGGATGGATCTGGGTAATACTCCTGTGAATCCTAGTAATTCTCCTACGGGGCGTCTATTCGAAGAAGAACCAAACAAACAAGGGCCAACATAAATAAAGTGCGCAAGCATATAAATTGATATGCAACAAGCAACCAAGCATGCCATGATGAATGATGCACAATTTGCATGGCATTTAAGTAGCATGGCAAAGGTGAGGTGTGGATACTATAAATAAAGCACGTTATTATTTATTTGCCCAAGTTTTATTGTCATAAACAGTGCAGAATTTAAAAGTTGACATGATGCATGCTTCAATTCAGAACAAGGATTTCATAAATAGAACGGGCTCGTCGCGCTGATCGATTTAGACATATCATTTGTCAAATTTGGAGTTATAAAACAAAAGTTATTAATTAAATAAGGTAAAGGGCATTTTTATTGTAATTTTGATCAACTCGAAATTTAAAGTGTTCAAAATATAATTTGAAGAGCATATTTGAATTCCTCACATTTTTCTGATTCCAAAACATATATTATTTGTATTATTTGGATTTGTATTTTAAAAATTATTTGAATCTAAAAAGAATTTGAATTTAAAATAATTTGGAAAAGATTTGAATTAAAACAGACTCAGAGAAATACTTTTTGCACCCAGGCAAACTCAGACCCAGACACTGACGGGTGGGCCTGCGTCGAATGGGGCCACGCGCGCACGAAAATGCTTTTGCACGCGGGTCTGGCTCACCCTCAGCGGCTGACAGGCGGGCCAACGCGGAAGGGGCCACGTGCCAGCGGAGGAAGTCCTAGTGGCTGACTGGTGGGGCGCCAGCTGGACCGCGGGTTGCGTCTGAGAAAGCGGAGGGGTTTTCCTGCAAAACTCCCAGAGCGGCTGGCAGGTGGGGTCGTGTGGAGCGCGGGTTGCAGTAATTAAAAAGGGAAGGGGCTTTTTGCAAAATGGCCACGGCCGGCTACTGTTTATCGTTCTCCTCCGTCTGGCGGCAGGCGCGTGCGCGGGCGAGCGGGGATTCGATCCCGGGTCGTGGGAGTCCTCGTTGAGGAGGCTAACCGGTGCGGTGGTGCTGGGGGAGCTGCCAGGGAGGTGGACGTGGGCTAGATAGGGCGAGCGTGGCGCGGGAAAGTTGCAGATGCTGGCGAGCTCTGGCGCGCGGAGAGCGTTCGACCAAACGCACGGCGAGGCCAGAGTGATACGGCGAGGCGGAGGTTGTCAGGAAGAAGAAGATGCTCACCGCGGGCTCGCTGGTGGGCTTGGATCGGCGCGAGGGGCAGCGGAACGGCGAGGTCGCTGGCGTCCCGTCGGCTAGGGTTTCCTGGAGGGCGGCGAGGCGCGGGGATGCTGGGGAGCTTCTCGTCCACGTCGGCGCGTACAGGGAGCAGCAGGGGGTTCCTCTCGGTCACCCAGGACACTCCCACGTCGCGCACGCCGGCTAGATCTACGAGGGCGAGGTGGAGCTGGTGGCAGACGGCGGCGGCTGCTGGTGGATGGAGAGGGAGAAGGGGAAGGAGGAGGGCGTCTCGGCCAGATCCAGGGAGGCCAGAGAGGCGTGGAGAGGAAGGAAAAAGAAGGGAGAGAGGGAGGAGAGCAGCTGGGGCACGGCAGGGATAAGGTGGCCTCGTGCCACCTTTTTCCATCTCCTCCTCGAGCATGTGCTCGGCCGGCTGGAGGGGGACCTGGGCTGCAGGGGGCTGCCAGGAGGGACCGCAGGGAGAAGGCTGGAGGGGACCCTCGGTCAGGGAGAGAGAAGAGAGGGAGGGGTAGCTAGGCTAGGTTAGATGGGGCTCGGGTTAGGGTTAGGGTTTTGTCTAGCTTAGAGAGAGAGCTAGGTCTAGCTAGGGTGGGGCCAGCTAGAGAGAGGGGCTTGGCATGGAGGCCAAGCTAGAGAGAGAGAGAGAGGAAGGTTTTAGAGTTAGGGTTTAGGAGAGGATTAGAGAGAGAGAACTAGATAGGTTAGATGTTTAGATATTTGAATTTATTTTGGTTCAAGAGATCATGTCAAGAAGGACCCTAGTGCTTGAACTTGCATAAGCTAATGTGGAAAAGAAACTAGAAAGAAAGAGGAAGAAAAGAAGATGGTGAAATAGGCTCATATGACCACCCATGTAGATAAATAAAATAAAATGAATGTCAATGGTGTGGATAAAACCAACTCAAGTGGAGCATGGTGGTGGCTAGAATGATCCTGAGGTGCAGGTGGAAAGAATTCCAAGAAAAAGAAAAAGAAATGAATTAAGGAATAGGCCTCATATGGTTCATGCATGGAGAATAAAATAAGAAGATAAAGAGAGGGGTGAGACTATGAGGAGGGTGTAATGGTGGTAGATGTTTCCCCAAGATAAGATCCACTAAAACCAAAAGAAAACCCAATGAGGTGGAGGTGGTGTAGAGCTTGCATGGTCCATGCAAAAATAATAATGCCATTATTTATTTTGTGACAACAATAATAATATGATGACATTATTCTTATGCATTTCCAAAAATGGAGATAAAACCAAGCACAAGAATTTAGAAGATTGATCCACCCCAACAACATGAGCTAGAATTAAAATGTCACAAGAAAAGAATTACAATCTCATGGTGAAGGGATGGTGGAATGGAATAAAAGATATGCCCCCAACTTAACTTGGGCAATTAGACAATATATCAATAGCCAAAAATAATATCAAGAAGCAAATACAATTAATAATGCATGTGAGAGAAAAGCCAAAAGAATAGGAGTTTTATATGATGCTCAAATGCAAAGTGGCATGATGACATGAGCATGATATAATTATGATGCAACAATAATATATATAAAGTAGCCAATAGCTTACTAGGACAAGTAGCATTACAATTGTTAGACAATTGGGGTGCTACAACTCTTCCCCACTAAACAGGAATCTCGCCCCGAGATTCTAGGAAGAAGAAGACTCAAAGAGGGTAGGATACTTGGCACGGAGCTCATCTTCACGTTCCCAGGTGGCTTCATCAACGGAATGGTGCGACCACTGCACCGTGCAGAACTTGATGGACTTGTTGCGAGTCCTTCTTTCTGCGACTTCAAGAATTTTTGTGGGGTGTTCTTGATAAGACAGATCTTCTTGGAGATTGATGAGTTCATGGTCCACGGTCCTGCCGGGATCCTTGAAGCACTTCTTGAGTTGAGAGATGTGAAAAACATCATGGACTTTGAGTTGTTCAGGGAGCTCAAGAGCATAAGCAACTTCTCCTCTTCTTCCACGAATTTTGAAAGGACCGATGTATCTAGGAGCCAGCTTTCCTTTGATACCAAAACGGTGCGTACCTCTCATGGGAGTGACACGAAGGTAAACGAGATCACCAGGGACATACTCCATGTCCGTGTGCTTCCTGTCATAATTGCTCTTCTGGCGACTTTGAGCAATCTTCAGGTTTTCAAGAATGATGTGAACTTTCTCCTCCGCTTGAGTTACAATGTCAGGGCCAAACAATAATCTTTCACCTGCGCCCGACCAACCAATCGGAGTTCTGCACTTGCGACCATAGAGAGCCTCAAATGGTGCCATCTTTAGACTTTTCTGGAAACTGTTGTTGTAAGAGAATTCAACATAAGGAAGACATTCTTCCCACTTCATGCCGAACGAGATAACGCAAGCACGGAGCATATCTTCTAGAATCTGATTGACCCTTTCAACTTGTCCTTGCGACTGAGGGTGGTAAGCTGTGCTGAAGTTTAGCTTTGTTCCCAAAGTATTTTGGAAACTTCCCCAGAACTTGGAAGTGAAGATGCTTCCACGGTCTGAACTGATCTCAAGAGGAACTCCATATAGAGAGACAATTCTGTTGATATAGAGCTCAGCCAACTGAATTGCAGAAATTGTTTCCTTGACTGGAAAGAAGTGGGCTACTTTGGAAAGCCTGTCAATGACAACAAAGATTGCATTGTTGCCTTTCTGCGACCTTGGAAAACCAGTGATGAAGTCCATCTCTACTTTCTCCCATTTCCATTCCGGAGGCTTCAATGGTTGTAGAAGACCGGAAGGTTTCTGATGAACAGCTTTAACTCTGCGACAAACATCACACTCCGAGACATACTTGGCACAATATCGTTTCAAACCAGGCCACCAATATTGTGTTTTCAAGTCCATGTACATCTTAGTGCTGCCAGGGTGGATAGAAAGGACAGAATCATGCGCCTCCTTGAGAACTTGCTCTCTTAAACCCGGGTAGTTCGGAACAAACATCCGGTGTTCAAAAAAAAAAATTGCCTTGGTCGTCTACGTGAAAAGACTCATACTTCGGAAGTTGGATGTTGGAGATGATCTTTTTAGTGTAAGGATCCCCAAGCTGAATGGAACGGACCTTTTCTTCCAAGAGAGGTGTTGCTAGAAGGTTCAGAAGATAACCTTGATCCACAATTTCAAGGTTGAGCTTGTGGAATACCTCGCACAAGAGAGGCTGTTGTTCTTCCACCATGAGGTTGTTGACATAAGCTTTTCGGCTGAGAGCATCTGCCATGACATTAGCTTTGCCCGGGGTGTAGTTGATGGTCAAATCAAAATCATTGATTGTTTCAATCCACCTCCTCTGACGAAGGTTGAGATCAGGCCGTGTGAAGATGTACTTCAGACTCTTGTGATCAGAAAAGATCTCACAACGGTTGCCAAGCAAGTAATGCCTCCACACTTTCAAAGCAAAGACAACTGCTGCGAGCTCAAGGTCATGTGTAGGATAGTTGATCTCATGCGTCTTCAACTGACGGGATGCATAAGCAACAACTTGCTTTTCTTGCATAAGGACCGCACCCAATCCTTGCAATGAAGCATCACAGAAAACCTGGAAAGGCTTTGATGTATGTGGAGGAACCAAGACTGGTGTGGAAGTGAGCTTCTCTTTGAGTGTTTCAAAGCTTGCTTGACATGCAGGAGTCCAAAGATATTTCTTGCCTTTCTTGAGGAGATCGGTAAGAGGCTTCGCAATCTTTGAGAAGTTTTGAACGAAGCGACGACAGTAACTGGCCAAACCAAGGAAACTCCGGACTTCTTTGACATTTATGGGTGGAAGCCAATCCATAATTGTCTTAATAGTTTCTGGGTTGACGGCGATGCCCTTGGCAGAGATGACGTGACCAAGGTAGGTGACTTGAGGCAGCCAGAATTCACACTTGGAGAACTCTGCATACAGGCGGTTCTCACGAAGCTTGTTTAGGACACACCGAAGGTGTTCTTCATGTTCTTCTTTTGACTTAGAATAGACTAGAATGTCATCCAGATAGACCACAACGAACTTATCAAGATATTCCATGAAAACCGAGTTCATAAGCCTCGAGAAGGTGGCAGGTGCATTGGTTAGACCGAAAGACATGACCGTGTACTCATACAGGCCATAGCGAGTGGTGAAAACTGTTCTGGGAACATCTTCCTTGCGAATCTTGATTTGATGATAACCACTTCTCAAATCAAGCTTAGAGAATACCACAGCTCCGGCTAGCTGATCGAAGAGATCATTAATCCGCGGAAGGGGATATTTATTCTTGATTGTTTTAGCATTGAGTGCCCGATAGTCAACACAAAGTCTATCAGTCTTGTCTCGCTTCTTCACAAAGATGGTTGGACTACCCCAAGAAGAAGTACTGTGCTGAATGAAACCCAACTTCTCTTGTTCATCCAACTGACGCTTAAGTTCAGCCAACTCAGCAGGACCCATTTTATAAGGCCGCTTGGAAATAGGAGCGGTACCAGGTTCAAGTTCAATGACAAACTCAACCTCACGATCCGGAGGCATACCTGGTAACTCTTCAAGAAAGACATCTGGAAACTCACAAACTACAGGAACACTCTGAATACCTTCCATAGGATCATCATTCAGAGCCGCCAAAGAATAAAGCTGAATTGCAGGAGTCAGACTTGGAGAATAGACTATATGGCCTTCGGGAATTTTCAGAGAAACCGAACGTTCAACACAATCAATCACAGCTGCATTTGCTGTCAACCAATCCATGCCCAAGATAACATCAATATCCGAATTGCCCAGAATAATCAAGGAAGCCGGAAACGAAGAACCACACACGACTGAACAAGGAGTGTGGTATACAAACTAACAAAGAAAAATTTTCCGCAATTTTTGGCATTAAAATACCACTAGATGCGCAAAACCACTTAACGAATTAAGATTAGTAACTCTACTAGTTCAATATACAAAAGCAAATGACAAAGGTAGTGGTATGGTCGTGACTCCATCCCGCACTCAAATCATTACTCCGCACATGAATTAGTAAAACACATATCCCACAACTTCTTCTTAAGATGAACCTAAAGATTGTTAACTACGGAAAAGAACACCCCAAAAAGATAACGTCGGATAACAAAGAGTAAGATAGATCGCATCGGTGTACAACGAATCAGAATAGATCGCGTCGGTTTACAAAGGACTGTCGGTAGGGAATGTACCAACAGTTGATAACCAAAAGGCAGATAGTGATAACATTTGGATGCAACAAATAGACAAGGAATTCACACACACACACACACAAACATAACCTATGGTACTACGGAACCCAGAACACGTGAATCCTAGTTTGAAGTTTAGAAGAGGATTGAAAACGTTACACTTCCTTACCAGAAAAGGGTGGTTGGGTGGGTAAGAAGAAAAATGGAAGCAATCTTACTCTCACGTTTGTTTTTCCCTAATATACATAACTACCAAAATATTTGCTAAACGGACAACGACCATTTTGGCTGAGACCCTCAAGGGCGGGATGGCTCTGATACCAATTGTAACTACCTCGGTGGATTACGCTCTTAGTTAATGCCTGGATGAACGAAAGTGGTTAAAATAGTACGGTGGGGCCCAGGGCCACTCACGGTAGACCTTTCGGCCGTCCTAACCACTTTCAAACAATGGGACAAGAACGAGCGGCGTAATCGGCAGGCGAAGGGATCAAATACATACACAAATGAGTATGTATGCAAGCCACATACAACAGTACATCAGAGCCATTCCATCTAAGAGAAATAGAAATATTGCAACGCCATATGGCAAGATCCAAATATCCTAGATAGATATAATAATTTAGGATAGCTCCTCATACATCACACATAAAAGTATCAGGCGGAAGCGGAAAAACAAGATCCGAGTACGGATAAGAGGCAAATTGGCATAAGATGCCCCATAAATAAACACATCCCGCCCACAGATCACACGGATCCCCGTTCCCGGAATCTCTACACCGAATGATCGTTGCCAACATCATCTGACTCTTCCACCCAGTATCCATCTTGCGGGTACACCTGTTCATCTGAATCAAACAATTTATCCTGTGAGACCCTAGGGGTACTCAGCAAGTCTTTATGCCACTAAAGGGGACACAACCTGGGGTGACGCAATTGCAGCAAAAGATAATACCTAACAATTCTATAGAGACTCGCTAACCTTCCGCCTAACCAATGATAGACGGAAGTCCGTGAATTAAGAACAACAGTTATAACAGTATAATTAACAGATCCATCCTCCTCCTCGCTTACCAACGAGGAAGCGGACGAACAACCCCCATCATCCGTTGGCAGTTTTTATTAACCATTCCATGAGTATTGCACTATTTACTAGTCAAGTACTTTGTCCATTTAAAAGCGGTACTTTAGTTATACTTGTCTATGATCGAGAAACTGTGCTCCAAGTCGTCCATAACCGCGGACATGGCTTTCAGAAAGATTTACCCTGCAGGGGTGCACGAATAGCAACACACACTCGATCAACCTCGGAAAAACCAAATCAAAACCCAACGAGGCATTCACGACAAAGCAATCACAGGATTCAGAAATATTTCAGGGGGCCACCCCATTAAGCTACCTGCCACGAAGTTGGCCGGCTCCGAGACGGACCCAAGGTTTGTGTGGACGGCGGTAAACGACTGGGAACAGGAATCAAGTACTCGGGGTCCTACGGGACACAAGTGAGCATGAAAAACCAAATAGTAGATATTGCTCACCGGTGCCTCTTTCATTAGTTATCCCATTACTACTCAGGTTATGTTGTTGAGGTACCTCGTTATCCATCCGACACTCACATACCCTACTCATGCTTTTCTACGACTCGCATGGCTCAAACAACTCCTGGAGTAATGGCTCATGGGACCGGAACAGGCTTAATGTGGTTTAAAAGTAAAGGCTATGCAGTACTTGGGATTCAATTTAATGCAACCGCGACTGAATGATGCAAGAATAAGATAGAGGCAATAGGTACTGTATGTATGCAAGCATGTGGTAGTGCTTGCCTGGCAGCTCAGTTGAAGCGAGGGATGGATCTGGGTAATACTCCTGTGAATCCTGGTAATTCTCCTACGGGGCGTCTATTCGAAGAAGAACCAAACAAACAAGGGCCAACATAAATAAAGTGCGCAAGCATATAAATTGAAATGCAACAAGCAACCAAGCATGCCATGATGAATGATGCACAATTTGCATGGCATTTAAGTAGCATGGCAAAGGTGAGGTGTGGATACTATAAATAAAGCACGTTATTATTTATTTGCCCAAGTTTTATTGTCATAAACAGTGCAGAATTTAAAAGTTGACATGATGCATGCTTCAATTCAGAACAAGGATTGCATAAATAGAACGGGCTCGTCGCGCTGATCGATTTAGACATATCATTTGTCAAATTTGGAGTTATAAAACAAAAGTTATTAATTAAATAAGGTAAAGGGCATTTTTATTGTAATTTTGATCAACTCGAAATTTAAAGTGTTCAAAATATAATTTGAAGAGCATATTTGAATTCCTCACATTTTTCTGATTCCAAAACATATATTATTTGTATTATTTGGATTTGTATTTTAAAAATTATTTGAATCTGAAAAGAATTTGTATTTAAAATAATTTGGAAAAGATTTGAATTAAAACAGACTCAAAGAAATACTTTTTGCACCCAGGCAAACTCAGACCCAGACACTGACGGGTGGGCCTGCGTCGAATGGGGCCACGCGCGCACGAAAATGCTTTTGCACGCGGGTCTGGCTCACCCTCAGCGGCTGACAGGCGGGCCAACGCGGAAGGGGCCACGTGCCAGCGGAGGAAGTCCTAGTGGCTGACTGGTGGGGCGCCAGCTGGACCGCGGGTTGCGTCTGAGAAAGCGGAGGGGTTTTCCTGCAAAACTCCCAGAGCGGCTGGCAGGTGGGGTCGTGTGGAGCGCGGGTTGCAGTAATTAAAAAGGGAAGGGGCTTTTTGCAAAATGGCCACGGCCGGCTACTGTTTATCGTTCTCCTCCGTCTGGCGGCAGGCGCGTGCGCGGGCGAGCGGGGATTCGATCCCGGGTCACGGGAGTCCGCGTTGAGGAGGCTAATCGGTGCGGTGGTGCTGGGGGAGCTGCCAGGGAGGTGGACGCGGGCTAGATAGGGCGAGCGTGGCGCAGGAAAATTGCAGATGCTGGCGAGCTCTGGCGCGCGGAGAGCGTTCGACCAAACGCACGGCGAGGCCAGAGTGATCCGGCGAGGCGGAGGTTGTCAGGAAGAAGAAGATGCTCACCGCGGGCTCGCTGGTGGGCTTGGATCGGCGCGAGGGGCAGCGGAACGGCGAGGTCGCTGGCGTCCCGTCGGCTAGGGTTTCCTGCAGGGCGGCGAGGCGCGGGGATGCTGGGGAGCTTCTCGTCCACGTCGGCGCGTACAGGGAGCAGCAGGGGGTTCCTCTCGGTCACCCAGGACACTCCCACGTCGCGCACGCCGGCTAGATCGACGAGGGCGAGGTGGAGCTGGTGGCGGACGGCGGCGGCTGCTGGTGGATGGAGAGGGAGAAGGGGAAGGAGGAGGGCATCTCGGCCAGATCCAGGGAGGCCAGAGAGGCGTGGAGAGGAAGGAAAAAGAAGGGAGAGAGGGAGGAGAGCAGCTGGGGCACGGCAGGGATAAGGTGGCCTCGTGCCACCTTTTTCCATCTCCTCCTCGAGCACGTGCTCGGCCGGCTGGAGGGGGACCTAGGCTGCAGGGGGCTGCCAGGAGGGACCGCAGGGAGAAGGCTGGAGGGGACCCTCGGTCAGGGAGAGAGAAGAGAGGGAGGGGTAGCTAGGCTAGGTTAGATGGGGCTCGGGTTAGGGTTAGGGTTTTGTCTAGCTTAGAGAGAGAGCTAGGTCTAGCTAGGGTGGGGCCAGCTAGAGAGAGGGGCTTGGCATGGAGGCCAAGCTAGAGAGAGAGAGAGAGGAAGGTTTTAGAGTTAGGGTTTAGGAGAGGATTAGAGAGAGAGAGAGAGAACTAGATAGGTTAGATGTTTAGATATTTGAATTTATTTTGGTTCAAGAGATCATGTCAAGAAGGACCCTAGTGCTTGAACTTGCATAAGCTAATGTGGAAAAGAAACTAGAAAGAAAGAGGAAGAAAAGAAGATGGTGAAATAGGCTCATATGACCACCCATGTAGATAAATAAAATAAAATGAATGTCAATGGTGTGGATAAAACCAACTCAAGTGGAGCATGGTGGTGGCTAGAATGATCCTGAGGTGGAGGTGGAAAGAATTCCAAGAAAAAGAAATGAATTAAGGAATAGGCCTCATATGGTTCATGCATGGAGAATAAAATAAGAAGATAAAGAGAGGGGTGAGACTATGAGGAGGGTGTAATGGTGGTAGATGTTTCCCCAAGATAAGATCCACTAAAACCAAAAGAAAACCCAATGAGGTGGAGGTGGTGTAGAGCTTGCATGGTCCATGCAAAAATAATAATGCCATTATTTATTTTGAGACAACAATAATAATATGATGACATTATTCTTATGCATTTCCAAAAATGGAGATAAAACCAAGCACAAGAATTTAGAAGATTGATCCACCCCAACTACATGAGCTAGAATTAAAATGTCACAAGAAAAGAATTACAAGCTCATGGTGAAGGGATGGTGGAATGGAATAAAAGATATGCCTCCAACTTAACTTGGGCAATTAGACAATATATCAATAGCCAAAAATAATATCAAGGAGCAAATACAATTAATAATGCATGTGAGAGAAAAGCCAAAAGAATAGGAGTTTTATATGATGCTCAAATGCAAAGTGGCATGATGACATGAGCATGATATAATTATGATGCAACAATAATATATATAAAGTAGCCAATAGCTTACTAGGACAAGTAGCATTACAATTGTTAGACAATTGGGGTGCTACATCGCGGTATAGGGGAATCTTAGTCTTAGGACTTATTGATCCTAGAGATCACGGGATTGAGGTATGGGTCAGTGTCTTGCGAATGAAGCCTTCGTCGTGTCAGCGGGGGCTTCTTGGTAGTGTAGTACTTGATTTCTTCGGATTATGAGGATTCTGCTGGTAGGGCGATCTTGTAGTCTCCTTGTGTTTGCTGGTAGTTGCTTGTCTTCATCTTGTTCTCATTGTCTTCACTAGGTTCTAGATTCTAGTTATTTAAAATCCGTAGGTTTGAAGTTTGGACGAGAGTTAGAGGAAACCATTTTCGAAATCATTTACTTAGAGTAAGAGAAGAAGTAGAACTTTTTGAAACTCATTGGGAAACTAGTTTTCGAAAGCCGGGGTTTTCAAAATAAGCTTCATGTCTAGCGACCATGCTAACTAAGGTTCTCCTATAGTCAGGATGGCTCTGATACCAATTCTGTGGGGCCCTCGGATTAATCATCCGAGACATCCCTTTTATGCACAAACCACGTTCCCTTGATTAGTGAGCCGTGGAACATAACCGACAAGTATCATTACAACATCCGAGACATACTGAATTACAAGACTTACATAAATGCCATTATGGCTACATCAATAATCATCAGCGGAACTTCATCAAGCATAGAGCCCGATCCATGCCTTAACCTACAAGCAACTGACTGGGAGAACGTCCTAGCTCGCATAGTCGCCAACATCCTCTCCTTCTTGATATCTGACCATGTTAATAGCCAGGGACAATGCCAGTGAGTACTTTCAATGTACTCGCAAACCAACTTAAAGTATAATAATAACAGGAGGATATGCAATATGGTTGTGGTAGTAGGAGGGCTCCAAGAGAGGTTCTTTTCTCAAATAGTTTCTCTTGTAGTTATAACATCTACATATCTTTGTTGAAAACTTTTGCAAAGCATTTTGGAAACCTTTTTGGAAAGTTTTGGAAAACGTTAGGACTGGGACACCCATTTGTTCCAGTTTTTAGGTCGTCCCACGACCAAACTCATTTCATTCATTTCTGACCATCCCATGGTCAAAACAGGTATCCTTTTCGACCATCCCATGGACAAAACATTTCCAAAGCCATTTCTTTTCCAAAATCCTTTTTGAAAATAAAACCTGCACTGCTCTACAAAAGTTTGTCCAACCCGTCCTTAACCGCGGACACAACTATCCGAATAGATTTACACTCTGCAGAGGTTGTACACTTTACCCACACCATCCGGGTACACTGCCCTGATCAACACCGATCGTGGGTCGAGTAACCTATCAAGACTCTCGGGATGCCCACTCCAGTATAAGTTCCTACCCTATGAGTGTTATTCCCCTCAAAACCGGGACGTTGGGTACCGAGGACCAACCGGAGCGCATTTTACACTTTACACAGTGGGTGCTTTCAATGAGGGGCTCATAGTAACGCGTGGAGGTCCGTAAACCCTTCGTTTCTTCTCCCGGCCGATGCCCCACATGGACCATTTGTCCAAAGAAGGCCCACCCTCAAGGGATCGCAATCCCCTGTAGTAGTTACGAGGCAGCTTATACCAGAATAAACAAACATCAAATCCAGCCATGTCCCATTCCAGAGTAATGTGGTTGCACATGGTTAAGTTGTTATATCTAAACTGCAAAGAACCGGGTGCATGTTCGTAAACCTATTTCCTCCATCTTTCCTTCGACATTTTGTAAAAGAAAAACCTTTTTATTTCTCAACATTTCTTGGGAGATCTCACCTCACCAAGGTTTTATCATAAAACATTTGGTAAAAACCTTTTTGCGAGGTCTTCCCATCCTCTAGCTTTGCTTTGGCTAAAACAGGGTCTTCAAAAAGGGGTATGGTGTATTACACCATCTACCATACTAGGGACTAGTAGGTGTCGTCAAGGGGGTTGTACTTAGTAGTACCAAAGTGTAATAGTTCGGATCAGCCAAACCACTACCATATATACATCAACATATAGAAAACCATGCAGTTTTGATAAACAGTAGATAAAACATGCGTAAGTAAAACAGTAGGACGAGGCTTATGAGAAAGAAGGTGGCTTTCCTGCTGATCAGCAATATGGCAATATGTCCCTGGACTTGTTCTTTAGATAACCCAGAATACCAATACCAGTAATAATAAGATATATTCTTCTCGGCGTCAATACACGTGCAACTATCGTCGTCATCGAGTATACATGCAAACAAGCAAGACCACAATCAAAACAAGGCATACAAGCACCAATACATATATCAAACAATGAACAATACAAGTCCACAGTTCATTAGGTCTTAGGAGGAATGGATTTAATAAGATTGGCCTTGTCTTGCAGATAGGGAAGAAAACCCCTTAGGATTTTTAGTCTAGAAAATACCTAAGAGATGGGTTTTGGACCAAGACAATATTCTGTAGGATCTCATTGTAGCAAGATGGTATCATCAGATAGGTATTGGTAAAATGTAACCAACAAAAGTGGATTCACTATTTTACTACTTTTCTTTAATTTCTTATGAATATTCAAGTGATAAAAGCTCTAGTTTTAGGAAATAATTCACCAGAAAAGTTCTGAAGCTCCAAACATTATTACCTTGGATGGTTAGGTATATTTTGAGGTACTGGTTCAGCGAGAGTTGGAATCATTCCAAAATAATTAACATAATGCCCTCGCGAAATTCCCAAAGGCAGTTTTTGTAGATAATTTGTCTTTTCACGAGATTAATTCTGCAGAGGCTTTTGAGTTGATTCCAGGGGCACATGGTATGCATTTCGAATTCCTTTCTGTAGAAATTGGAATAAACCTTTTTGGTGTTACAGAGCTACTGGAGTGATTTATCTAGTGAGAACATTATAAACAAAACAATTTAATTCCTTAAAAATCAACAGTGGCTCCAGAAATTATGATCTCCTAGGTTTTTGTAGATTTTTCCATACCAAACCAATTAGATTTCGGATTAGGTCAATAACCCTTATGGTTTGACCTAGAAAAATTTCTAGAGGCAGAAAAGGCTTGTTCTCGTTATTTCCACTAAGGTAAAACCATAGTTCACCTTGACTTGGGATAAAGGCTAACTTGTAGTTATAGCACAATAGTTTCAGGGGAACTTAGTTTCATACCATTTGGATATGTAAAACTCCCTGGAAGAACTATTGATTGATAAAGGTACTATTTACAAGATTTATTGCTAAGAAATAACCAAAAATTATTTGAGGCTTGTGGTTTGGTTTGTATATTTTATAAAACATGTGGTCACAGGGGTAAATTTATATTTGGGCATAACTTGACATTTTTAATTTTCATTTTGATTTAAACTGGGGTGCCTAATTCTAGATCTAGAAAAGTGTTTAAATAAAAGAAAAACTAGGAGGGGCAGCTCGGGTCAAATT
Organism: Avena eriantha; assembly: GCA_910589775.1. Taxonomy (NCBI): domain Eukaryota; kingdom Viridiplantae; phylum Streptophyta; class Magnoliopsida; order Poales; family Poaceae; genus Avena; species Avena eriantha. The sequence continues at coordinate 450,821,961 of OU342743.1, read as the reverse complement.
TCCAGCAAAATGGACCACATAGAGCAAAGCTGGCCCATTAGGGCATCACCACGCGCGGGAGAGAGCTTTGAATGGCCTGTCAAGTGGGGCCCACCCGTCAGCGGCTCGATGAGTAGAAGAGTTATGGGGCACCCCTAGCCGTCCGATTAGAGATGGGATCGACGACGCGGAGCTCGTCGTCCACCTCCGCGGCATGGCGGCACGCCGGAACCCTAGGGCGGCCTTGCGGGAGCTTAGGGAGGGCTTACCTGTGTCGGAGAGGGACTGGCGAGCGCACAGATTGACGCGGCCCGAGGGAGGCGGTCCTAGGGATGGGCGGCATGGCCAGGTTCTATGCCCAGACTTAGCTCGCGCAAGAGCGCCCGTGGGGCTCGCGCCGGGGCTTGCCGGCACCGGCTCGGGACGGCATGCATGTCGACGGTGAGCATGTAGGAAGGACGCTAGGGCCTTGGGGAGCTCCAGGAGGTCTCTAGTCATGCAGAAGCTGCTCAAGAAAGTCGGGGTCGCCGGAGGATGGTCCCTTCGGGTGGGTGCCGGCGGTGGAGGGGGCCCTTCTAGGAACCAAAAGACAGAGAGAGAAGGTAGGTTAGGGTGCGGGGGTCATGAATCAGCAGAGAGAGAGGAAAAAGAGTGGCTTGGGGCGAGGACATGCTGAACCCTTTGAAGAAGGCCGAGAGGAGCTTTCCTCCTTTTTCAATGCTGATGGGGAGCCATGAATATGGATCTGGAGCCTGGGGCGAGGTAGTGGGAGTGTGGAATGAGGAAGAGGGTGGAATCTTTTGTGGCCAAGGGACTTCTTATCCGAGAGTGACATGGTCCATGGTAGTCTTGGTCCATTTTGGATAGGAGCAAAGGAGGTAGCTGGGGATAGGGCAGGAGCGGTGGTGGAGAGGTGATGTGGGGCCAAGGACATGACCATAGGGAGAGGTGAGGCGTGTTGCAGCTGCCGTGGCTTTAAGACCAAGACTTAAATTTCCTAGGCCTTGTCTCTCTCTCTTTCTCTCACTTACAAGGGAAAGAGACAAGGGAGAGGGGAGTGCTACAGTGCATCTCGACCAGAGGGATGGTGGTGGGGCTAGGTGGAGTGATGGAAGGACCTGGTAATGATTTTAATTTGGTCTAGGCCACTAATTCCTTAGTTTGCCACATTTGAACAAAATGAGGCTTGTGAAGGAAGTTTAATATTTTGCATTGTGCAAGGTGGGAAGATGGTACTTGTAGATAGATGAGGTCAAGGTAGATATCCAGGAATTATTTGGGATTTTTCAGAGGATTTTAATCCCACTTACAATTATTTATTCCAAAAGTACAGAAGTAGTTTCTAGAAGATCATTTGATAATTTTACATTAGACAAGGTTGGTTTTTAATTTGGGATGGTCCCTAATGTGAATACACACTTAGGGTATGATATATAGTACTCAAAAGTGCTTAGAGATGTGGAAGTGTTTTGTCAGAAACCAAACCTTCCTTTCGGAAATGAGCTTTGGAGATTTTGACTATTAAAGAGATGAATTAGATTTGGAGCCATAATAATTATGGAGAAGTGTTGATAAATCTTGACGATCAAGGTAGATGATGTATACAAGGTTTAGCAAGCATTTTCAACCTTGGGAGTTGGAAATACAACTTGAATTAGATGGAAAACAAGGGGTTGTGGATCTAGGGTGAGGTTATTTTTATACCACCAAAACCTTGTTGGATCTTGGAGCTCAGAGCTCACCTTGATGCAGGGAATAGATGGATAGGTAGACCAAATCATATATATGATCATGGAAAAAGGATTTTGGATTGGTTACATTTAAGGTGGTCTGGAAGTGATGTCGAACTTTCTTGAAAATAAGGCTGCCATACCAGATGAGTCATGATGCCTTATAAACCATGTGGGTTTGGGAAGAACAAGGATCCACTTGGAAAAATTGAAGTAGGTATTGTTAGAACTATATGAGTATAACACAACCATGCAAAGAGTTGGTCCATGGAAGGTTGGATGATGGTGTGAGCTTCTGCCAAAGTAGGTATGTTGACTAGATATGCAGGAATAGTTATTTTCTTGCCTGCAAAACCATCCAGGACAAGTAGGTTGGAGGATGATCTAACCAAGGGAAAGAGTGGTCCTTGGTAGTGCTTAGGATGGTTAACAAGATGGTTCAGATTCATTTTCAAAAATGCACAACGGTTGAGAAAGGGAGGCATTCAAAAAGGTGATGTTGGAAATAGTTTTCCAGACTTAGCCAAATTTGGCAGATTTAGGGTTTTTTACTAGAGCATGAGAGGGGATGTTTGTGATGGGTTGCAAGGTACCCAAGCATCATAAAGTGGATGATGTTGATGTGTAGATTGTGTATAAAGGATCCATGCTTGATATTGGTCTTTATTGACTTGGAAACTTCTAGAATGGATCACTGCATAATTGATCTGGTTAAGGGTTTTTGATGATTACCTGGTGGCTAGAGATTAGATACAGATTATATTCTTGCCTAGGGTCTGGTGATTTTAATGTATCTTTATCCTAGTGTATGAGCTCCTAGGGTAGCTCATACTATCTCCCAAGCAGACAAATCAAGCAGCAGATCAAGGCAATTCATCAGAAAGCAGATCAAGGCAACTCATCTTACAAACAAAACAACTACTACTAGGGTTACCATCAAGCTTAGCTTGGGGAAGGGATGGGAAATTTTGAAAGGTTGGAGTTTGTGTAAGGTAAGAGTCGTTGGTATCCCGACCAAGAGTAGAATTCAGAAGTTTACTACAAGGTTTTGGAGATACTAGAGGTAAGAGTAGTTGAAGGTTGTGTCTTGAAAACATAAGGAGGTTATAAATCTCCATAGTTTTGTCAATGGGAGCTACTAAACTTGTTTTTGGTTACACAAGCATCTTGGCTCATGTTTTTGAAATGCCAGAACATTTGAGAATATATAAAGTGAGCCAGAATAGTTTTGTTAAATACTTTTTGTCAACTCATGGTGAGCTAAGGAGTATCATATGGTATACACTCACATGCACAAGCACAAACAAACAACAAGCAAACACTGCACCAATGAACAAGAAAAAGTTTTTGTTCCCCCTGATTTTTGCATTCCGGACAACTAGTCAGGGTTGCTGAAATTGGGATGTTAGAAAAACAACATAAATATCTACATGACCACACACACTCAAATGGATTATGTGACTTCTGTCACACTGGTGTAACATGCAATGTGGAAGCTGCTTTCCTATGTGTTTTTGGTCTTTTTACACCATGGTTTGACACATGGATCTATCCCCTAGAGTCATTGCATTTGTTGTTTGCAAAACCACATTGATATCCACGTGACCAAAGACACTCATGTGGACTCTGTGATGCAATAACTTCTCTCACACTAGTGCAACATGTAATGTGGAAGCTGCTTTCGTATGTGTTTTTGGTATTTGTATACCATGGTTTGACACATGGGTCTATCCCTTAGAGTAATTGCATGTGTTATTTTAAACCACAGTGGTATCCACATGACCACACACAATTAGTGGATTTTGTGATGCAATAACTTCTGTCACATTGAGCAACATGCAATGTGAAAGCTACTTTCCTATGTGGTTTTGGTCTCTATACACCATGGTTTGACACGTTGATCTGTCCCCTAGAATCGTTGGATGTGTTCTTTTCCAAAACCAAATTCATATCCAAATGACCACACACACTATTGGATATTACATGATGCAACTTCTGCCACACTGGTGGAACATGCAATGTGGAAGCTGCTTTCCTATTTGTTTTTGGTCTTTGTACACCATGGTTTGACACATGGATCTATCCCCTAGAGTATTCATTGCATGTATTCTTTTAATTACCTAAACTACATTGATATCCACTCGAGTCATTGAGATCCACATGACCACATTGCATGTTGTGTTCTTTTCCAAAACCACATTGATATCTCCATGACTACATACACTCTAGTGGATTCTATGATGCCACTTTTGTCACACTGGTGCATCATGCCATGTGGAAGCTGCTTTCCTAATTTTTTTTGGTCTCTGTGACCAAGATGGTTTGACACATGGATACCCTAGAGTGATTGCATGTGTTCTATTTCTAAACCACACATCGATATCTCCTCTAGAGTGATCCACATGACCACATTGCATTGGTTCTTTTCCAAAACCACATTGGTATCTACATTACCACACAGACTCTAGTGGATTCTATGATGCAACTTCTTTCACACTTGTGCAACATGCAATGTGGAAGCTGCTTGCCTATGTGTTGGTCTCTGAATACGATGGTTTGACACATGGATTTATACCCTAGAGTAGTCATTGCATGTGTTCTTTTAATTTCCTAAACCACATTGATATCTCCACTAGAGTCATTGATCCACATGACCACATTGCATGTGTTCTTTTCCAAAACCACATTGATATATATCTACATGAACACACACACACACTCAAGTGGATTTTGGGCTGCAACTTCTGTCACAAGGGGGAAACATATGAAATGTGCAGCTTCTTTCCCTATGTGTTGCTCTCTATACACCATATGGTTTGTCTATCCCCTAGAGTAGTCATTGCATGTGTTCTTTGAATTTCCTCAGACACATTGATATCCACTAGGGTCATTAAGATCCACACGAGGATATTGCATGTTGTGTTCTTTTCCAAAACCACATTAATATCTACATGACCACACACACTCCAATGGATTCTGTGACTGCTGTCACACTTGGGCAACATGCAATGTGGAAGTTGCTTTCCTATGTTTTTTGGTCTCTTAACACCATGGTTTCACAAATGGATCTATCCCTAGAGTCATTGCATGTGTTGTTTTCCAAAACCACATTGATATTCACATGACCACATACACTCTAGTGGACTCTATGATGCAATAACTTCTGTCACACTAGTGCAACATGCAATGTGGAACCTGCTTTCCTATGTGTTTTTGGTCTCTGTACACCATGGTTTGACACATGGATCTATCGCCTAGAGTCATTTCATGTGTTCTTTTCCAAAACCTCATTGATATCCACATGACAACACACATTCTAGTGGATTATGTGATGCAATAAGTTCTGTGACACTGTAGCAACATGCAATGTGGAAGCTGCTTTCCTATGTGTTTTTGATCTCTGTACACCATGGTTTGACACGTGGATCTTTCCCCTAGAGTCGTTGCATGTGTTCTTTTCCAAATGACCACACACACTCTAGTGGAGATTCTATGATGCAACTTCTATCACATTGGTGCAACATGCAATGTGGAAGATGCTTTCCTATGTGGTTTTGGTCTTTGTACACCACGGTTTCACACAAGGATCTATCCCCTAGAGTAGTCATTGCATGTATTCTTTTAATTTCCTAAACCACATTGATATCCACTAGTCATTGTGATCCACTTGACCACATTGCATGTTGTGTTCTTTTCCAAAACCACATTGATATCTACACGACTACACACACTCTAGTGGATTATGTGATTCCACTTTTGTCACACTAGTGCATCATGCAATGTGGAAGCTGCTTTCCTATTTGTTTTCGGTCTCTGTGACCATGATGGTTTGACACATGGATCCCCTAGAGTGATTGCATGTGTTATTTTTTCTAAACCACACATTGATATCTCCACTAGACTGATCCACATGAGCACATTGCATGTGTTCTTTTACAAAACCACATTGATATCTACATGAGCACCATACTCCAGTGGATTCTATGATGCAACTTCCGTCACACTGGTGCAACATGCAATGTGGAAGCTGCTTGCCTATGTGTTGATCTATGTATACCATGGTTTGACACATGGATCTATCCCCTAGAGTAATCATTGCATGTGTTCTTTTAATTTCCTAAACCACATTGATATCTCCTTTAGAGTCATTGATCCACATGACCACATTGCATGTGTTATTTTCCAAAAACACATTGATATATATCTACATGACCACAAAAACACACTCAGTGGATTTTGTGATGCAACTTCTGTCACACTGGGCAACATATGCAATGTGCAGCTGCTTTCCCTATGTGTTGCTCTTTGTACACCATATGGTTTGTCTATCCCCTAGATTAGCCATTTCATATGTTCTTTTAATTTCCTCAGCCACATTGATATCCACTAGGGTCATTATGATCCACATGAGCACATTGCATGTTTTGTTCTTTTCCAAAACCACATTAATATCTACATGACCACACATAGTCCAATGGATTCTGTGACTTCTGTCACACTAGTGCAACACGCAATGTGGAAGCTTCTTTCCTATGTGTTTTTTGTCTCTTTACACCATGGCTGGACACATGGATCTATCCCCTAGAGTCATTGCATGTGTTGTTTTCCAAAACCACATTGATACCCACTTGACCACAGACACTCTAGTGGACTCTATGATGCAATAAATTCTAGCACACTGGTGCGGCATGCAATGTGAAAGCTGCTTTCCTCTGTGTTTTTTTTCTCTGGACACCATGGTTTGACAGATGGATCTATCCCTAGAGTCATTGCATCTGTTATTTTCCAAAACCGCAGACGCTCCAGTGGATTTTGTGATGCAATAACTTCTGTCACACTAGAGCAACATGCAATGTGGAAGCTTCTTTCGTCCTATGTGTTTTTGGTCTCTATACACCCTAGTTTGACACGTAGATATATCCCCTGGAGTCGTTGCATGTGTTATTTTCCAAAACCACATTGATATCCAGATGACCACATACACTCTAGTGGATATTCTGTGATGCAACTTCTGTCACACTGGTGCAACATGCAATGTGGAAGCTGCTTTCCTATGTGTTTTTGGTCCTTGTACACCATGGTTTGACAAATGGATCTATCCCCTAGAGTAGTCATTGCATGTGTTCTTTTAATTTCTTAAACCACGTTGATATCCACTAGAGTCATTGAGATCCACATGAACACATTGCATGTTATGTTCTTTTTCGAAACCACATTGATATGTACATGACTACACACACTGTAGTGGATTCTGTGATGCTACTTCTATCACACTGGTGCATCATGCAATGTGGAAGCTTCTTTCCTATTTGTTTTTGGTTTCTGTGACCATGATGGTTTGACACATGGATCCCCTAGAGTGATTGCATGTGTCATTTTCCTAAACCACACATTTATATCTCCACTAAAGTGATCCACATGACCACATTGCATGTGTTCTTTTCCAAAACCACATTGATATCTACATGACCACACACACTGCGGTGGATTCTATGATGCAACTTCTGTAGAAATAGTGCAACATATGCAATGTGCAGCTGCTTTCCCTATGTGTTGGTATCTATACTCCATATGGTTTGACACACATGGATCTATCCCTTAGAGTAGTCATTGCATGTGTTCTTTTAATTTCCTAAACCACATTGATATCCACTAGGGTCATTGAGATCCACATGACCATATTGCAAGGTGTGTTCTCTTCCAAAACCACATTGATATCTACATGCCCACATGCACTCAAGTGGATTGTGTGACTTCTGTCACACTGGTGCTACATGCAGTGTGGAAGATGCTTTCCTATGTGTTTTTGGTATTTCTACACCATAGTTTGACACATGGATCTATCCCCTAGAGTCATTGCATGTGTTGTTTTACAAAACCACATTGATATCCACATGACCACAAACACTCTAGTGGATTCTGTGATGCACAAACTTTTGTCATACTGGAGCAACATGCAATGTGGAAGCTGCTTTCGTATGTGTTTTTGGTCTCATGGTTTGACACATGGATCTAGCCCCTGGAGTCATTGAATGTGTTGTTTTCCAAAACCACATTGATATCCACATGAGCACACACACTCAAGTGGATATTCTGTGATGCAACTTCTGTCACACTAGTGCAACATGCAATGTGGAAGCTAATTTCTTATGTGTTTTTGGTCTTTGCACACCATGATTTTACACATGGATCTATCCCCTAGAGTAGTCATTGCGTGTGTTCTTTTAATTTCCTAAACCAGATTGATATCCACTAGAGTCAATGAGATCCATATGACCACATTGCATGTTGTGTTCCTTTCCAAAACCACATTGATATCTACATGACCACATACACTCAGTGGATTCTGTGATGCAACTTCTGTCACCCTAGTGCAACATGAAATGTGGAAGCTGCTGGCCTATGTGTTTTTGGTCTCTGTGACCATGATGGTTTGACACATGGATCCCCTAGAGTGATTGCATGTGTTCTTTTCCTAAACCACACATTGATATCTCCACTAGAGTGATCCACATGACCACATTGCATATGTTCTTTTCCAAAATTAAATTGATATATATCTACATGACCACACACACACTAAAATGGTTTCTGTGATGCAAATTCTGTCACACTAGTGCAACATATGCAATGTGCAGCTGCTTTCCCTATTTTTTGGTATCTGTACTCCATATGGTTTAACACACATGGATCTATCCCCTAGAGTAGTCATTGCATGTGTTCTTTTAATTTCCTAAACCACATTGATATCCATTAGGGTTATTGAGATCCACATGACCACATTACAAGGTGTGTTCTTTTCCAAAACCAAATTTATATCCACATGACCACACACACTCCAATGGATTCTGTGATGCAACTTCTGTCACAATTCTGCACCGTGCAATGTGGAAGCTGCTTTCGTTTGTGTTTTTGGTCTCTGTGACCATGATGGTTTGACAGATGGACCCCCTAGAGTGATTGCATGTGTTCTTTCCTAATCCACACATTGATATCTACACTAGAGTGATCCACATGACCACATTGCATGTGTTCTTTTCCAAAACCACATTGATATCTACATGACCACACACACTCTAGTGGATTCTTTGATGCAAATTCGGTCACACTGGTGCAACATGCAATGTGGAAGCTGCTTTCCTATGTGTTGGTCTCTGTACACCATGGTTTGACACATGGATCTATCCCCTAGAGTGGTCATTGCATGTGTTCTTTGAATTTCCTAAACCATATTGATATCCACTAGAGTCATTGATATCCACATGATACCACATTGTATGTTGTGTTCTTTTACAAAACCACATTGATATCTGATGACCCACAAGTATATGGGGTGTATCGCAGTATTTTCGAGGGAAGTGAAACCCAATTTATTGATTCGACACAAGGGGAGCCAAAGAATATTTATATGCCTTAACAACTGAGTTGTTAATTCAGCTGCACCTGGAAACAATCTTGCTCACAACAGTTGATTAGTAACAACAGTTTTGTAGTAGGAATAGCAAATTAACAGCAGTAGTAAAGCAAAGACAGTAGTGACAATAGCAGTAAACAGTGGGATTCGAATGTGGTAGGCACAGGGATGGATGGACGGACGTTGAATGGACAAGACAATTCACATAGCAATCAAAACATAGGGCAATTGCAGATAAGATAAAGCATCCAAGTACCAGACAATCCTAGGCATGTGTTCCATATATAGTCATACGTGCTCGCAGTGAGAACTTGCACAACATCTTTTGTCCTGCCAGCCCGTTTGCAGCGGGGCCTCAAGGGAACTACTAGCAATTAAGGTGCTTCTTTTAATAGAGCACCTGAGCAAAGCATTAACACTCTGTGAACACATGTGATCCTCACATCAAAGCCATTCCCTCCGGTTATCCCGATTGCTGTCACTTCGGGGCCGTTGGTTCCGGAGAACAACCTGTGTATACAACTTGCACATAAGACCAAAAACAATACTATCATAATGAATCAATAATATGTTCAGATCTGAAATCATGGCACTCGGGCCCTAGGGACAAGCATTAAGCACAAAAAGTCACAACAAAGTCATAAAGCACTAATAAAAGATACTAGGCACGATGCCCTAACAATCTGATGCCATTACATGAACGATCTCATCCAATCCTTACCATCCCCATAGCCTACAACGGGGGATTACTCACTCATGGATGGGGGAAACATGGATGGTCGATGGAGATGATGGTGGAGATCGATGGAGGTGTCTCCGGGGGCACTTCCCCGTCCTGGCAGGGTGCCGGAACAGAGAGTTTCTGTCCCCCGAATCTCCCTTCGGTGGTGGCAATGCTGCGAAGCTTGTTCTGGAAAAACGTCGAACCCCCCAAAGTTTTTAGGTCAGAAGGCTTCTTATAGGCAAAGTGAGAGGCTGATGGGGTGCCTGGGGCCACCACACCATGCCCTGGCGTGACCAGGCCCAGCCCGCGCCTGGTGTGGGGGGGGGGAGGGTGTGGCCAGCCCCTGGCCCTCCTCCGTCTTGTATTCTGGCTCCTGGCGTCTTGTGGAAAAATAGGCACTTTGGCTTTTGTCCCATCCAATTCCGAGAATATTCATTTTCTGACTTTCCTGGAACCAAAAACAGCAGAAAACAGGAAGCTGGCACTGAGGCTGTTGTTAATAGGTTAGTCCAAGAAATCATATGAAAAGTACTCCAAAGTGTGGAAAAAACACAAGAAAGTGGATAAAACCAAGCATGGAGCATCAAAAATTATAGATACATTTGCAATGTATCAACATCCCCAAGCTTAACTCCTACTCGTCCTCGAGAATGTAAGTGATAAAAATAAAGAATAATTTTTGAGGTGACATGCACGATCAAAGACTTGACCAAAGTATTTGTAAACATTCAAAGCTAGGATCATAGTACTTCAATCAAAACATGAAAGACAAAGTTCTAGCAATAAGACATAGAAACTATGATGCAACATGAAAAGGCACAAACAAAAGATTCATGAATAACAATGCTTTGTAAGACGTTTGTTTGTTTCACATAAAGAAAACATAGCATAGTGGCATTCAGCTTGTCCCTCATAGAGTAGCAAACGTAAATGCTTAGGACACCTTCAAAGTTTACAACAGTGACTAGATACAAATAGTTAAAAAAAAGCAATATCAAGGTATGCATCAATCAACGAGTCTTGGGACAATGCACATAGAACTAAGAATGGCTACTATGCTCTCACGAAAGTGCTCATAGAATGTGTGGAGACTCAACAAGGAAATGAACAAGTTTTGAAAAGTTTGAAAGGCTTACGAATGCTGAAAGTATGGTACTCATTAGCTTTGAGCTCTCATTGCCCCTATCATAAGCATCTTTAATCTGATTAAGGTGAAAGTGACACAACGAAGAGGATATGCTTGACAAGTTATAAATCGAAGTCTCATGCCCCTTACTTACGAAGACCGATCCTCATGCTACTCAACTTCAGTCATGAGTAAGCTCTTGTCATTGTAAGTATATACGTATCATAGAGAACCGCCAACGGGGTACCCCTTGCACATGATATAGGAGCTATCCCATGATCAAAATGACAAGGCAAGCAGACAATGAGCATCTCAGCGATCTTTTTATTTACTATGTGCATAGATTTTTATTGAGGATGCTTCATAGAATGCTCATTATGGTTATGCTACAAGTTTCCACCATGATTAGGCATGGCTTAGGCTAGCGGCCCAGGCGTTTCTCTATCATACATACAAACTCCATGATCTTACAAGTTCCACTTTTATTTCACACCACCGGGATCCATAAGTAAAAGAACATGATATCAACGAGGTACTAAGCACCAATGCAATGTTGAAAGAGTTCCCCATGATACATGGTTCTGCTAACTTCAACTTATAAAGCGCAAGCATATACACAACAAAGAAGGATGCAATGGTTCAGGTTTATTAAGTGCAAGAAAATAAAGCGTGCCATCAAGTTCGTGAGAGCTTTACAAACTAACTTTCTCATAACAAGCAAACATTTTATTCGGAAGAAAACAAGGCATATTGAATATGCAGGAAAGTAGAAAATGATGCTAATAGGTAGGTATGGTGGACACTTTGGCAATATTTTTTTTAAGGGAGTTGGAAACATGAGTAAAACATACTCATTGAAGGTGAAGGCTAACAATAGTAAGGGAGCGACAAATGAGAGAGCAATAATGTCCATAATCATGCAGAGCGAAAAAACATCATTGATCAAAGCATAGAGTGATACTACAATTTGAAAACTAAAGGATCATAAAGTCTTATGGTGACTTGGGATAGTCATAACATGGTGTGAGCCTGTGCCAAGTCAACCCAAATAAAGCATCAAAGGAGAATACCACAATACTATGCTTTAATATGCTAAAACAACGCATGATTCATCCAAGGCACATTAAGCAATCTCAATTGTTTATAACAAGTCATGCTACAGAAAAGAATACTAAGCATAAAGCCAAAACAATATCAAGCATGTCATGACAAAGCATAGGCCACGGTCAAAAACAAGCTCTCTTTACCACTTAAGCATGAACTTTCGTACTCTTTTCCAATCCGAACCAAACTATTTGAAAACCAATGCATAAAAGAGGAGGTCCAACCAATTTATTCAGCAAACTAAGCAAACCACGCAAACTTAAAACCAAAACGAAAACGAAAAAGAAGACACTCCAAGAACAACACAACTGTGCATGAAACAATAAAAATGAAGTGTTTGAAAGAAACCTGAGATTTTTATTGATGAAGAAGGGGATGCCTTGGGCATCCCCAAGCTTTGACGCTTGTACTTCTTGGATATTTCTTGGGGTGACACGTGTGGCATTCCCAAACTTTAGCTTTAGTCCATCCTTCATCTCATTACTCGTTCCTTCCATACAGCTGAAATTTTTCCTTCATACAAAACTTCACACAATCTTTATTAGCAACATTAGTGCACTCAAGATAAGTAAGTCTTACGGTTCAGTTCTAACACCAATAAACTTCCATTAGAACAGTAGCTACTGTAGCACTTCCCTCAAAAAGCTCAATTCCCCAAAAGAACTCAAAAAGGAAACAAACAAGAAGGAAATGCAAAAAATGGCAGAAATCTGTCAAAACAGACCAGCAGGTAAAGACGAATTTTTTCGAAGACCTTCTGTTGCTCAAATCAAAAACTGTTGAACTAACGAGAGTTAGATAACAACCTGGGTCAGAAGCAAAAAAAAATGCCTCAAAAAGATGTTCAGAAATTTTACACGAATTCTTACGTTGAAGCACAGAAATCTGTTTCGGGACAGCAACTTTCCCAACCATTACTTCTCTCCCATTAGAGGTTACTCTTGGCACAAAAAGCAAATAAAAAGGATAAGGAGCGGTTATTACTGAAGTAATAACTTCCAAGACTCAATTAAAACTTTTGGGTTATCTCCCAATACGTACTTTTCTTTAACGCCTTTAAGTTAGGCATAAGCAAAAACTAAAATGGATAGAATAGAAGTAAGCGGAGATAATCATGGTGAAAACATTGTTTTGTTGAATGAAATCCTTTTGTGAACAAGGTTGATCAGGTCTTGTTATGTCAACACCCGGATTTTTAATCCCAGATGCTTGTTATGCCATACCTCGCAATCCCAGGATTACCATTTTTGCGAGACATAACGGATTGGATATCACAGTACATCATCCACTACAAACCATACATAAGGTCTTACACAAATAAGGATCTCATGATCCAGTCTTAATACAACAAGCAGTGGAAAATAAAAGATAAGCGTAGCGGTGGGGTCCATCTTCAGGGGCACATGCAATACTGACGAAGGCAGATAGTCGTAGTTATCATAGCCGTCCTGCTGTCCATCATCTTGATAGTCTCCTTCATAGTCTGGCCATGATAATAGCCAGGACAAAATCCATGAGTACACTTTAAGTACTCGCAAACTACCACTAACAAGTATTATAGTTCTAAGTTAAAGTGCTAAATCTAAGTTTAACTATAAAGTTAAGTTTGAAACCTAAGCTGAGTTCTGAAGCAAAGAAAGATAAAGTAAAATTCTAGAATCACTTAAGTTGGGAAGCTATTGTCATAAACACAACCCTATTGTGGTCAAGTCAAGATTCATCAGTCATTTCAAGTTATTTGGAAAACATCTGACAACGAAACAATATGGCCATTCCAACTGTCCATAACCGCGGACGCGGCTATTCGAATAGTTTGACACTCTGCAAAGGTGGTACACTTTTACCACAAGATTCGATACATCTGTCAGGGATAAACCTGAATCATCATACTTAGTATGCAGATAATCAAACAAAACCTTCCCTTTACACACCCTAGTATAAGCACCTCACCTACGAGCATGGCCTCCCATCCATGACAATTTGTCATCTTGGGCACTGCATAGGTGGACATCATGAGAGGTAGCCTTAGCTCAAACCTCTCCGGCGAGTGAACTAATACTAATGCATATAAATTTCCAGCTAACCCTTACCCAATTCAGGTAGTGTGGTTGTACGGTAAATTTGGAATGGTATCGCATCTGAATCCAACCATCTGTTTTATAAAAGGGTTAAGGCTCATGCCTCAACATTTTCATCATCATCAACCATTTGTGTTTCTCAACACATGTCAAAACATCTCAATAGAATGACTCATCATTCCAAGGTTTTCATAATTCATTTTCACCAAGTGTTCCCATCTAAAGTGACTCAAGTTTTTGATCTACTCTAAACTACTAAGTTAAGAGTGTTCACTAAGATGGAAAAGATGGGTTCAATCTCATGCCATAGAATGACATCTAAAGGTTTCGAAATAGGTCAAGTTTTATTTTTTATGCTACCTTCAAGACAAGTAAAAAACCTGTAAATAAGACTTGGGGTACTAATAGTCAAAAAAATGGTGGGGGGGTGATCAAAGCATGCCTATGGCATCTTTGCTAAACCATCTAGTTTGATCCTAGATTGCTAAGCACTAAACTTGCAAGTGTTAGCTTGCATTGTTAATGGTGGCTTGCACTTGGATGGTGCTAGCTTGCTAATAGTAGCTTGCCTTGGGTAGTGCAGTGGTTGAAGTTTTCTTCTCCTTCTTCTTCTTGGTAGAACTCCTCCTCCTCAAAAGCTTGGTCGGTACTATCGTCTATAAATACATACGGAGTACACAATCACCAAACAATACTTAACTAGGACACATAGCATTCTAGGACACACATTTGATGATCTATTCTTATCACAAGCATCACAAGTTTAATTCAATAGTTTCATCCTTTTAAATTTAGAAAAGTAATTTCTACTCATTGAAAAAGTAACTAAGATTTAATATTCACCACTTAAAATATGGGACATATTGACACATACCATCACCACATATCTTAACACATGGGAATAAGAATTAAAGGTTGGATCAATATTACTCTGGTTTAAGTTTATTATTTAATGATTTAAAGTGACTAGAAATGCCTATATAGCATTATTTTGGTACTAGTCCAAAGTCACTGCATGTAAACCTTAATATTATTACATATTCAGATAGGTATGGTGAAATGTGATTTTTGAGAGTTGGAAATCAACTCCAAACCTATCTTAGTTGATTTTATAAAAATGTTTCAATTTGCAAAAGCTTCTGTTTTGTTATTTTTACTAGGAGAGATCTATAACTCTAATTGGATTAAACCCAACGGTCTTGGATAGATCATTTCAATACCTTTCAGGAAAAATTGGTGTCATGCAATTTGGATTTGGTTTCAGGAAAAAACGGTTGGGCTAGCACGGGAAAGAACATGCGCCGGCCTAGCGGTGCTCCGTGGGACGAGGCTTAGCTGACAGGGGGTCCTGCTTGTCAGTGGTTCTTAACACGCGAAACGGTACGCGCACTGTGGGTCGTAGGATTAGAAGTGGGATCTACGGTCGAGGGTTGTCGTCGATGACGAACAAGTCACCGGCGAGAGTTTGCCCTAGCGGCTCAGTGGGGGTCCACTGGAGACGTACCAGGGCTCCAGCAAAACGGCGAGGCGGGCGCACGAACTGGAAGACGACGGCGAGGCGAGGCGCGGTTGCGGCGGCGCTTGGGGTGCCCTAAATCGTAGGCGCCCTTCTCCTCCCGCTGCAGCGGCTCCGCCTCCAATTCCAGCGAGGAAGAGCTCGAGCAGCGTCGGAGAGAGGTGGGTGAGGTTCAGTGAGAGGTGGGAAGTGTGGGAGTATGGAGAAATGGTGCTGGGGAGGCCGGCTTATATAGGCCCGACGGTGAGACCGAGCGGTGTGGGCAGGTGACTCCGGCGAGGGCGGCACAGGGGGCTAGCAGCATGGCTCGAGGTAGAGGGAGGTGGCCTGTCTCCTGGTGGTGCGATGAAGCTTAAAGGCACGGCAAGGTGGGCTCTGTGCTGGTCAGGCGCGTCACGCGCTCTAGGCGGCAAAGGCGGTGGGTCTGACAACGAGCGGTTGCTGGGGTGCGTTGGGCGGCTAGCGGGGGTGTCTGGGGTGTTCCCTAGATCATGGCGGAGCGATAGGCGCGGGCTGTGGCCGAGGGTTGGTCTGTGCATGCGGGGACAGGACGTGCTCTGCGGGCAGCGTCGGCATGGTCGACCAGCACCGGGCACGGCGGTTCCTGGCCGTTCTTCTCTCTATCTCTGGGCTGGGGCTGGTTGGAATGTGGCAGTGGACCACTGGCTAGCTTGTAGACATGGCGAGAGAGGCTGGCGGCTTCTGTGGCGCGATGTCGCCGGTGGGGGTGCTCAAGGTGCTCGGCCTTAATGGCCATGACCATTTGGTCGTGTGCACAGGGTTTGGTCGAGCTAGCAAAGGGTAGGGTTTGCACTGGGGGAACAAGGGGACACGGTTAGGCCCAAATGGTGACCAAGATCACTGCTCAAAACAGTGTTTTTAATTTGGCCAGATTTGTGCCCACAAGGTGTTTGATGGAATGGCCGAAAGAGAAAAACTTTTGAATTTTGAGTTCAAAATTTTTGGGTGACCTACACTAGTACTAGGCAGTCTCTGGGTGCAAGGGTTTTGAAAGTGGAGCTCATATAGATGGTTTTTGAAAAAAGTGGGATCTTCCCATATGAAATAGATTCAATTTTCCAAAGCCTTTTAAATATAGTGTTTGAATGTTTTTAGCAGATCAAAAGGTGGGCCTTGGTACCTCATTATGTGTACTAGCAAGGGGTTCAAAGATCATGAATTTATTCTGTTAAGAAATGAGTGCTAGGAACACTCAAAGTAGTGTAGTGGATTTAAATAGCAGAAATGACCATTCTTCCTTTTTAATTGTTTTTTATTTGATTTCCTTTGGGAAAAGTTTGGGAATGATGTAGATGATATTTAAATCACCTATGAAACATTTTACAACCAATGGATCATAGAACCATGGCAATTCAAATCAATTCCTAATTTAAATGCTCATACACATGAATGCCTTTATTTTTAAATTGAAAAAGTTTTTATTAACCCCAATTTTTATGATTTAGATCTTGATAAGATTGGATTGAAGTTTTGGGATGTTACAAACCTTCCCCCCTTAAACAAAATCTCGTCCCGAGATTTACAAGAAAACTAGGAACTAAAGAAATCTGGGAACTCTGTCCGGATGTAATCTTCTCGCTCCTAAGTGGCTTCCTCCTCGGTATGGTTGCTCCACTGAATCTTGAGAAACTTGATGCTCCTGGTCCTGGTGGTTATGTAGGCTTCTTATAAGATACGGATGGGTACTTCTCTATAGGTCAAGTCATTCTTGATTTCCACAGCTCTGTGATCGATGTCCTTGAAAACTTCCGTCTTCTCGGGCACTTCCAGACATTTGCGAAGTAACGAGATATGGAACACACTGTGGATGGCTGACATCTCTTCAGGCAGTTACAGTTGATACGATACTTCTCCTCGACGGTTTAGAATCTTGAAGGGCCCGATATATCTGGGGGCTAACTTTCCTTTCAGACTAAAGCATTGAGTTCCTTTCAATGGCGAAACTTTGAGATACACAAAATGTCCTACATTGAAAGTAAGGTCTCTCCTTCTCTGTCAGCATAACTCTTCTGTCTGGATTAGGCGGTCTTGAGGTGCTCACGGACTTTGTGAAATTTCTCTTCTGCTGCTCGGAGAATGTCGGGTCCAAAGATCTGACTCTCTCCTACTTGCGACCAATTCAAAGGGGTACGAAATTTTCTTCCGTATAGGAATTCAAAGGGTGCCATCTGCAAACTAGCTTGATAATTGTTGTTATATGAGAATTCTGCGAAAGGCAGGTAGTCTTCCCATTTTGATATGTATTCCAACACACAGGCTCTAAGCATATCCTCTAGGATCTGGTTGACTCTCTCAGTCTGTCCATCAGTTTGCGGGTGATACGCGGTGCTGAAGTTCAACTTGGTTCCTAAGCCTTCCTAAACTTTCTGCCAAAATCTTGAGGTAAACTGAGTTCCTCAATCTGATACTATGGTCTTGGGGGTTCCATGCAGACTAACAATCCTGGCAATGTACAGCTCTGCTAGCTTCGCACTCTGGTAGGTAGTCTTGACAGGTATAAAGTGGGCTACCTTGGACAGTCTATCAACTATGACCCATATTGAGTCATTTCCCCTACTAGAAGAAGGCAAACCGGGGATAAAGTCCATTCTGACAGAATCCCATTTCCATTCCGGAATCTGCAGTGGTTGTAACAATCCTGCAGGTCTTTGATGCTCTACTTTGACTCTTTGACAGATGTCACATTTGGCAATGTAGCTTCCGACTCTCTATTCATCTTGTGCCACCAAAATTGCACTTTCAAATCCTGATACATCTTTGTTCCTCCGGGGTGGATAGAATAAAGAGTATCATCAGCTTCCTTCATCATAACTTCCTTCAGCTCCGAATCTGCTGGCACACAGATACGTGCTTTGTACCATAGTACACCTTCTTCGTCTTCAGTGAATCCAGGTACTTTTCCTGTACCAATACGATGTTTGATTCCGTCAATTCTTTCATTCCCCTTCTGGGCTTCCTTGATTTGGCTAATTAGAGTGGGTTGAAGTTCAATGCTAGCTAAGAATCCTTTGCTAACTAATTCCATCCTGAACTGCTCCAACTCTTCATACAAACTTGGCCGCTTCTCCTTGATCATGGTATTTAGCCTACACGGTAATCTGCTAAGAGCATCCGCTACCACATTGGCTTTGCCGGGGTGATAGTGAATGTCAAGGCCATAATCCTTGATTAACTCTATCCATCTCCTTTGTCTCATATTCAGCTCCTTATGAGTGAAGATATATTTTAAGCTCTTGCGATCTGAGTAAATCCCACAGCGATTACCCATCAGATAATGACGCCATGTCTTTAATGCTAGAACCACGGGTGCTAGCTCAAGATCATGGGTCAGATAGTTCTGCTCATGCTGCTTCAGTTGTCGAGACAGATACGCGATAACTTTGCCTTCTTGCATCCACACACATCCGAGACCAATCTTGGATGCGTCATAATACACATCAAACGACTTCTTGATGTCTGGCATGACCAATATTGGGGCTGATATCAATCTCTTCTTTAGCTCCCGGAAACTGGCTTCACATTTGTCTGTCCATTCAAACTTCTTGTCATTTTTCAACAATTGCGTCATGGGTCGGGCGATGCTTGAGAATCCTTCTACGAACTTGCGGTAATATCCCGCTAATCCGAGAAATGCACGAACTTGGGTTTGAGTGGTCGGGGCTTCCCATTCTTCGACATCTTTGATCTTGGCAGGATCAACAGAGACTCCTCCGGCAGACACAATATGTCCTAGGAATCCTACTTCCTTCAGCCAAAACTCACACTTGCTGAACTTGGCATATAATTGATGCTCTCTCAGGGTTTTTAGGATAACTCTCAGATATTGCTCATGCTCTTCTTCTGACTTGGAGTAGATAAGAATGTCATCGATGAAAACAACTACAAACTTATCTAGGAAATTCATAAAGATCTTATTCATGAGATTCATGAAATAAGCAGGGGCATTGGTTAATCCAAAGACATAACCGTATACTCGTATAAACCATAGCGAGTAGTAAAGGCGGTCTTCGGAATATCCGTTGCACGAATCTTAAGTTGGGGATAACCAGTCCTAAGATCAATCTTTGAGAATACCTGAGCTCCAGTCAACTGATCAAATAGATCCTCTATCTTTGGCAAAGGGTACTTGTTCTTGATGGTGACATCATTCAACTTTCTGTAATCTGTGCACAGACGGTTGCCTCCATCTTTCTTGTCGACAAATAAAACTCGTGATCTCCATGGCGATGCGCTTGGTTGAATCAAGCCTTTCTCTAACATGGCATCCAACTGTTTCTTCAGCTCCACTAACTCTGAGGGGTTCATGCTATAGGGTTTTTGGGCTATAGGTCCGGTTCTGGGGATTAGTTCGAAAATGAACTCAATATCCCTATCTGGGGGCATACCTGGCAATTCATCTGGGAATACGTCGGGTTATTCACAGACTACTCTGACTTGGTCAATGGTGGGCAGGGCTACACTCTTGTTGCACTTGAATTGACAGGGTAAGGTTTCAGAGATATGTTCTACTGTTACTCCAGAACTACTGGTCGTGGTGCTGGCTTTCTTAGCACAGTCTATCAGTCCTTAATGCCTTGACATCCAGTCCATACCTAGTACGACTTCCAAACCTTTGGTTCCGAGTACAATTAGGTTGGCATAAAAATCTATCCCATGTATTCTGATTGGTACAACTTTGCAAATTTTTCTAGCTTTGGTTGTTGAACCGGGGATTTGAACTATCATGACATGCTTCAGGTTGGTTGGGCGAATCTTACTAGTGCATGCAAATTCTTCGGTGACAAATGAATGCGATGCTCCAGAATCAAACAATACTCTTGCTAAAACTGAGTTGACAGCAAACATACCCAGCACTACATCTGGCGCTTCCTGGGCTTCTTCAGCGTTCATGTGGAAGAGACGGCCATTGTGGTTGTGCGGGTTCCCTAGGGAAAATCTCCTTCCTGGTTGAACATGACGCTGCTGCTGAGCTGGGGCATTCACATTGGCATTGGCTGCAGTCTTCTTAGGACACTCATTGGAGTAGTGACCCTTCACTCCACACTCGAAACAAGTGATCTAGGACTTGTCCTTGACTGCGACAGGCACATCATTACTGCCAGTTGTGGGTGCAGTATTGTTGTTGTTGTTGTTGTTGTTGCTGTTGTTCTTGGGAGGTGCATGGTTGAAATTGTTGGCATTACCAGAGTTGTGATTGTTTCCTCCGGACTTCACATTGCCTCCGCTACGGTTGGGGTAGCTTGGGCGAGACATTGGGGGTCGGTTGTTCCTTTGTGCGTATCCCGATGAACGGTTGGGACGGTACTTTTGGTGACTACTGGATCCAGACTGCTGCATCATATGACGCTTGCGGTTGTCGTTTGCCTAGTTAATCTTCCCTTCCATCTGAATGGCAGAGTCGACTAGCTCATCGAGATTCTTAAAACGGATGTTGACGAGGACAGTCTGCATCTCATCATGCAGTCCATTCAAGAATCTCTCCTTCTTCTTGGGCTCCGTGTTGATCTCATCAGGTGCATATCTGGCAAGTGACAGGAATCTGTCATGGTACTCCACCATAGTCATTCTTCCTTGCTTCCATTCGCAGAACTCATCTCTCATTCTGTTGACTAGTCCCTGCGGCACGTGGGTGTGACTGAACTTGACTTTGAATGCTTCCCATGTCATAACTTGACCATGGTTCATATTGCGGATGCTATTCCACCAAGCTCTTGCATCTCTTGCCAGATAGTGGGTGGCGAAGAGAACTTTCTCATTTTCATCAATTCCTGCAACTTCGAGGTTGTTTTCCATGGTTTGTAACCAGTCATCAGCATCTAATGGGTTTTCAGAAGTGCTAAAGATTGGGGGATTGGTATTCTGAAAGTTTTTGAGTTTGGATCCCTGGTGATCCTGATTTCCATGTCCTTGGCTATTGAGAGCCATCTGGGCGATTTGTTGAAGTGTTGCTAAGTTGGCTTGGCGTTCTGCCCTGCTTGCTTCACGGTCGGCGATGAGATTCTGCAAAATCTGCAGCATTGGGTCTTGCGATGAGCTGATCCCTCCTTGGTTTCCACGAGTCATCTGAAGATTGAGATGGATGTAGGGGTAAGAGGGAAATTTTAAGGTTCATGGTTTTGGGTTTTCAAAGCTAAAACTTTGAGTTGGACTCAGGTTTTTCAACTAACTCCATTTTCATTCATACAAGCAAGCACACGATACAACACACACCACAACAATCAAAAGGAAAACAGATGGTTTGAAGAACCATTCTACAAGCTACGATACAGTGAGATCGATACATCTCATGCTACTACGATGCTCTAGTGCCACTACTCATCGTCGATGAAGTCGGAGTTCTCATCAGCCGTGTAGAAGTCCACGGCATCCTCCTCCAGAAAGTCATCATCGTTGCTGAGGTAAGAGTCCATGTTTCCCTGGATGTCTTCACCCTCATCTTCTTCTTCCTTGGCGGCAAGGTGAGCTTCCTGCTCCTTGATGGTCTTCTCGAGGTCGGCCACCTTCTTGCGAAGACGGGCGATGGTGCGATCCTTCTTGGCATGCTGGCAGCAAAGAGACTGGCGATCCTGGACGAGCAGTGTGAAAGTCTGGGCCTTCTGGTCGCCAATGGCACGGTTCTGGTTGGCTAACTCTCTGGCATTGTCCAGATCCTGCTGTCTATCATGCAGCAAGAAGTCAAGGTTATCCACTTGACGCCTCAACTCTGGGTGACTTGGCATCTCCATTGGCATTCCCATGAAATCACGTCTTGCATAGTGGGCAAAACGAGTTCCTTGTATCTTGTTGACGCTGAGGGCACATAGACGTGCGAGGGCTTCATGCATTGCCCTGGCTAATCCATCTAGCTAGTTTTTCTCTCTCACGGAGAACTGAATTCTCCCAGAAGTTGGTGCTTCAATGCTTCCTCTAAGATCTGCGGTGACTAGCCACTGTAGGTCTCCTCCTGGTGGTCCTAGAAGTTGAGATGCAAGAAACTCCGGGTGCGGGCGTCCCAGTAACTCTGACACTGAGTCCGGATCCCTCTCGAAGATCAGCTGACCTCCGTTTCCCAAATGGTAAAACTTGCTGAACTGAGTCTCCATCTACAAGAATTTAGAATGAGGAAGTTAGTGAAGTGATCCAATGTGTCAAATTTTAAGTAATAGTGGAAGAATTTTGAGGAACATGAATGTTTGAGAAAGAAAGAATTTCCAAGGATAAGAGAGGAGATAGTTTTTCGTAAATACTCATTTTGGTTTTGAAACTAAGTTTTTGTTTGAACGTCCATTCTAACTAGGGTCTCCTATGGTCAGGATGGCTCTGATACCAACTTGTCAACACCCGGATTTTTAATCCTAGATGCCCGTTATGCCATACCTCGCAATCCCAGGATTACCATTTTTGCGAGACATAATGGATCGGATATCACAGTACATCATCCATTACAAACCATACATAAGGTCTTACACAAATAAGGATCTCATGATCCAGTCTTAATACAACAAGCCGTGGAAAATAAAAGATAAGCGTAGCGGTGGGGTTCATCTTCAGGGGCACAAGCAATGCTGACGAAGGCAGATAGTCCTAGTTATCATAGCCGTCCTGCTGGCCATCATCTTGATAGTCTCCTTCATAGTCTGGCCATGATAATAGCCAGGGACAAAATCCATGAGTACTCTTTAAGTACTCGCAAACTACCACTAACAAGTATTATAGTTCTAAGTTAAAGTGCTAAATCTAAGTTTAACTATACAGTTAAGTTTGAAACCTAAGCTGAGTTCTGAAGCAAAGAAAGATAAAGTAAAATTATAGAATCACTTAAGTTGGGAAGCTATTGTCATAAAAACAACCCTGTTGTGGTCAAGTCAAGATTCATCATTCATTTCAACTTATTTGGAAAACATCTGACAACGAAACAGTATGGCCATTCCAACTGTCCATAACCGCAGACGCAGCTATTCGAATAGTTTGACACTCTGCATAGGTGGTACACATTTACCACAAGATTCGATACATCTGTCAGGGATAACACTGAATCATCATACTTAGTATGTAGATAATCAAACATAACCTTCCCTTTACACACCCTGGTATAAGCACCTCTCCTATGAGCATGGCCTCCCAACCATGACCATCTGTCATCTTGGGCACTCTATAGGTGGACATCATGAGAGGTAGCCTCAGCTCAAACCTCTCCCACGAGGAAACTAATACTAATGCATATAAATTTCCAGCTAAGCCTTACCCAATTCAGGTAGTGTGGTTGTACGGTAAATTTGGAATGGTATCGCATCAGAATCCAACCATCTGTTTTATAAAAGGGTTAAGGCTCATGCCTCAACATTTTCATCATCATCAACCATTTGTGTTTCTCAACACATGTCAAAACATCTCAATAGAATGACTCATCATTCCAAGGTTTTCGTAATTCATTTTCACCAAGTGTTCCCATCTAAAGTGACTCAAGTTTTTTATCTACTCTAAACTACTAAGTTAAGAGTGTTCACTAAGATGGAAAAGATGGGTTCAATCTCATGCCATAGAATGACATCTAAAGGTTTCTAAATAGGTCAAGTTTTATACTTTTTATGCTACCTTCAAGACAAGTAAAGAACTTTGTGTAAACTAAGGGAGGTAAAACCTGTAAATAAGACTTGGGGTACTAATAGTCAAAAAAGGGGGGGGGTGATCAAAGCATGCTTAAGGCATCTTTGCTAAACCATCTAGTTTGATCCTAGCTTGCTAAGCACTAAACTTGCAAGTGTTAGCTTGCATTGTT
This sequence comes from Avena eriantha, assembly GCA_910589775.1. Lineage (NCBI taxonomy): Eukaryota > Viridiplantae > Streptophyta > Magnoliopsida > Poales > Poaceae > Avena > Avena eriantha. The sequence continues at coordinate 450,797,511 of OU342743.1, read as the reverse complement.
AATGGTGGCTTGCACTTGGATGGTGCTAGCTTGCTAATAGTAACTTGCCTTGGGTAGTGCAGTGGTTGAAGTTTTCTTCTCCTTCTTCTTCTTGGGAGAACTCCTCCTCCTCGAAAGCTTGGTCGGTACTATCGTCTATAAATACATACGGAGTACACAATCACCAAAAAATACTTAACTAGGCTAAATAGCATTCTAAGACACACATTTGATGATCTATTCTTATCACAAGCATCACAAGTTTAATTCAATAGTTTCATCCTTTTAAATTTAGAAAAGTAATTTCTACTCATTGAAAAATTAACTAAGATTTAATATTCACCACTTAAAATATGGGATCATATTGACACATGTCATCACCACATATCTTAACACATGGGAATAAGAATTAAATGTTGGATCAATATTACTTTGGTGTAAGTTTATTATTTAATGATTTAAAGTGACTACAAATGCCTATATAGCATTATTTTGGTACTAGTCCAAAGTCACTGCATGTAAACCTTAATATTATTACATATTAAGATAGGTATGGTGAAATGTGATTTTTGAGAGTTGGAAATCAACTCCAAACCTATCTTAGTTGATTTTATAAAAATGTTGCAAGTTGCAAAAGCTTTTGTTTTGTTATTTTTACTAGGAGATATCTATAACTCTAATTGGATTAAACCCAATGGGCTTCGATAGATCATTTCAAAACCTCTCAGGAAAAATTGGTTTCATGCAATTTGGATTTTTAAAACTCCCAGAATTGAATTTTAAACTAGTGGACAGAAACTAAATTCAAATAAAAAATAAAAATCTAATTTTGAACGGTTGGGCTAGCGCGGGAAAGAACATGGGCCGGCCAAGTGGCGCTCCGCGGCGCGGGGCTCAGCTGATAGGGGGGTCGTGCTTGTTAGTGGTTCTTAACACGCAAAATGGTACGCGCGCGGTGGGCCGTAGGATTAGAAGTGGGATCTACGGTCGAGGGTTGTCGTCGACGACGAACAGGTCCCCGGCGAGAGTTTTCCCTAGGGGCTTGGTGGGGGTCTACCGGAGACGTACCAGGGCACCAGCGACAACGGCAAGGCGGGCAAACAAACTGGAATACGACGGCGAGGCGAGGCGCGGTTGCGGCGGAGCTTGGGGTGCCCTCATTCATAGGGCGCCCTTCTCCTCCTACTATGGCGGCTGTGGCTCCAATTCCGGGGAGTCTGAGCTCGAGCGGCGTCGGCGAGAGGTGGGTGAGGTTCAATGAGAGGAGGGGAGTGTGGGAGTGTGGAGAAATGGTGCTGGAGAGGCCGGCTTATATAGGCCCGACGGTGAGACCGAGCGGTGTGGGCAGGCGACTCCGGCGAGGGCGGCATAGGGGGCTAGCGGCGTGGCTCGAGGTAGAGGGCGGTGGCCTGTCTCCTGGCGGTGCGCTGAAGCTTAAAGGCGCGGCAAGGCGGGCTCTTTGATGGTCGAGCGCGTCACGCGCTCTGGCGGCAGAGGCGGCGGGTCTGACGGCGAGCGGTGGCCGGGGTGCATTGGGCGGCCAGCGGGGGTGTCTGGGGTGTTCCCTAGATCACGGCTGAGCGATAGGCGCGGGCTGCGGCCGAGGGGTGGTTTATGCACGCGGGGATAGGACGTGCTCTGCGGGCGGCGTCAGCATGGTCTACCAGCTCCGGGCGCGGCGGTTCCTGGCCGTTCTGCTCTCTGTCTCTGGGCTAGCTTGTAGACATGGCGGGAGAGGCTGGCGGCTGCTGTGGCACGATGTCGCCGGTGGGGGTGCTCAAGGTGCTTGGCCTTAATGGCCATGACTATTTGGTCGTGTGTACAGGGTTTGGCCGGGCTAGCAAAGGGTAGGGTTTGCACTAGGGGAACAAGGGGACAGGGTTAGGCACAAATGGTGACCAAGATCACTGCTCAAAACAGTGTTTTGAATTTGGCCAGATTTGTGCCCACAAGGTGTTTGATGGAATGGCCGAAAGAGAAATTTTTTTGAATTTTGAGTTCAAATTTTTTGGGTGATCTACACTAGTACTAGGCAGTCTCTAGGTGCAAGGGTTTTGAAAGTGGAGCTCATATAGATGGTTTTTGAAAAAATGGGATCTTCCCATATGAAATAGATTCAACTTTCCAAAGCCTTTTAAATATAGTGTTTGAATGTTTTTAGCAGATCAAAAGGTGGGCCTTGCTACCTCATTATGTGTACTAGCAAGGGTTGCAAAGATCATGAATTGTTTCTGTTAAGAAATGAGTGCTAGGAACACTCAAAGTAGTGTAGTGGATTAAAATAGCCAAAATGACCATTCTTCCTTTTTAATTGTTTTTTATTTGATTTCCTTTAGGAAAGTTCGGGAATGATGTAGATGATGTTTAAATAACCTATGAAAATTTTTACAAGCAATGGATCACAGAACCATGGCAATTCAAATCAATTCCTAATTTAAATGCACATACACATGAATGCCTTTATTTTTAATTTGAATTTTTTTTGTTAACCCCAATTTTTATGATTTAGATCTTGATAAGCTTGGATTGAAGTTTTGGGATGTTACATGTTACCAAAAAAATTTCATATGAGACAAAACTTTGTATTCCACTAATGATTATGTTACCTCAACCTTGATAGCAATCGTCACAATAATAATAGTTTCAAATTTTTCTCTCGGTATGGGACAATATATTTCTCCAACTTGAATGCCCTCAACATGTTCAATTGAATTCAAAACCATAAGTCCTATCAATCTTCTTGGGTAAATATATAGTATGTTCCTTGTCATTGACATTGAAGGTCACCTTCCCTTGATTACAATTAATAACAGCTCCTGCAGTATTAAGAAAAGGTCTCCCAAGAATAATAGACATATTATCATCTTCAGGCATAAAAGTTTGAGAGGATGCTCTCATAAGAAATATGAGTTTAAGTAAAAGAGAGCATCAAGAAGCAAATTCAAAACACATTTAAGTCTAACCCACTTCCTATGCATAGGAATCGTGTATGCAAATAAATTCACAAAGAAAAAAGTGACAGGCATAGGAAGATAAAACAAGAATGACATCAAAACTTTCAGCACATAGGGAGGTGTTTCAATACCATGAAAACTTCTACCACCATATTTTCCTCTCTCATAATAATTTTCAGTAGCCTCATGAATAAACTCAACAATATAACTATCACATAAAGCATGCTTTTCATGATCTACAAGCACTAGAGCTTTATCATAAACATATTCAAATGAATCCTCAGGAACATAACATTCATCCTTCTTTAGTAAGCATGGGAGACAATCAAATAATGTACGGGATAAAGAGTTACTCTCATTAGAAGGTAGGCATGGGTAGCTAATCCATTCTTCCTCCTTTTTATGTAAGGGATTTCAAGACGAACGACCAAGGTCATGGCCATATCTACATCATACTTTATGCTGATGATGATCAGATATCCAAGAATTTTTTATGTCACCAAATTTGGCCATATTTTGAAAACAAACAAAGAGGAAGTAGTATGAAGAGTATGGGTTAATTAGCTTCTCTCTCTAGAAGGATCCAAACATGACTATTTTCCCTGCTTAATTTTAGGGTGCTTTGTGCTAAAAGTATGGACCTCAATGTAATTTTACCGCTTTTAAGGTCCTTGTTGTAAAATGTACTCCCACCATCCGTGTAAAATTTGAATATAAAAGCAAATGGTAAAATTCAAACAGGTATTTAAGCTTAGTTGTGAATGACTATGAACAATCTTGGATTTCAAGCCAAACGACCAAGATCATGGCCATATCTACATCATACTTTATATCGATGATTCATGATCCCATATTCAATAATTTGCATGCTGCCAAATTGGGCCATATTTTGAAAACAAATGAAGAGGAAGTAGTATGAGGAGTATGTCTCAACCAGCTGCTCTCTCGAGAAGGAGTCAAACCCGACTGTTTTCCCTGGATAATTTCAGGGTGCTTCAGGCTAAAACTATGGACCTCGATGTAATTTTACCTTTTTTAGGTCCATGATGTAAAATGTACTCCCACCGTCCGTGTAAAATTCAAACATAAAATCAAGTTAAAAAATTTGAACGTATTTAAGCTTATTAGTTGTCAATGAATATGAACATTCTTGCATTTAAAGTTAAACAACAAGGGTCGTGGACATATCTACATCATATTTTATGTTGATGATTCATGATCCAATATCGAAGAATTTGCATGCCGCCAAATTTCGCCATATTTGGAAAACAAACGAAGAGGAAGTAGTATGGCTCGATCAGCTTTTCTCTCGAGAAGGAGCAAAACATGACTATTTTCCCTACATAATTTTAGGGTGCTTTGGGCTAAATGCATGAACCTCAATGGAATTTACCTTTTTAGGTCCTTGATGTAAAATGTACCTCAACTGTCCATACGTATAAAAAAGATAACTAAAAACAAGTGGTAAAATTTAAACGTATTTAAGATTATTAGTTGTCGATGAGTATTAACATTCCTGGATTTCAAGATGAACGACCAAGGTCATTGCCATATATACATCATACTTTATATCGACGATTCATGATCCCATATGAAAGAATTTGCATGCCGCCAAATTGGGCCATATTTTGAAAACAAACCAAGAGGATGTAGTCTGAAGAGTAGGGCTCGACCTGCCGCTCTCTCGAGAAGGAGCCAAACCCGACTATTTTCCCTCCTTAATTTTAGGATGCTTCATGCTAAATGTGTGTACCTCAATGTATATTTACCTTTTTTAGGTCCTTGTTGTAAAATGTACTCCCACCGTCCATGTAAAAATCAAACATAAAAGTAAGTGGTAAAATTTAAACGTATTTAAGGTTATTACTTGCCAATGAATATGAACATTCTTTCATTTCGCACCGAACGACCAAGGTCATGGACATATCTACATCATGCTTTATGCTGATGATTCATGATCCCATATCGAAGAATTTGCATGTCACCAAATTTGGCCATATATTTTGAAAAAAAAACAAAAAGAAAGTAGTATGAAGAGTATGGCTCGATCAGCTGCTCTCTCGATAAGGAGCCCCACCCGACTATTTCCATTTCTTAATTTTAGGGTGCTTCGTGCTAAATGTAAGGACCTTTATATAATTTTTTCCATTTTTAGGTCCTTGATGTAAATTGTACTCCCACCGTATGTGATGGTCCTATATTTGGGAGTAAAATGGGTATGAATCATGGCATGGTAACAATGTTGCCACTCGGAGTTTCCAACCATGAGGAAAGGAGAAAATAAAATTTTCCATGTGAGTGGAGTGTATTTTATGTAAAGCAAGTAGGAAGAATATGTATTTCTGTAGAAAAAACAAAGAGAAAGAAGATAATCTATGGGCACAGAGGAAGCAGCTCGAGATAGCAGCAAAGAGGAGGAGTTCAGGGCGGTGCGATATGAGATCAAAGCTGTGATGGCTTCCTGACACACGGTACATGGTACAATCACCTAGTAGTACTAGTAGTACGGAACTAGTACTATTAAATTTCAGGACCTTTAGTATATACTATATGCACGCAAAACAAATTGTGATTTCTCTCTACTTCGCTGCCTCATCACCATCATCACACCTTGGATACGTGATCTCTCCCTTGCCCAAAACATGGCACTGTGCACGTGTGTCGACCTGCCTTGTCGTTGGCTCCGTTTTAGTATTAGGCGTATTGTGTAGAAGGAGCCATTTTGTGGCTTGGCGACAAAAGGTACAGTACTCATACTATTATTAGAGTCGGAGTTCAAACTTTCGTAGTTTCGAAATTTTCACTTCCTTCCCAAACATCCAGAGGGATGGTTATTCAAAAGATTCAAAAGATAGTGGTGCACAAGGGATTGTTTATACTGTCTGTAGTATGTCCTTTTATCGCATTGAATGTACTTCATTATGATCTGACCAGCTTTACCACTACTCCGTAGTACTCCTTTGTCGTTCCATTTCACACCCTGCAAAGAGGAAGCCACCAAGCACACTCGCAACACGTTGGATCGAAAGTACAGTAGGAGTAGTATGACGGGTATGGCTCGGTCGCTTGCTCGAGAAGGACCCGCACCCGACTGTTTTTCATTGCTTCATTTTAGTGACCTTTGTGCTAAAAGTATGGACCTCTATGAAATTTTCTATGTTTTGAGGTCATCGATGTAAACTGTACTCCCACCGACCTTATCAAATTTTAACTAAACGTAAGCGTGATAGGTTTCTCTTAAAATTTTCCAAAAATCTTTTGAAGCTAAGCAGGAATTCGGTACATCGAAAAACCACCGAAAGTTCTAAAAAATTCATGTTCTTGCTATGCATCCGCATCCCAAAAAAATTGACACGGTTTTCATTACATTTCAAAAAAAGAATAAGAAGTATAATATTTTTTGTGGCATCGTGTTACATGTACCGGAAACACGCGTTATAAAAGTATAATAAAAACATTATTAATTATTCTTTGGTTTCGATAATACTTTATGTTAATGAAATTAGGTCAAACTTGAACTACAAGTAATGAATTGTAGGTTGCTTTGAAAGTTTTATGAAAAAGCTTTTTGAGGTACCTATCTAGCGGTTAATTAATATATCAGAAACCACAGAGAGTTTTGACGAGTGGTTCGACATCTAGCTAAGAATTTGCATCATGATTTTTCTATTCTCTATGGGCAACCCACAAGCTTGAGGTGCACCTTAGGCTTAAAGATACAAACGTTATTTTCTCTACAATGTATATGGTGAACCTTAGTGGATGCCATGTACTAAGCCTTAAGGTATGCTTTTGTACACATTGTTGATGCCCTTATTAGGGAAAAAGCAAATAGTATATTAGTACTAGTACACTAGTACACTAGTATAGTAGTACTCATTTCTTTGCTTAGACATATGCTGACCTTTGTCCATTTGCTATTCATGCTGAGAGAATAAAACGTAGGCAGGGTAAAAGAGGGCAGTAGCGAACAGGAGTTGAAGGCGGTTCTGTGTCAGATGAAAGTTATGATCGGTTCCTAACTTGAGGTACTCCTACGGCCACTCTACTAGTAGTACATTTTAGGACCTGTGCACACAAAACAAATTGTGTATTTTCTCTCTCCTTCACTTCCTCTCACCATCCATCCTCCCTCTCTCCTACCCTTTCCTCTCGCGCACTGGCCTGGCTGATGTCTCCCTGGTCCAAAGTGTGGTTCTACACATGTGTGCCTTGATATGATGGCTCTTCGTCTCTGGCGTGTTCGGCAGGCGCGTTGGTGTGGACTAGGGACAAGGAGTACATATGAAGGAAACCACTTTGGTCCTTAGCGGCAATAAAATTCAAACTTCTCTAGTATTCGAAATTTTCACTTGCTTCCCAAACATCGGGAGGGAAGGCTATTCAAAAGATCGGCCATTCGCAATACTTCTTATCTTATCTTTATCTTTTCTTATCTCTTTCAATACCATACCATACTAGTGTATAGTGTACGGATAACATCGAACATTGACTGTTGGATCAATACCGGCATATCCAAGCATTGCTAACTGTTGGATCTTATTTTGCATTCTTAGCATATATAAGGATTCTACTGATAGTCTTTAGCACAATGAACACTAGTATGCGCAAACCTCAAAACACACATTTCACTGCTCAGTTTCAGGGTCCTTGTGTTAAATGCATGGACTGGGGTGCAATTTTCATTTTTATGATGTCCTTGATGTAACTTGTACTTCCACCGACTGTGTTAACTCTCAAGCACCTCGCTCACACGAGACCTACCAGAGTTAAAAGAAAATGCAACTGTCCCAATTATCACACAAACTGGACCATAGTTTCTTATACGTAATACCCAAGTTTTTAGTACTAGGATTTTTCAAGCTTCCTAGCTAACTTCACACACTTCAATGACTTCTTGTCGATTAACGAAATTAGGTCAAACTTGAGCTAGAAGTAAGCGCGATAGATTGCTCTTGAATTAAATGTATTTCCGGAGTTAGATTGGTGCATCTTCTTGTAGTAAACAATGTCATCAATGTGAGTTTCCAACTATCAGGAAATAAAATTATCGGTTTTACAAGTGATGACGAGATGGTTCTTTTCTGTAAAGAAAGCCCGAAGAATATGGATCTCAATGCCATAAGCCAAGCTTCTAGACATATTAAGTGGACCAACGTGTTTTACTTACGATTCCCATATTTTTTTTTTGAGTTTTTAAACTCCCTAGCTAACTAACTATTCCCACTTGAATGACTACATGCCAATTTATCAAAATTAGGTCAAACTTGAACTATAACTAAATTGTAGGTTGCTCTGAAAGTTTTATGATAAAGCTTTTGGAGGTACCGACCGGGGGGGGGTCATAATCAATATATAAGAAACAATCGAGATTTTTGACAACATGTTTGACTTCTTGCTAAGATTTTGCATCGCATGGCACTATTTAACGAAATTGGGTCACACTTGAGCTACAAGTAAGAGCGATAGATTGCTGTTGAAATATATGACTTTTCAGAGAGGTAGATGGGTGCATTTTCTTGTAGTAAATAGTGTCGTCGGTGTTATTTTCCAACTATATCAGGAAAGACCATTCAATTATTCTCAATTTTCCGAGTGATGACGAGCGAGGTTGTTCTTTTCTGTTTAGGAATGTCTGAAGAATATTGGATATGAATGCCAAAAGCTAAGTTTACCAACATGTTGTACCAATGATTCCCATGTTTTATTTCTGAGTTTTCAAACTTCCTAGCTAACTCTGCCTATTTGACCGAATGACTTTATGTCAATTTATCAAAATTATGTCAAATTTGAAACTACAAGTAAATTGTAGGTTGCTTTGAAAGTTTTATGAAAAATCTTTTGGAGGTACCCATCGAGGGGTCACAATTAATATATCATAAAACTACAAGCAAATCCATTTGTCATCAAGTGTTGAAAATCCACTCATCAACAAGACTAATAATACTCTTTCACCAGAAAGACCCACACCTGGTCACAACATGTGGCACAGACTCATGATAGTACGTATCTCTGACTAATTTGACCCATTGCAAGTTGGCATTGTTATAAATATTATCAAGGTGCTTCAATAATAGAGCTATATTTTGCTTTTGAAGATCCAGTACTCCTAGTCCTCCTTTTTTCTTTGGCTGGCAGATCATTTCCCTAGAAGCTCAGGAGTTTGTTCTCTCATCCTGCTTGTATTTCCGCCAAAGGCACCTCCTTCTACCCTTATCAATGATCTCTAGTTCTCCCAAAGGAATTGAAAGATGCACATATAATAGGTTGGTAAGGAAGAGAGGACAGAGTTGAGTAGAACTAGTCTATCACCGTATGAAAGAAAAGAAGCTGTTGCATATAGTCTTCTTTCAAGCCTATCAATTAGAAGTGAAAAATCTTTAATCTGAGGTTTAGTGGTACCCATTAGCAAACCTAAATAGGTGAAGGGCATAGAACCAACTTGACAGTCAAACAGTGATGTGACATGAACTGTCTCTTCCTCAAAAAGGTTAATTGGGATGAGAGAAAAGATTTATTGTAATTTAGTTTTAAGCTAGTAAGACCAGCATATTGATCCAATAGCTCTTTAAACACAAGTAATTGCTCATCCTCAGCAGGTAGTATAATGATAGTGTTATCTGCATACTGAAAAATAGGGAAGGAACCTTCTCTAAGTATTGGTAACTACAGCCTCCCTTGATTCAAAGCGAAATTCACAATGCTCTGTAATAAGTCTCCACCTAACACATATGGAAGAGTTGATAGTGGATACCGTTGTCTGACCCCTTTTCTACAGGAAAACTTGTTACCTAGCACACCATTTAATAGCACAGACGAAGAGCCAGAGGAAAGAATCTCCTCAACTACTCGAACAAAATTTGGTGGAAATCGCTTATACCTCAGAATTTGCAAGATGGCATTATGCTCAATAGTGTCAAAAGCCTTTTCAAAGTCAATTTTAATGACCACAGATTTCTTTCTAGAATGCTTACATTGATTTAAATACTCAAAATACCATGCTAGGCAATCCTGAATTGTTCTTGCCTTAATAAACCCATATTGATTATCATGAATGCATCTAGTAATCTCTAACTGTAGTGTATTTGCATAAATCTTTGTAATGAATTTGAGACAGGTGTTTGTCAAGGAGATGGGTCTAAAATCATTTACAAATTCAGGTGATTACTTCTTTGGGACCAGAGTTATGAAATGTCAACACCCAGATTTTTAATCCCAGATGCCTGTTATGCCATACATCGCAATCCCAGGATTACCATTTTTGCGAGACATAACAGATTGGATATCTTTGTACATCATCCATTACAAACCATAATAAGGTCTTTCACAAATAAAGGATCTCATGATCCACTCTTAATACAAACAAGCAGCAGAATAATAAGCGTAGCGGTGGGCTCCATCTTCAGTATCACAGGCAATGCTGACGATGGGAGATGATCCTAGTTGTCATAGCCGTCCTGGTGTCGTTCTTCCGGATAGTCCTCCTCATAGTCTGGCCACGGGAATAGCCAGGGACAAAGCCATGAGTACTCTTTAAGTACTCGCAAACTATCACTAACAAGGAAGGTAATTCTAGTAGGAATGCTAAGCTCTAAGTTTATTTATAAAGCTAAATTTGAAACCTAAGCTGAGTTCAGAAACAAAGAAAGGTAAAATAAAGTTCTAAAATCACCTAAGTGGGAACTTAGTTTTCATAGTCACAACCCTGTTGTGGTCAAGTCAAGTCACAATTCATTCCATAAGTCATTTTGAAAAACATCTGACGACGGAACAGTATGGCCACTCAAACTGTCCAACGCGGCTATTCGAATAGTTTGACACTCTTAAGAGGTGGTACACTTTCACCACAAAATTCGATACATCCGTCAGGGGTAACCCTGAATCATCATAATTAGTATGCGGATAATCAATCATAACCTTTCCTTTACACACTCTAGTATAAACACCTCTCCAATGAGCTTGGCCTCCCAGCCATGGCCATCTGCCATCCTGGGTACTGCATAGGTGGACAACATCAAGAGGTAGCCTCAGCTCAAACCTCTTCCACGAGGGAACCCATACTAATGCATATAAACTTCTAGCTAAGTCTTACCCAATTTAGGTATTGTGGTTGTACGGTAAAATTGGAATGGTATCACATCCGAACCCAACCATAAGTTTTTATAAAGGGCTAAGGCTCATGCCTCAACATTTTCATCATCATAAACCAATTGTGTTTCTCAACACATGTCAAAACATCTCAATATAATGACTCACCATTCCAATGTTTTCATAAGCATTTTCACCAAGTATTCCCATCTAGAGTGATCAAGTTTTATGCTTAGCACTAGCAACTAAGTTAAGAGTGTTCACTAAGGGTGGGATGCTATTCTCAATCTCATGCCATAGAATGACATCTAGTATAGGCCAAGTTTTATACTCTTTATGCTATCTATACTATTTTCTACAATCTCGCAAAGCATTACTAGAAGTAAAGAAACTTTGGTAAAGTAAAAAGTACAGCTTGCAAGTAAAACTTGGGATGGGTATAAATCAAAAGGTATAACCAAAGCATGCCTAATGCATCTTGCTTAGGTTAACATGCATCTAGGGATGGCTTGCTAGTATTAGCTTGCCAATAATATCTTGCATAGTTAAGAAACTTGCAAGTGTTAGCTTTCTAGTATTAGCTTGCCAATAATATCTTGCATAGTTAAGAAACTTGCAAGTGTTAGCTTGCCTTGATTGGTGCAGTGATTGAAGTTTTCTTCGTCTTCTTTGGGGTAGAACTCCTCCTCGTAGACTTGGTCGGTACTATTGTCTATAAATACATACGGGATAAACAATCACTAAACAATACTTAACTAGTCTATTTAGCACACTAAGGCGCACACTTGATGATCTAGTATCATCACAATATTTAAAGAACTAGGGTTCATTTATTTTATTTGAGAAAAGTAATTTCTACTGATTGAAACTAATTAAGATTTAATATTCTCTAATTAAAATATGGGATCATGTGGACACATGTCATCACCACATATTATAATACATGGGAATGTGATTTAAAGGTTTCATCATATTTCAATAAGTTTAAGTTTATCATTTAAATGATTTAAAGTGACTAAAAATGCCCTAATAGAATTATTTTGGTACTAGTCCAAAGTCACTGCATGCAATCCTAGATATTTTTACATATTCGGATAGGTATTAGCAAATGTGATTTCTGAGAGTTGGAATCAACTCAAAAGCTATTATGGTTGATTTTTCAAAAAATGTTTGAATGTAGAAAAGTCTCTCTCTTGTTAATTTTGCTATATGTGATCCCTAAATGCAATTTATTTAAATCCAACGGGCTTGGATAGATATTTTAATATCTTTCTAACAAAATTTGAATCATTCCATTTGGTTAAGTGAAACTCTCTGAATGGATTTTTGAATCTAGGCACAGAATCTAGTTTAAACCTCAATGGAAAAACATTAATTTGAATCTTAGGGCCAACGCGGGAAAAGAAATGGGCCGGACCAGTGGCCCTCCGCGGCATACACGGCTACTGACAGGGGGATCCTACATGTTAGCAGCTGCTACTCAGTGAAACGGTACGGGGCAATCTCAGCCGTACGATTAGAACGAGAATCTGCGGCCGTGGTTCATCGTCTCCGGCGAATAGTTCTGCACCAAGGACAAACCCTAGCGGCACGCCGGGGGTACGTGGGGTCTTACCAGGGCTCCAGCTAGACGTGGCGATGGTGGCGATCGAACTGGGAGACGGCGGCGATTCTAGGCGTGGTCGCGACGGCTCCTGGGATAGCTCCAATCGACAACGCCTCTTCTCCTCCACAGCGGCAAGCTCTGGCAAAATTCAGGCGGTTGGCGGCCTGCCTTGCTCCGGGGATGGGGTGGAGGATCAGTGGAGAGAGGGGAGTGAGATGGTGTGCAGAATGAGGCTGGGGGTGGCCTCTATTTATAGTTCGACGAAGCGACCAAATGGGATGGGCTGGCGTCTCCGGCGAGGGCGGTACATCGTGCTATCATCATGGCTAGAGCTAGGGGACGATGCGCGGTCTGCTGGCAGTCATCTACGGCGTAAAGGCGCGGCTAGGGTCAGTGGCATTTGGTCGAGCGCGACTGGTTCTCTGCGCGGCAGAAGCGGCATTCGACGCGGTGCACGGTGGCTGCGAGTCAAGCGGCGACGAACGGGCATGTTCGGGCGGTTCCTAGGGTCGTGGCGAAGCGGTGCACGCGGCCTGAGGTTGAGGCGTGGTTTATGCTGGCTTGTCGGGCGCGACGCTCTTGCGCGTACTTGGCATGGTGCAGACGTTCTGGGTGTGGCACTCTGTGGGTGGTCCATGGCTCGGCTCTGCTCGCGGAGGGGACAAAAGGCGGCGGTGTGGCCTCGCCTACCTCCTAGGCGTCATGGGCGAGCTCGGGGTGGTCTACTGGGGCTTGCCCATGGTCAACGGGCATGGATGCCTCGAGGTGGCTCCGCACTGGTGCAAATAGCAACTAGGAGTGGTGCATTGGTGTTGGTTGTGACTAGAGGGGGCAAGGGGAGTGTAAAGGGGAAAAATGGTGGACAAAGCATTGATCAAGAACAGTAATAGTTAGGCTAGTTTAACTTTGTCTTCCAGGTGTTCGACCCAATGCCCGCAAGAAGTTTAAATTCGAATTTTGAAAATATTTTTGGTGTGTGATCTGATCTTATGCTTGGTAGTCTCTGGTTGCTGGGAATTGTCAAGGTGAATTGGTTTGGTTGGTTTTTGAGAAATGGTGATATTCACACATAAACTTGATTCAATTTTCAATTGTCATTTAAATTGCTTTGCTTAAGGTTTTTTTAAGTTTGTAAAGTGGGCCTTGGCACACCTTTACTTGGGCTAGCAAGGGGTGAAAAGATCTAGAATTGTTTCTGTTGGGAAATGACTTCTAGGAACACCTAAAGTGGCCTAGTGGATTAAAATGGCCAAAATGACCATTTGCATTATTTAATCTTATTTGATTTCTTTTTCTTTGGATTTTGTTTGTAAATGGTCTACATGATGTGGAATTCACCTTTGAACCATTTCATATCATTTAGAACTATCAAACATGGCATTTTCAAACAATTCTACACTAATGCAACATACACATGCATTCATAATTATTTTAATACTAAAAAAGTTTTTGTTAACCCTAAATTGGGTGATTAGGATCTTGATAACCTTGATTAAATATTAGGGATGTTACAAATCCTTCCCCCCTTAAACAAAATCTCGTCCCGAGATTTAAGGAAAACTAGGAACTAAAGAGATCTGGAAACTCAGTCCTAATGTAATCTTCTCGCTCCCGAGTAGCTTCTTCTTCGGTGTGGTTGCTCCATTGGATCTTGAGAAATTGGATACTCCAGGTCCTATTAGTTCTGAATGCTTCTTCCAAGATATGGATGGGCACTTCACGATACGTCAGATCCTTGTTGATATCAATGGCTTGGTGATTGATGTTCTTGAACACTTCGGTCTTCTCCGACACTTCCAAGCATTTGTGAAGTAATGAGATATGGAACACATTATGGATGGCTGACATCTCCTCTGGCAGTTCCAGCTGATACGATACTTCTCCTTGCTGATTTAAAATCTTGAAGGGTCCAATATATCTGGGGGCTAACTTTCCTTTCAGCTAAAAACGCTGCATTCCTTTCAACAGCGAAACCTTGAGATACACAAAATCTCCGACATTGATAGCCAGGTCTCTACGTCTCTTGCTAGCATAACTCTTCTGTCTGGATTGGGCGGTCTTGAGGTGCTTACGGACTTTGTGAACATTCTATTCGGCTTCTAGTAGGATATCGGGTCCGAAAATCTGACTCTCTCCTACTTGCGACCAATTCAAAGGGGTATGACACTTTCTTCCATACATAAGTTCAAATGGGGCCATTTTCAAACTAGCTTGATAACTTTTGTTGTATGAGAATTCTGCGAAAGGCAGACAATCTTCCCATTTTGATCAATACTCTAGCACACAAGCTCTCAACATATCATCTAAGATCTGGTTGACTCTTTCAGTCTATCCGTCGTTGTGCGGGTGATAAGCTATGCTGAAATTCAACTTGGTTCCTCATCCTTCTTGGACTTTCTACCAAAATCTCGAGGTAAATTGGGTTCCTCCATCTGCCACTATGGTCTTGGGGGTTCCATGCAAACTAACGATTCTAGCAATGTACAACTCTGCTAGCTTCTAACTCTGGTAGGTTGTCTTGACACGTATAAAATGGGCTACCTTGGACAGTCTATCAACGATGACCCAGATGATAAAGTCCATTCCGACGGAATCCCATTTCCATTGTGGAATCTGCAATGGTTGCAACAGTCCTGCGGATCTCTGATGTTCCACTTTGACTCTTTGATAGATATCACAATTGGGGATGTAGCTTCTGATTTCTCTCTTCATCTTGTGCCACCAAAATTCCTCCTTCAAATCCTGATACATCTTTGTTCCTCCGGGGTGGATAGAATAAAGAGTATCATGAGCTTCTTGCATGATAACTTGTTTCAGCTCCGAATCTGCTGGCACACAGATACGTCCTTTGTACCACAAAACTCCTTCATCCTCGGTGAATCCAAGTACCTTTCTTGTACCAATATGATGTTTGATTCCGTAGATACGTGGATTTCCTTTCTACGCCTCCTTAATCTGGCTAATCAAAGTGGGTTGAAGTTCAATGCTAGTTAGAAATCCTTTGCTAACTAGCTCTGTTCTAAACTGCTCCAACTCCTCATGCAAACTTGGCTGGGCTTCTTTGATCATGATGTTTAATCTACACGGCAATCTAGTAAGAGCATCCGCTACCACATTGGATTTGCCGGGGTGATAGTGAATGTCAAGGTCATAATCCTTGATTAACTCTATCCATCTCCTTTGCCTCATAATCAGCTCCTTCTGAGTGAAAATATAATTCAAGATCTTGTGATCTGAATAAATCTCAAAGTGATTACCCATCAGGTAATATATGCCATGTTTTCAAGGATAAAACTACAGCTGCTAGTTCAAGATCATGGGTAGGGTAGTTTTGCTCATGCTGCTTCAGTTGCCGAGACAAATATGCGGTGACTTTGCCTTATTGCATCAACACACATCCGACCAATCTTGGATGCATCACAATACAGATCAAATGGCTTCTTAATATCTGGCATAATCAATATTAGGGCTGAAATCAATCTCTTCGTGAGCTCTTGGAAACTTGCTTCACATTTCTCAGTCCATTAAAACTTCTTATCTTTCTTCAACAATTGGGTCATTGGTCTTGCGATGCTCGAAAATCGTTCTACGAACTTGCGGTAATATCCCGCTAATCCGAGAAATGCACGAACTTGGGTTTGAGAGGCGGGGGCTTCCCATTCTTCAACATCTTTGATCTTGGCGGTATCAACAGCGACTCCTCCAGCTGACACAATATGTCCGAGGAATCCTATTTCTTTCAGCCAAAACTCACATTTGCCGAACTTGGCATATAACTGCTGCTCCCTAAAGTGTTTAAGGATGATTCTCAAATGTTGCTCATGGTCTTCTTCTGACTTGGAATAGATAAGAATATCGTCGATAAACACAATGACAAACTTATCTAGAAAGTTCATAAAGATCTTATTCATGAGATTCATGAAATAAGCGGGGGCATTGGTTAATCCCAAATACATGACCGTATACTCATACAGTCCATATCTGGTGGTAAAGGCGGTCTTTAGAATATTCGTTGCACGAATCTTGAGTTGATGGTAACCAGTTCTATGATCAATCTTAGAGAACACTCTGGCACCAAACAACTGATCAAACAGATCCTCTATCTTGGGCAGTGCGTACTTGTTCTTGATGGTGACATCATTCATCTTCCGGTAATCTATGCACAAATGGTTACCTCCATCTTTCTTGTCGACAAATAGCAAGGGCAATCTCCATGCCAATGCACTTGGTTGAATCAAGACTTTCTCCAGCATAGCATCAAGGTGCTTCTTTAGCTCCACAAACTCCGATGGGTTCATGCTATAGGGTCTCTGAGCTATGGGTCCCTTTCCAGGAATTAGTTCGATAATGAACTCGATATCCTAATCTGGGGCATGCCGGGCAGTTCATTTGGGAATACGTTGGGGTATTCACAGATTACTATGACTTGGTCTATGCTAGGTAGGGCTAGACTCTTGTTGCATTTGAATTGACGGCGCAAGGTCTCAGATACATGCTCTACTGATACTCCAAGGCTACTGGTCATGGTGATGGCTTTCTCGGCACACTCGATAAATCCTGTATGTATCGACATCCAATCCATCCCTAGTACTACTTCCAAACCTTTGGTTCGAAGTACTATTAGATTGGCATAAAAATCTTTCTCATGGATTTTGATAGGTACAACCTTGCAAATTTTTCTAGCTTTGGTGGTTGAACTAGGTATTTGAACTATCATAACATGCTTCAAATTGGTTGGGTAAATCTTACTAGTGCATGCCAATTCTTCGGTAACAAACGAGTGCAATGCTCCAGAATCAAACAACACTCTTGCTAGTACTGAGTTAACATAAAACATACCCAACACGACATCTGGTGCTTCTTGGCCTTCTTTAGCATTCATGTGGAACAGACGGCCGTTGAGCGAATTTCCTGGGGCAAATCTTCTTCTAGGATGGACACGGCGTTGCTACTGAGCTAGGTAATTCACATTGGTGGTGACTGCAATCTTCTTGGGACACTCGTTGGAGTAGTGACCCTTCACTCCACACTCGAAACAAGTGATCTAGGACTTTTCTTTGGCTGCAACAGGCACGTCGTTGCTTCTAGTCCTTGGGGCAGTATTGTTGTTGTTGTTGTTTTTGGACATGGGCAGTGCATGGATGAGGTTGTTGGAGTGGCCGGGGTTGTTGTTGTGGTTTCCTTCGGACTACACATTTTATCCGCTATGGTTGGGGTAGCTTGGACGAGACATTGGGGGTCTATTGTTCCTTGGGGATATCCTACCGACGGGTTCAGGAGGTACTTCTGGGTATTGTGGGACCCAGCTTGGTGCATCATTCGACACTTGCGGTTGTCATTTGCTTGGTTGATCTTCCCTTCCATATGGATGGCAGAGTCAACTAGCTCTTCGAGATCATCAAAACGGATGTTGACTAACACCGTCTGCATCTCATCATGCAGTCTGTTCAGGAATCTCTCCTTCTTCTTGGCTTCAGTGTTGATTTCATCAGGTGGAGTAGTGACCCTTCAAAATGCAAGTTCGGGTCACTCACATATGCTGTTTTCTACCAACTGAGCTATGACGTCATTTTCTAGTAGACTCGTCGGTAGAAGAGATGCAATGCATTTCTTGGGGTTGGACCTGAGGACATCTACTTTGCGCTTGAACTTCCTTCTTTGTTTGGTCTTCCACCCGGCGAGTAGAAACCTTTCCTCCCTTGCCTTTCTCATTTCCTGCACACCTTTAAGCTATACAAACAACGATATTATTCCACCAAAGCTATGTTTTAGAAGGCCCAAGGTATCGATACTGACGCCTATGACACAGGTTTGCACGTATAAAGGTAGACGAGGCAATAAGATGGTCTTGTAAAAGAAAAGGGAATGCAGTTTCTCAATAAATGCGGATTTGTTTCCAAATGATAGATAACCTTTTCGGCCTGGTATTGACAAACAAGCCCGCCTAGGAAAGTCTGCTTCTTCCAATAGAAACATATACTACCATTCTGTTCTTAAAATAAAGTGAACATCGACGGTATCTCCCCAATGTCTATCGAAGCCTTGAATAACCTGAAGCTGATTGATTCACCCTAAGAATCAATAAGAAAATTCCTAGTATCTTCGGTGGATAGACAGGGCGCAAACCACCCCTATTACTGTTGACTTCTCTGTCCGAGGTAACATAATGTAATGCCCGAGAACCCACCTGTCCGCCCTAAGCTCAGAATAATGCAGAAGCAAAGGACGAGCCTATCGATGAGGATGAACACCATACTTGTTTCCTCTGGCACTTGAGCCTTACAATATAGATAGTCAGAATTCTATCGATTATGATCACGCACCACCGTTAGGTGACATCCAGACTTTTCTTAATCATATAGTCATTCAATATCTGTTTGATAGACCGTTTGCCAGGAAGTATCCAGGAATCTTTTCCACACGGTGTGAGCAAGAGGTTTTCATAGTCAACCATGTCTCTTCTAAACAGCATATAAGTTCACTGGAGATAGAGGGATTTTTAGACTCTATCAAAGGGATAAGTGGGCTTGTGAATTCCATCTATCGTACTGATGCGCCTGAGCCTGAGAAATGAGATGGTTCTGTCGCGCCACATAACTAGAATGGGATAGTATTCTATAGAAAGGGTAGGAGGCAAATACAAATATGGCTTCATAATAGCCGTACTTTAACTGTTCATAAAATTATTGATTATTGATTGCATTGGAAGGAAATTCTGGTTGAAAAAACACAAAGCAAGCACAATGAAATACATTTGGAGTAGACTAATATGATTAAGGCATTGGAAGAAACGATATTATTTGGAGTAGACTAATATGATTAAGGCATGGGAAGAAACGATACTATTTGGAGTAGACTAATCTTATGAAATAAAATGGTGGATGTGAGTTCTCTGATTTCTTTTCGATTGAGTCATACCAGTGAATCCTCAACCCATCTTAATCCATTTTGTTAGAATTCGGTAATCCATCTTAATGAAGAGTGTAGGATCCTGCATTAGGGAGGCACTGTGCTATTTTCATACTATCATTTTGGATTAGTGAAATAAACGTTTCAACGATAGATTAGTGGATTCTGGATCTCAGGTCTGCTCTTTTAGGTTCTTAAACGATAGGAGCCGTATTTCTATAGATATCCTATAGATTATCATTAGCTTGTAAATGAATAGTGTTCAATCACTCATAAATTCATTGTGCAAACTCTCCTATTTTCCATTTGGATTACAGGTGGGGCATTATATCAGCATTATACTCATCCACATGGTTAGGAGTATTTGATTTCTCACCTAAAAATCTTCTGCATCCCACACTTTGATTTTGCAATCAATTAGGGTTATGACTTTTCTTTCGTGAGGAGTGCAAGGCATGTATGGATCTATATCAGATTCAATATCACATGTAGTTCAAAAGAGTTTGCATTCATCTAATACCTTTTCTGGATAAATATACAAATCATCATATTCATCAGGAATTGGTATAATCACTTCAGTACCCAACCGGTAAAAAGGATTTCGAGGATATAGTTTCCTAAACTTAGCATCAAACTCATCAATTAAGAATATATGAAATAGTACATGTGTTAGTTTACCTATAACTGGAATATGATTCAAATACAGTCCATTTGAATTTATATTTAAAGTACTACAAATTGGTAGGTGAACAAAGCTATCAATCAGTCTTTTTTCAATAGTTGTGAAACCAATGGTGAGGATTGGTCACTCACATGAGTAATCCACAGTTGAAAAACGATCTCCTTTTCTGCTATAGGCAATTCTGGAACAGGATGGCATATGATATATTCCCTTGGAGCATAGGTCACTCACCTAACTAGCCAATTGGTTTAGACCATTTCCCTTACCCTTTGGATCAACGGTTGACATTATTGGATACACTGGGCCTTGCAAAGTCAGTAGCAGCGTTTGTTTGCAGTTGAAAGAAGTGGATGAGCATTTTCAACAGAGCCAGGTCCATTCTCGGATAGTCAATTGGTACAGCTGAGGACAAACTTCCTTCTTTCCCCGCCGGCTTATGATGATTTCCATTTCAAGTGTTCAAGGTTGTGTAATGTTTCTTCTCGTACCTGCAATAAAAAGGATGCGCAGGAGCTTGAAACGAACTATTCCGCGAAGAGAAGAGCCCAGCTTGTAGCTGTAGAATTGGAAACGCTGGATATCAAAGTCAGAAAGACCACTACGACCCTCTGGATTCTCTCTACCAAACGCAAAATCTTAACTGATAAGACGGGATGATATGTTGATACTACTCCGGCCCACTTCGGTGAGGTGCTGCAGTGTCGTCCAGCCACTGCCCTATTCTACTTCGGTGGGATGGGGGCCCTCGCTGACGGCTTCTGGCGACGGGTGATAAAATATTCAGGTACGAGATCATGTGGGAATCTCGCAATGGGTTTACTTCGATGCTGAAACAGGCTTGGCAAGGAGAACCAGGAGCAACTACGTTGCCGGATATACAACGCAAGTTGGCGTCCCTTTCGGGCGCGCTCGATGTCTGGGGAAGGAGACTTTCGGTAGTGTCCGAAAGGAAATCAAGCAGCTCACAGAGAAGCTGACAGAAGGAAAAAGACAACAACTAACAAACAGAGTGCTGGCTCAGTTGAACAAAAAAACTAGGCCCTTTACTAACTAGCCTAGATAATCCCAATCAAGTTGATCAAAAAAATCGATCTTTTTCTGAACAAGTACAATCTGGGCAAGCCCTTCCCCGGCCGAAAGCCTTATTACCCGTAATAGGGGGACAGAACTGAAGGTAGGTAGTACGAAAATATGACTCCTATTGTCTTATGCTTTACAGCTTGAACCGCCCATCCGCTTTAGAATCTAGGAAAATGTTACTATTGCCGCATTGGAATTATCTTACCCGAGGATAGGGGCCAATGACCCAGCCTCCACAAGAGGATGAAGAATATGGAAGAACTAGATAGCATTACTGTTTACCTAGGATTCTTTTCTGCTCTCTTCCTTCATTTATTTGGAGAGGAGAAAAGAAAGAGGGCTGGTCTCCCGCCATATGCACGCGCAGAAAGAATACGAGAGAGAGTTAAAGGCTAACCCACACGAGGTGAAAGATCCCTTTTTTCTTCCACTCCTTCATCTGAAGCCGACTAGTAGCAATAAATGCTATAATATTGACTTCCATAATCGAATTCTTTCTTTTTTTTGGGATGTAATCCCATAGATATGCAAAATTGGACTTCTGTAAATTCAACAGGGTGACTTTTGCATCCTGATGATACTGAATCGGATCAATATTTGGAATAACAATATCTGATCTATCAAATCGATTCATCATCGAGAATTTCATAGTATAACATAGAAATTTTAGCAAAACAAACACCGAATTGGGATTTCTTATTGGATCAGGAATCCCATTGCATTTTGCATCCTTTTCCCTTATTCTGGCTTTCTTCCTTTTGGATCGCAATAAAGCTAGGGTCGAGCAAGACTACGTCCTATATATCTACCTCTCCAAACACAATATCTTGAGTACCTATGATGGTGACTACATCTGCTGGGATGTGATGTTGGGACATAGAATCGAGTCCTTGTGAATGGGCAAAGCCAGGTGCTCTTATTTTACAACGGTAGGGACGATTACTCCCATTACTGATAAGAAAGATACCAAATTCACCTTTAGGTGCTTCAACTGCCGTATAGGTAGAAGGAGCTGGTACGAAAAAACCTTATGTATAAAGTTCGAAATGGTGAATTGAGGTAGAGTAGACCGATGATCCGATTGTCATTTGTCTGGCTATGGAAAGAAAAAGCTTGCATCTGCTCCCCCTAAACTATAACAGGTCCCATCTCTCTCCAAACCTAACGTGGTAGTTTGCCATCATAAGGCTTTCCATCTATAGATTGAGACATTACCCACCAAGGATCCCATTCGTTCAGAACTCAGTCGACTGCTTCTATAGATAAGGGGGAACGTCCTTAGTTCAACATTATAGCACATAGTGTCCGACACTACTACAGCGCTTCGCTAACTCGAAGCGCCTCGCTATGATAATGATGCGTCGCTAACGCTCGGCTAAGTCGAGAACCCTCGCGCTGACCATTCGCTTTCTCAGTGTCGAAAGCGCTTCTCTTTGCCCCTTAACTTAATAAAGTATTTGGAAAGAAAAGAAAGAGATTCTTGGTTTTATTGCTCCCACTTCCTCATCTGCGCTCGTCAAGCCAACTTAGATTTTTGGGAGGTGAAAGAGGGGTTGAAGCGCGCATGTCGAAATGACAGCATTGAAGATATCTATATACACAGGAACGATTATTCCGGACTACGTTCCGGAAAAAGTAGCCTACTTGACAGAAAGGGCGGGAACTCTCAGCTCGGAGGTAGGCACTCTCGTCTTTCAACCCCATCGTCACTTTGAATTTAGTGGGGCACTATTTACTTACAGCCTCTACGAGTTGCAAGTGAATGGGGCCGGTGCGTGGTGAACTGAAGGGTTCATCAAGCCATTTCTCGCCTTAACCCCTAAACTAAATAGGAAGAGGGGTACTTGACTAATAGGGGCAATTGCATTGCACCTGACTGTGAGGGACCTCTTGATACCCTATGTTCACTTCCTAACTAGTAGCCGGTTTCCTGTCGTGGAAGCCTTTTCCCAGTGCGCGGAGCCCCAATGAGGAAGGTGTTAGTGCTTTCTCATGGGGTCAATAATACTAATCCCTCTTTTTGTGCCGGGAAGAAGATAAGAGAAGGCGAAGCCTTCTCTTGATTTCCCAACCTGTTGCTTCTAAAGGCTGCCCTCTCTCGGCTGGATTTTGGTCCAGCCTACTGTGAGGATCCCGTATCCCGTACATCGTCTTTCTCCCTCCTGGGTTCCCGTGGTTCCTATGCCGCCGCGTTTCCCGGTCCTTTTCTTTTAGTGCTTCGACCCGAAGCGATAGCTTGACGCGTTTTCTATGGATAAGATGGCAGCGCTCTAGCTCACTAAAGAATGGGACGGCAGTGGTCCACTGGCAAGCTCGTTCTGATCTTGGACGCAGTACATTGGAATCCTGAAGCACCACCACGAACGCTACCGCGCGTGCGCCTACGGTGCGGTAAGGCACCACCATATTGTGCCAGCAGCCAACTCCGGCGTGTTAGCTTAGTTATCCTCATGAAGCCACAACCTTGATGTCTAGCTTCCCAACTGGTAGACGGTTCCCTTTCCCCAAGATCAATGAAGAAGGGAGAAGTCAGTTGATTCTTCCGAAGAACCGGAAGCGAAGCGCTATGTCGGGGCGAGGGGACGGGAAAAGAAACAGCTCCGAAGAAAGATATTGGGGTTCCCAATGCTTCTCCACGCGCAATGAGATGCGCCAACCTCGGGATGCTTTAATCCTAACCCCACAGTAGTTCCGAGACGGAGCTTAACCTGAGTCTCGGTTAAGAACGGCGATGATCTACATTTCACATGGCGCACGATTCCATGGATAGTTTCATTCGAGATCGTGATGGAGGACATAGCTTACGATCATCGGCTTTGATCATGCCACTAGGCATTTTATTAGGACATTCCACAATGATGCGAACACTTTGTCGCATCTCTTCGATACGGATACAGTAACGAGCATACCGATCTCCTCTGGTACCTACTGGTACGTCAAGATCCGATTGGTCATGAACATCGTAAGGTGCTGCTATCGCGAATCCCAGCATACCCCAGGTTGGGATGGGTATGCCCACCACATCACTTTCACTTAGGCCCGGGCCAAGTCAGTGGGGGGACCCTGTCGGGCTCCTTCCCCCCCAAAACAAACTGTACATGGGAGTTTCCCTTCATACGGCTCGAATCATTCTCAGATGCCCCGAGAGGCATCTTTCCTTATGATCTGGTGGTTCACACACGCACAAATGAGCACCGGCCGCAACAGCAAGGAACTATGAGCAATAGAGTCAGACACAGAGCGTCATACTTCTTTATCTTGTGATGGTTGAGGAGTTTCTTTCTTAGAGGGTGCGGGACGCTTGCGGAATCAAAAAACGTATTCTAATTTTAAGAAAAGCGAGGTTTCAATAGCTTGGAAGGGAATCTATAATCTGTGGGTCTAACGGGAGTTATAAGATGGATAATCTCACCAATTCTCTCTGACACAGCATACCTGCTATCCAAAGACCCCACCTATAATGTCAAGATAGCTCTTTGAACCAACGTTGTTTTATAGATCCAACCTTACCAGATGGTGTTTCTCTTATCTTCTCCTGAATGGGTTACTTAAGCCTAGCTATACAGGTGGGGCATAAGAGACGGTACCTAGAGCTGGAGAAGCACCTGGCCCTGTACCTGTGCTGATTGAGTTCGAGAGCACCGGTATTTATTGCATTACGACGGGTCTTGCATTGCGAGAGCTTTTAGGAAGACAAGTATCTCTCGAGTACATTTCTATTTCAGCCACTCCAAATGAGCGCGTTTCACCATGCTCCACCAACTGTTCCAAACTGGCATCCTTTCCTAAACTCAATGAACTAATTGAGAATTCTTCCATGCCTGGGTGTGCCCTTAATGAATTGATCTGTTGGCGGCTATAGCAAGATCTAGGTCAGGGTCTATCTCCCCATCCCTCCGGCGAGGTAGCAATGAGCTATCAAACGCCAATAGAGGACAGATCCTGTTGTCCGTTTGTTTCAGCACCACAATCTTTGTTCGTTCATACAGCATCTAAATCAGCACTGGAAGCGGTTCTAGATGCACTTTCAGGTGAAGTCACATCAGACGTTTTCGAGGAAGTTCTTGCACATTGCTGGGGTATCGAAACCCATGAAACCGGTGCTACTGCCATTACAATCTGATCGAAGGGATGGCATTAGGTAGACAACAACCTCTCTTGAGCGCCGCCTTGATAGCTTTGTGAATGAAATTCGAGTAGATGTTGTTTCATCCCGTGTATGTCTATAATCTTGTTAGGATTCGTCTATTCCAGGTCAGGAAAGAGCTTTGTAAACTATCGTGATAAACATAGCCTTCGCCCCGCAGAGTGCTATATCAATGGTTCACCAGGCTCAATTCATTAATGGCTTAGGGATGGTCTTCAGTAAGTCAATCACCATCGGGTGGAGGGGAAAGCCCTATGTCAAGGTCAATGGATTCACCTACCCCAGTCTCAGAACTTTCTAGACTTTCTTACATGTGTTCTACTCAACTAAGAGAAGGGCGTGCATCTACAGCAGTGGTATTATCTTCCTTTTTCTTTTTGCATCTTTGAATCCTAGTGTGTTGGTTAGTACCGAAGCCTCTTGGCTAGTACAGAGTTGTGGTTTGATATAGCTACTAGAGAACCTGGAGGCACTATCTGAAAATCAGTATTCTTCATATGACATGTTAAGAGACAACTCCTGGTATACTCATTTCATTCCTCTTGGTCAGCAAGACCTAGGTCTTCACTTTCAAAAGTGCAGAATTGATGTATGAAAGGCATTTCAAAGGAACAAAGGGTCCATCTTTGAAGTGAGAGACAATTGGTTTCAACTGTGTCATAGGGGTTGTATTCTTAGACATGCAAGGCGGGAGGAACCACCGTCCTGGGTATTGAGCATGTGAATCATGTTATTTTGTAGGAGTAGAGATTCTCATCCATCATATCTTCTTAAGCCTTGGCCATGTCTCCTTCCGAGAATGAGTTGGTTTGGGGAGATCATTAGGTTACTGAGATCGAAGTAGCGAGTCTTCTTGAAAGCATGCGAAAGAATCGATTCAACAATGGCTGGTCAGAGCAATCGAGGAAAGAAAACAACGTGGTAAATCCAATCGAAGAAACCTTATTAGAGCAGCAAGCATCTTGAGAATGCGGGTGCGATGAGCTAAGCCATTCCAGTTCAGGAGGAAATCCTGTGTAAGTTGATCAGGAAAGTTGCATAGATAAGCATGTGCTGTTTTACAAAGTTAGCATACTCATTCGTTTCGGTGAGAGAAGACACGCTTAGCAGGTAAGGCACAAGTTCGACTCAAGTTCAATAATCGAATAGAGAAGAAAAAGATTCATTATGGCAGAAGTGATATACCTGGTTCAACCAATCGTGCATCGGTGGCTTAGCAGATGAGACCTGACTTCCCCTTCATATCCAAACGTCCCTCTTCTAGATCTTGATATCAGTGGAGGTCCAAATCATTGTTCGCTGGAATAGGTAGCTTTTTGCTACTGTATGGCCATTTCATTAATTAAGAAAGCTCGGTTTGCAAGGATTTCCTACTAGTCTCTGGTGCAAATCTTGGTCGTATACAGCGGTGAACTAGCATAGCAGAGCTAGAGGAGTAATATAGCTATAGGGCATTTAAGGTGAAATTCTCTCAGCAAAGCAGAACAAGAAGCTGCAGAAAGCAAAACTGCATCCATTCATCTTCCAAACAATTCCGTTTAGCTGGTTTAGTGGACATTAGCCTTGCAGATCTAGATAGAGTGTGATTCAGTACAATTGTTTTGTCCCACTTATACTGTTTAGCTTAAGCATGTTGCTAGCATTCAAAGTCTAGTTGCTTGTTCTTCACTGGGAAGTGATCTGCTACATCCTCACATGTCATGGTTGTTGTTTTTCTAGATTTGGTCGACCTGTCGTTTATTACTCTAGTTGACACAAGTGATTATTTCCCTAGTTAGTGTAAGATTCAGCTAATATGCACTTACATTATTCCCATCCAAAGGTTCTTATTGATGAATGCTCAATACCATGTAAGGGGTGTACGAGCCATCCATATGAGAGAAATACTCACAAGCCTATGACTCCTTCCCTATCATTCATTAAGGACAACTAGATAAGGGAAAACGGAATTCTATAGTCGTATTCCTCACGAGCTGGAACCACTAAAGGAAACATACAGATTCTCCATAGGATTTAGATGGATTTCATTTCTAGTGAATCAGTAAGAGGATGGATGGGAGCGCAAGGGGGACAGACCCGACACCTACCATAGGTAATATATATATTGTAAATACCGGTATCAAGGTTCGTAGCTCAATTATTCAGATACCTGGGCATATTCAGAACAATGGTGATCCATACCCAACAAGAATTCATAAATAAATCTATCAAGTGCACTAGCCGAGCGATAAAGCAAAAGAACCAACCATTGGAAACCCATACTCATTTTATTAAATAGTTCATTTTCAATCTACTTGATTGCCGAAGAAAAATAAAATATGTACTGGCGTGTGCAAAAAAGACCCAGTTTTCCCATTTTCTAAGCACAATGCAATGTGTTCTCTAGTTTTGAATCAGTTAGGCGAGATGAAAGTTTTTAGTTTACTGTGACCACGAGACTAAA
The DNA here is from genome assembly GCA_910589775.1 of Avena eriantha. NCBI lineage: Eukaryota > Viridiplantae > Streptophyta > Magnoliopsida > Poales > Poaceae > Avena > Avena eriantha. The sequence goes on along the minus strand of OU342743.1, from coordinate 450,769,623 downwards.
TCAGCTGTTTCACCTTTCCTTTTCTTCGAAAAAGTTGTATTTCTTGTTTCCTAGCCTGAGGATCTTGTGTGAAAACAAAACTAAGTCCCAAAAATAAAAAGATTTGAATCTCAGGTCGATTAGTGCGTGCTAATATCTTCTTTTTAAGATGGTTCCTCCGCTAGTTGTTCTTTGAGGTAGGCAGAGAAGAGCTTTCCATAGTGCAAGGTCGGGATTCCTCATACCTTGATCGAACCGCATGTGCAACTCATTAAGAATGCAACTCATAAGAATCTTACTTCCAGTACGACTCTCCTTTATTGGTTTATCTTTCATTAGTTCTAAAGCCTAAAGCCGGTAAAAGAATTTGTATTATAGATTTCAATTACATCGCATAATTGTTAGAATGATATTTCTCGCTAATACGAGTGAGTGCTTGATAAAGATAAAGTGGATCTCTTGTCTTCCCGGATGCGGGAAGTAGTTCATCATTTCTACTCCACTAGTTATGTTCAATCAGTAACCCACTTTTTTTATAAAGAGCAGAGCGGCCTTATTCCAAGCTCAAACCCTAGAGCATAGGGATCCCGAGTCTTTTGAGAGATAGAAGCAACACCAGCCGTAGATAGTGATCAGTCTTATCTCCCATCATGTGAGTGAAGCCGTTGAGACAAAGAAAAGAGTAAAGTTAAGATGAGGCATGGGCAACGAGTGAGGGAGACGCCTACCAATTCAAGAGACCCTTGTCCTTCATGAAGCTCCTAAGGATGTGTTGATGGAGCGCCAGGAGAGGGTAGAGCGGAAGATAGAGAGGCTAATCTCAGAGAGTTTGGAAAGAAGGAAGACGATCCGAAGCAAGAAGAAGTTCGTGGTTTAGGCTTGGCCTCGAGTATTTAGTTATTTGGATTTCCGCCATCTGCGATAGGCCGGATGATTGTCCTACTAGTGGGATTTCGAATGGTGAGTCTTTTTAGTGGCCTTCCCTTGGTCCATAATAGTCAAATGAATGATCTATCATGCAGATCCCCTATCGGCAATTCTCTAGTTTACAAATAGGCCTCTTAATCGATTCACCAACATCTGATCATTAATACCGACATCAGCTACTGATATCTATACAGGGTGCAATCAAATCGATTATTGGGAATTGGAAGTAGTAGCTCTAGCTGAAATCAATCCTCCACCCAAGTTAGGTAACTAATAGGCAGGCACCCCATCTAATAGTACTTTTGAGTAAAGACTCGACTGTTCACTAACTTTCCCGCACCTCTTGAGTCTCTTTCGACCGAGGATCGCCTGACATGTTCCGCTCTTGTTAAAGAACCATATCGATCCAAGGAAAGACGAAAGGTAAACCAGACCATAGGAATCTTCTGATGAAGTCAATCAGATAGGACGGCTAGGTTCTTTGTTGCCTCATCTGCTTAGCTTATATAATCACACTGTTATACCTATAGATAGGCTCAAATCACACGGTTTATCACGATAGGCATTCCAATCAATGGTTGCGCGATCAATACCATCGAACTAATCCATTCCACTGCTGAATGACGGAACGGAAACGGAAGCTTTTTCTTACTGATGGGCTGATCCTAGGAGTTCAGTCTGACAGTTAGATGGTTGTTCACTTGTGTGCCTATTTTCCTTCCCCACTCAAAAACAAGTGTTATAGAATGTTCTTCAATTCAAATAGGTATGATCCCGTCCATCCTTCAAGAGCTAGGCACCCGCTTCAGAATGAGAATCTTCGACAGAGATCGTTCCTTCAGTTTAGCAATCAATTAGTTAGTCGTTATGTATGCTCTAGGTTAACTAGAGAGAACTGGTTCCTTGATTGGAAACACTACTCGATAGAAACCGTTAGTAGATCACTGACGGAGTGCCTTAGTGCCCGGGCCCACTGCAAGTGCCTTTTGAAAAAGAGATGAGCTGATAAAGCGATGGGAAAATCATAGTTGTATTGGCAAGGCATGAAAGGGATTTTAGAATGCTATCCAAAGACGAATCGGAATACGAAACCGGAAGCCGTAGCCCAGAACCTTTAGCTTGACCAGAAGGGGAGGAAACCGGCTATTCGAACTGGCGGGTGGGTGGATACCCTAGTGCTTATTGCTTTGTCGGAGCAGGGACGGAGAGGGATTCATTAGTTTGACAACACAAGGGTGTCATGTGGAGAAAGAGAATTGAACTATTCTCCGGGTACTGGTACCGCTTAAGCCCAAGCAAGTGAAGAAATCCTGTAAGATGGACTTGATTTACTTTCCTTTCCAAGACCTATAGCATATGGTTTGGGTATACCACTATCACCTATCGAAATGAAACACTAACCTGCCCACGACCCCCTATACCGGATACCTTTGCTTTGAAACCAATGGATAGTAGAGGATTTCGAGGAACAACGGCAAAGGGATGGGCTTTCCTTGGATTAGTATTCGGATTTTGCTGGTCTTGCCAATGGTTGTTATTCAACAGAAGGGTTTGCACCGGCAAAGAAGAATCGATTTTCTAGTTGTAGCTTTCGATCAGAAGAGAAGTATGAATTGAAGGCTGTAGTACAACAATCATCATTCCAAGAACAAGAAGGCACTAGTGAACAATATCAAGGAAAACAGGAGATCCACCTATATTGAAATAGTCTACCTTTTCCAAGCTAGTCGTAAGATTGGATCAAGAATCCAATGGCACATGAAAATCTCTATTCCTATCGTCAGAAGAAGAAGCAAGCCCCGCATAGCAACGGAGAATTCTGAATCTACATATAGCGACCGTCTGCCATCTACATAGGACCAAATCAATATTCCTCTATCGGATGGGGGATAACCTGCGTATCTAGCATTTGTACACACCCGCATCAAATCAACATATGGTTGAGTGTTCTGTTAAGGAAAGGGAGCTGTTTAATATTAAGATCGGTGGGAGGCATCCATGCATTTCACTACCTGAATAGACATATGCTATTAGTTATCTGTCTCAGGACAGGCCAGAGCAAGAGATCTGTTAATAACAGGAACACTGCGCAGTAAACCATGAACTTCTTGTCAAACTTGTCGTAAAGGGTCTTCTCTTCCCAAATCAAACATACCTACCTTCAACTATTGATTAGTTTGCCCTTGGCTCCAGTTTGGCAAGGCACACATCCAGCTTTTCCTGAAGATAGCGGGTTGGGGGAAGAAAGCTATTGGTCTTCGACTAGGCATGCTATTCCCATGCGTTGTTCAATGCAGTAAAGACAGCTGGAATCATAACTAGTATGAATTGGGTGAATAGGAAAGTCTACCATTGCTTTTGAGAACAGTGACGTTAAGGGACAAAAATCTGTCACGGTAGTCCACTACTGTAACATCCCAATTTCTGCAACCCAGATTAGTTGTACATAATGAAAAAATCAAGGGGAACAAAAACATTTTCTTGTTCATGGTGCAGTGATTTCTTGTTGTTTGATTGTGCTTGTGCATGTGCTTGTATACCATATGATACTCCTTACCCTAACACCAGTTGACAAAAGCTACTTCTCAAAATAGTCTTGGCTTACTTTCCATATTCTCAAATGTTCTGGCATTTCAAAACATGAGCCAAGAAGCCTTTGAAAACCAACTATTTTAGTAGCTTCTATTGAGCAAACTATGGAGAGCTATATAACATAATCTCCTTATGTTTTCAAGACAGAATCTTCTACTATCTTACCTCTAGTTTCAACAAAACCCTTTTATGAAGAATTTGAATTCTACTCTTGGTAGAGATACCAAGGACCTTATCTTGTCCAAACTCCAACCTATTTCAAAATACCCATCCTTACCTCAAGCTAAGCTTGGTGGTAACCCCAGTAGTAGATGATTTGTTTGTAAGATGAGTTGCCTTGATCTGCTGTTTGAATGGTCTGCTCAGGAGATAGTATGAGCTAATCTAGGAGCTCATCACTAGGATCAAGATGTTTCCAACTCATCAACCCCTAAGCAAGAATACAAATCTGGATATGATCCCTAGCTGCTAAGTGATCATCTAAAACCCTTAACCAGATCAATTCTGAAGATATCCCTTCTAGAAGTTTCCAAGTCAATGAGGACCAATATCAAGCAAGGAATACTTTCTACTCAATATACACTTCAACATCAACCACTTTATTATGCTTTGGTACCTCGCCACCCATCAAAATCATCACCACCCACATTCTAGTCAAAAACCCTAATTCTACCAAATTTGGCTAAGTATGGAAATCTTTTTCCAACATCACCTTTTTGAATGCCTCCCTTTATCAACCCTTGTGAATTTTTGGAAATGAATTTGAACCATATTGTTAAACATCCTAAGGACTACCAAGGCCCACTCTTTCCCCTGGTTATATCATCCTCCTACCCACTTTTCCTTGATGGTTTGGCATGCAAGAATATAACTATTCCTGCAAATCTAGTCAACATGCCTACTTTGATAGAGGCTCACACCACCATCCAGCCTTCTATGGACCAACTCTTTGCATGGTTGTGTTCTACTCATATAACTCCATCAACATCTACTTCACTTGTTCCAAGTGGACCTTTGTGCTGCTTAAACCAACAAGGTTTTGAAGGCTAGTTGATAATTTGCTTTGGCAGGCTTATTTTCTTCAAAGTTTGAAATCCTGTCTTAGTGATCTCAAGCAGGATCAAGCTCAAACCTCTACACCATTGCAATCTACATGACTTGGTCTGTCTATCCATCTATCCATTGCATCAAGGTGAGCTCTGAGCTCCAAGATACAACAAGCTTTTGGTGGTATGAAATTAACCTCACCCTAGATCCTTAATCTAGGGTATTCCACCAAAATCAGCTTGGAATGTCCAATCCGAAGGTTGCAAATGCTTTCTACACCTTGTCTACATCATCTACCTTTATCATCAAGATGTATCAAATATTATCCAAAATTATTATGGCCCCAAATCTATTTAATACCTTTAATAGGCAAAACCTCCAAAACCCCTTCCATAAAGGAAAGTTTGGTTTTTACCAAAGCACTTCCCCAAAACTTAGGTCAATTGAGGCCCATACATAATACCTTACCTCCCCACTTCAAAAATAAATATTTTTGAAGAGTTGTATTATTTCTTTTTGCCCATTTTCTTAAATGGTTGAATTGGAATAATAATAGTTTAAAATACTTTGAACGCTCAATAAATATTGGGAAAATTCTCCGAAGTGTGTATTCACATTTGGGACCATCTCACATCAAAAACTCCACCTGTCCAATGTAAATTTTTCAAATGATCTTCTACATACCACTTCTGCAGTTTTTGAATAAATGGCCTTCAGTGAACTTTAGATCTTTAGAAAAAGCTCCAATAATTCCTGGATATCTACCTTGACCTCATCTATCCACCAGTACCATCTTACCACCTTACCGAGTGAAAAATATAAACTTCCTTTACAATCCTCATTTTGATCAAATGTGGCAAACTAAGCAATTAGTGGCCTATACCAAATTAAAATCAACACCAAGGCACACCACCACTCACCACAGCAACCACCATCTTCTCTGGTCGTCATCACTATAGCTAATCACTGTAGCATCTTGTCCTTTAGTGCTTGGACAGTAGTACTTAACCCCATGTCGGTGTCTTACATTCAAAACCCCTCTACTCCCCTCACAGATGCTACCACTATTCCCCTCTGCTCTGCAGCTCGACCAGGAAACCACCTCCCCTGCCCACAGCATCCACTCCCTGGTTTCACACCTCCCTCCCTTCCCCTCATGGACCATGTCCATGGTGCACCCTCCCATCTTGGTATAAATGGCTAGGGGCTACCCTAGCTCCCCTCTCTGGATCATTTGCCCCCAGAAACTCCCACTCCCCTTCCCCAGAACACCCTCTCCCTCTCCCCTTCTCTATACTGCTCGAGTAAGAAAGAGAAGAGAAGCTTCAGCCATCTCCAAAACTCGAGCTAAGCCGTCTCTCCTCGCCCCCTCCCCTGCTGCATGTCCCTCTGTGGTGATCCCCTCCTCCTCCTCGTTCTAACCGTGCCCTTTTTATCGACAAGGATCATCCATTCTGGCCTCACCGGCGCAGCCCGACGATTTCGCCTCAGCCTCCATCGCCCGAGCCAACCCCAGTCGTGGAAGGGGCCCTTGCCGCCCCTCGTCGGGACCACCGTCATGCACCGCGTCCCTCCGCCGCTTCCCTGACACGGACAAGACCTCTAGTGAGCCGCCCGTACGCACGCCGCCTTCAGCTAGGGTTCCCGCCCATATGCCTTGCCGCGAGGTGGAAGACGGCTGGGAGCCGTCGATCTCTATCTAATCGAGCGGCTCCCGTCGCTCCTTACCCGTTCGCCCCACCAGCCCACTGACCGCTGGGCCCCACCCTGCGGGATTTGAATCCGTCCAGCGTGCGTCGTCGCCCACCGCGGGACGAGTTCCCCCTCCCCGGCCCAGTTCACGTCAAATCTCGCCTGGCTGACACATGTGCCTTTTCTTTTATTCCCAAAACCTCCAGATCTGCTTAATTTCCATGTTGGTTTAACTCGATTTGAAATTGGAAAATCACCCTAAGTGGCCAGATCTAAATTTATATTTGTGTAGGCATGTTTTGTGCAACATGCAGCACTAGTCTTTGGCCAAAAATATTTTTATTATTGTTTGGCAATTAAGCTACTAAAAAGTATCCTCTACACTAAATAAATTCCCTAGCAAATCCTAGGAACCCAAATGAAGTGAATCAACTCCCCTCTGGTAGGTGTCGTCATTTACCACCTAATGACAGGGGTCCCCTGCCAAGTTGAACTATATCTTCCCAGTAGCAAAAATAACAAAAATAATTCATTTCTAGGTTTAGAAAATTCCCTAGGTAATTATGCAGACCCTATCGAGTTGTTCCAACTCTCAGTAATGTGCCTCATTATACCTATCAAAACCCAGGAGCTCATGATTTATTGAAATCCTGAAGAATTTCAAGAATTTAAACCTTTCTATCCATAGGGTTATCACTAGATAAATCACCACAGTAGCTCTGTAAATTCAAAAAGGTTGATTCCAATTCCTACAAAAAGGTATTATAAATACCTACCAGATGCCCCTGTAATCAACGCAAAATCTTCTGTAGATTTAATCTAGTGAAAAAGACAAAATGTCCACAGAACTGCCTTTGGGAATTTCCTGAGGGCATTCTGGTAATTATCTTTACATGATTCGAACTCTCAGTGAACAAGTACATCAAGGACTAACTAACCACCCAAGGAAATAATTATTAGAGCTCCATAACTTTTCTGGTGAATTATTCCCTTAAAATAGAAGTTATTTCACTAGGAAAATCATAATTATTTAAAGGAAAGTGATAAATTAGTGAAACCACTTTGGTTGGTTTCATTTGTTCGACATCTACCTATAGGTATCATGTTTTCACAATGGTATCATACAGAATATGTCTTGGTGCAAAATCCATCTCTTAGGTAATTTCTAGACTATAAATCCTAAAGGATTTTCTTCCATAATTCCCAAGACAAAGCCAATCTCATTAATCCCTTATCCCTAAGACCTACTGATTTGTAATCTTGTATTATCCAATTACTTGTTGTATTGTATTGGTGCTTGTATGCCTCATGTTGATTGTGGTGTGGTTTGTTTGCATGTATTGTCTGGCAGACGATAGTTGCGATGAAATCAGAGAACGGAAGAAGTGGTACTTATTACTGATGTTGGTATTCTGGGATTATCTAAAGAAGAAGTCCAGGGACAATTATGCCATATTGCTGATCTCAGGCAAGCCACCTTCTTTCTCATAAGCCTTGTCCTACTATTTTACTTATGCATGCTTTGTCTACTATTTGCGAAACTGCATTGTTTTATTATTTGTTGATGTATATATGGTAGTGGTTTGGCTCCTCCGAACTATTACACTTATGCACTACTAAGTGCAAACCCCTTGATGACACCTACTTGTCCCTAGTAGAGTAGATGGTGCATATCCACCATACCCCCTTTGGAGACCCCGATTTAGCCGAAGCAAAGCTATAGGATGGGAAGACCCCAGAAAAAGTTTTACCAAATGTTTTGTGATAAAACCTTGGTGAGCTGGGACCTCCCAAGACATGTTGAGAAAGAGATATGAGTTTTGTTTTATAAAATGCTGGAGGAAAACCGGAGGAAAAAGGTTTACAAAAACGCACCCGGTTCTTTGAAGTTTAGCTATAACAACTTAACCCTGTGCAACCACATTACTCTGGTATGGGACAGGGCTAGATTTGATGGTTGTCTATTCCGGTATAAGCTGCCTCGCAACAACCTCAGGGGATCGGGAGAAGGAATGAAGGGTCGGCAGGCCTCCGATAAAGGTGGGCCTTCCGATAAAGGTCCATGTGGGACATCGACCTGGAGAAGGAATGAAGGGTCGGCAGGCCTCCACGCGTTACTATGAGCCCCTTATTGAAAGCGCACACTCGAGTAGTGGAAAAAGCGCTCCGGCTGGTCCTCGCCCGACTTCCCGGTTTTGAGGGGATTAACACTCATAGGGTAGGCACTTATATTGGAGTGGGCATCCGGAGAGTCTTGATCGGTTACTCGACCCACGATCGGTGAAGATCATGGTAGTGTACCCAGATGGTGTGGGTAAAGTGTACAACCTCTAAATAGTGTAAATCTATTCGAATAGCCGTGTCCACGGTTAAGGATGGTTGGACAAACTTCTGTAGAGCGGTGCTGGTTTTGTTTTCAGAAAGGATTTCGGAAAAGAAAATGGCTTTGGAAATGATTTGACCATGGGATGGTCAGAAATGATACCTGTTCTGACCATGGGATGGTTAGGAAGGTATGGAAGGAGTTTGGTTGGGGGAGGACCCGAAGACGGGAACAAATGGGTGACCCAGTCCTGATGTTTTCTAAAACTTTTCAAAAAGGTTTCCAAAAAAAATGTTTTACAAAAGTTTTCAACAAAGATATGTAGATGTTATATCTACAAGAGAAACTAATTGAGAAAAGAACCCCTCTTGGAGCCCTCCTACTACCATAGCCTTAGTGTATATCCTCTTATTATTATTACTTTCTTGAGGTGGTTTGCGAGTACATTCAATGTACTCACTTTCATTGTCCCTCTCTATTAACTTGGTCAGATATCAAGAAGAAGAGGATGTGGGCGACCTTGCGAGTTAGGACGTTCTCCCAGTCAGTTGCCTGTAGGTCGAGGCACGATTGGGCTCTACGCGTGATGATGTTCCGCTGCTAAAGAGGGTATAGGCATAATGGCATTTATGTAAGTCCTAAACTTCGGTATTGTTGGGAATATGCCCTAGAGGGAATCATGTATGATGATATTCCTGTGTATTCATAAGGTTATGGTCAATGTATGAACTCCTGATATGTATCATTGAATATGTGATTTGATTGTGGAACTACATATTCACGTTGTTCATACTAATTGTCCTTGGTCATTGAGGTTGTGCCGGACACACAACTTAGACCAATGTGAAAGTCGGCAGATGACTAGGTTCCACTTGTCATGGGCATGGACATGCTATTTCGACTTACATGGATTCGGCTAAAGAGTTTAGCGAGTCGGACTGACCCATATTGAGATGCAACGAACAAGTCGTCATTTGCATGTCTCAATCAATGTAATCCTTAGACCTGAGGTTATTGCACAATCCGAGTTGAGGATCTCCGACTTAGGTTCTGTCAAACGTTGTTCCATCACTGGGCAGTTATAAAGACAGGATTTTGCCCCTCCATCCAGAGAGATATTCTTTGGGCCCACTCGGAAGATATGATTTGGAAAGCATGGCCATCCGCGTCACGGTTAAGTGTTAACCGAGGCAGCCGACTAAGAGTTAGTCAGATGAATCACTTATCTCGGATCGAGAAAGAGAGTTGGACTATTTAAGGGATGACGATCATTCGCCTATAGTCCGACAAGGTATATCGTGAGGCAAAAGGGACTCAGACGAAAGTCGCATTGGAAAGGTATGTCGTCATGACTTATTGGTACTTGGGAGTTGGCACGTTCTGCTAGGAGCCGCTACCAACTGATCGATCACGAGTGAGACTCAGAATCGTGTCCGGGTTACCATGAGCCTGTCATGTCACACACTTAAGAGCAGGAGCAAGTTTGGGTTAGACCCAAACAGGAAACCTATTTGGGTTGGACCCAAATAGAGACATGGACTTAGTCAGCAAGTGAGACTTGCAATGGCTAATATAGGCCTTTTTAGTGAATGGGCCACAAGTGAGTGGAGCCCACTTTCACTCCCTATATAAGCTGGGGCGCAAGTGCTTAGAGCACAAGGTTAGGTCACTCCATGTGTTGGAAACCCTAGCCCCAGTCCGTCCTGTCGCCGTCGTACCGGACCTAGCAGTCCATCGCCGGCGCTCCTAATCATACGTGTGGATACTAGCGGAGGTGCTATATGTTCAGCACTTCGACGATCATGAAGAAAGTACGGATCGTGGATCGTGGAACCAGAACGGATCGCGAGGACTGCTCTGCATCAAGCGACATGATTTATCAATTCCGCAACTGCGCGTCTAGTGGTAATCCTCGTGGCCTTCTACCTGAGCTGGATCTTGGGATCACCGCGTAGGGAAAAAGGTTTGTTTATCTCTACGTGGCCCAACAGTGGTATCAGAGCGTTAGCTTCTGGTTTTAGGCTCTAGATCGCGCATATGTGATATGCGGTGTGCGTTAGAGTTTTGGTGGTCGATCTATGAGATAGATCGGTTTTGTACAAAGTTGATTGGATCAACTGTACTCGGGGGAATGGATGATCTGGTTTCCGTGATCTAACTGGTAAGGTCGTGGAACGACATACCCCTACCGGTCGGTTTTCGCCATCGTGGCAGACTGTGACACGTAAACCCGGATGCGGTGATCGAAGATCAAAGGGTTTGATCGAAACGGAGTCCGGATCGGATTTGGGTAAAATTGTTTTATCCGATGATGAAATCCATGTCCGGAATGCAGATGAGATCTGCGTTTTCGGACCGCCGGCTTCGCCCTGTCGTAGCGCCTTAGATGTCGTTGCGAGTTTCACAACACCGGTAGATATCGTATCTATGCATAACTTGTTTTTGCAGGATGATGTTGTGAATGGTATGGCTTATGTGCATGTGATGTGTGTAATCCATATGTGATCTGCGTCTCACGGTTTTTTGTCAGCCAGCTGGAGCCTAGGTGTTATCATCTTATTGTATAACGGCCTCCGTGTCGGATTCTCTATGTAATTTGCATTACTAGCTAGTGTAGCTGTTTGGAGAATCCGGATGGCATGCAAGTCGGTGTACAAGTCGGCTACATGGTGTAAGACGGCCCGTGGCAAGAGTTGAGACGAGTCGGATTATAGGCTTTATGGAGATGGAGATCGCCATACCATTTCAAATTATAATTGATTTTATTTTGTGTTATTGTTATGTCTCTATTTTACCTCTATTAGACAGTTGGTAGAATATAATCCCTCAAAGAAGGTCTAGTCGGTTTCCCCGCCAAGTGCTGCACCATCACAAATCGGACATTTTTAGTAGTGGGCTCATAAAATTGAGGTGCTATCAATTCTTTCCGACTAGGTGGGTTCGAGTCGGACTCTTACAGCGGAAGCACTTGGTAATCTACACAGGTCTATCACAACGATTGTGGAACTCGGGGAAAAGTCGGATGGGAGCCGGGGCATGTGATGCCACCCATCCAACAGGAGTCGTATGAGATACGATTAACAAGGAGTTGTCTACCTAGATCACTTGATGGCTAGCGGTGATGCTAAAGCTCACTAGTCGACTTGCTTATTTAGGGTCCTGAATCACTAAGTAACCATCGGAGGGCTGTTGGTTCTAGTGGGAGCATAAATATTAAAGTGTTTAATATGCTTGCTCTTTATGGATACATGTCTTAAGTGTTTTGCATATTTTCTGTTGTAGATCAATGGCACCATCCTACTTTTATAGCACTTCCAAAAAGTTGTTGCCTTCTGATTATGTTCAGTCATTCTCAAGCCATCCTCATCCTGTATTTTAGTGATGATATTATGCTTGTACCTTTCAGTAGCTTTGGCATGATTTTTTGTGTGTTTTCCCACTTAACTGAACCTATCTAATCGTACATCTCTGCTTCCAATAGTCAAATTGTCTGCCCATTAGTTTCTTAATATGGCATTTGAAAATATTTCTGAAATTAACTTCAGGGTCTGTAGTGGCATTTGGTCCTCAATTTTATCCAATTTGAAGATTACAAAATTGGATTTATCAATGAGAGATTTAATATGAGATAGATTTCCCCACACTTCTTCAAACCATATCTCAACTTCTTGAACTTCGCTGCCATAATGGATGCGCTAGAGTTACCTCTAATTGGTTGATTCCATAATCTTACCACTAACTCATATAAAACAGGTTGATGCACCCAGAAATTTTCAAATATGAAAATGTGTGCTTTAGTAATATTTGTAGAGATTTGCACCACACAAGGCACATGATTAGAGGTTGTCTTGGTTAGTGGTAAAACCATTGTTTTTGGGGTACTTCAGAGTCCAATCACATGGTGTAACAAACCAATGTAGTTGAACAAGTAATGGCTAACTCTACATGTTGGACTAGGTATAATTTCTACCTGTCAGAGGTAATTCAATTAAACCCAAATGATTTATGATATTTTTAAAAGTAAAGATGTCATTGATGTCAGACCCTAGTCTATTCCTATTATCCTGAGACCTTATAAAATTGAAATATCCCAATAAAATCTAGAGTTCATGTGATGGGATTTGAATATTATATAACCATGAGACAAAATTATCCTTCTCCACACCCTGACAAGGTCCATAAACTACCACCAGCTTCCGACTCTCCCAATTGTTTAAAGAGGTAAAATTAACAATTATACTAGATCTATGGATCTCAATTACATTGCCAGAGAAAACAGAACAGTTCTATAGGACAATGATACCCTAGAGGCCCCCACGGAAGGAGAAAAAGCATATTTATCAAATCTTTTAGGGCAGAATCCCCTTATGAACGAGTGATCAAACTGTTCACATTTAGTTTCTTACAAACAAATGACAACAGTTCTACTCTCTTCAATTTTGTTATAAACTACAATTTGCTTATTTTTATCATTTATCCCTCTAACATTCCAGTCAAGGATCAGCCAATCCCAACTATTATATTTTATGTTATCCATTGGAACCACAATCAACCATAATCAGCCAATCCCTCTAACACAACCGGACTTTTAATCCTAGATGCCTGTTATGCCATACATCGCAATCCCAGGATTACCATTTTTGTGAGACATAATAGATTGGATATGACAATACATCATCCATTACAAACCATAATAAGGTCTTACACAAATAAAGGATCTCATGATCCAGTCTTAATACAAACAAGCAGCAGAATAGTAAAGCGTAGTAGTGGGCTCCATCTTCAGTGTCACGGGCAATGCTGACCATGGGAGATGATCCTTGTTGTCGTAGCCGTCCTGCTGTCCATCTTCCTAATAGTCCTCCTCATAGTCTGGCCACGGGAATAGCCAGGGACAAAGCCATGAGTACTCTTTAAGTACTCCCAAACTATCACTAACTAGGTAGTTCTAGTAGGAATGCTAAGCTCTAAGTTTATTTGCAAAAGCTAGATTTATCTTAAGCTGAGTTCAGAAGTAAAGAAAACTAATTTAATGTTCTAAATCACCTAAGTGGGAACTTAGTTTTCATAGTCACAACCCTATTGTGGTCAAGTCAAAGTCATAATTCATTTCACAAGTCATTTTGAAAACATCTGACGACGAAATAGTATGGCCACTCCAACTATCCCTGACCGCGGACACGGCTATTCGAATAGTTTGACACTCTGCAGAGGTGGTACACTTTGACCACAAAATTCGATACATCCATCAGGGATAACCCTCAATCATCATACTTAGTATGCAGATAATCAATCATATCCTTTCAATTACACACTCTAGTATAGGCACCTCCCCCATGAGCTTGGCCTCCCAGCCATGGCCATCTGCCATCCTAGGCACTTCATAGGTGGACATCATCAAGAGGTAGCCGCAGCTCAAACCTCTCCTGCGAGAGAACCCATACTAATGCATATAAACTTCTGGCTAAGCCCTACCCAATTCAGGTATTGTGGTTGTACGGTAAACTCGGAATGGTATCGCATCCGAACCCAACCATCAGTTTTTATAAAGAGCAAAGGCTCATGCCTCAACATTTTCATCATCAAATCCATTTGTGTTTCTCAACACATGTCAAAACATATCAGTAGAATGACTCATCATTCCATGGTTTTTGTAATCATTTTCACAAAGTATTCCCATCTAAAGTGATCAAGTTTTATGCTTAGCACTAGCCACTAAGGTTAAGAGTGTTCACTAATGAGGGATGCTAATATCAATCTCATGCCATAGAATGGCATCTAGTATATTCCTAGTTTTATACTCTTTATGCTATCTATACTACTTTCCAAAATCTCACAAAGCACTAACTAAAAGTAAAAAACTTTAGTAAAGTAAAGAGTAAAGTTTGCAAGTAAAACTTGGGATTGGTATAATCAAAAGTATATAACCAAAGCATGCCTAATGCATTTTCTTAGGTTATCAAGGGGGCAAGTGTTAACTTGCTTAGTTCTAGCTTGCTTAGTAGTGTTGGCTTGCATAATGCTATCTTGCCAATAATAGCTTGCCTTGACTGGTGTAGTGATTGAAGTTTTCTTCGTCTTCTTCGGGATAGAACTCCTCCTCGTAGACTTGGTCGGTACTATCGTATATAAGAGAATATGGGGAACAAAATCACCAAACAATACTTACCAATTTCTATATAGCACACTAAGGCACACACTTGATGATCTAGCATCATCACATGATTTAAATAACTAGTTTCATTTATTTTATTTGAAAAAATTACTTTCTACTCATTGAAATTAATTAATATTTAATATTCTCCAATTAAAATATGGGATCATGTGGACACATGTCATTACCACATATTCTAATACATGGGAATGTGATTTAAAGGGTTGGTCATATTTGATAAAATTTAAGATTATTATTTAAATGATTTAAAGTGACTAGAAATGCCCTGATAGCATTATTTTGGTACTAGTCCAACGTCACTACATGCAAACCTAAATATTTTTACATAATCAGATAGGTATTATCAATTGTGATTTTTGGGAGTTGGAATCAACTTAAAAGCTATTATGGTTGATTTTTGAAATTTTTTTGAAGTTGCAAAAGTCTCTATCTTATTATTTTTGCTATAGATTATCTCTAACTCTAATTGATTTAAATCCAATGGGCTTGGATAGATAATTTAATTTCCTTTCTAGAAAAATTTGAATCATGCAATTTGGTTAAGTGAAACTCTCTGGGTTGATTTTCGAATCTAGGTACAGAATATGATTTCAACTAAATTGGAAAATCACTTATTTGAATTTTTGGGCCAGCGCGGGAACTTAAACGGGCCACGCCAATGGCACTCCGCGGCGCAACGGGCTGCTGACAGCATGGACCCACTGGTCAGCGAAACTAACTACGCGAAACGGTATCAGTGAATCTGAGCCGTGCGATCCTATTCTAATCCAACAGTCGAGTGTCATCGTCGACGACGAACAGCTCCGGCGAGGAACTAGACCTAGCGCAGTGGTGGGGTCTCGCGGGGCTCACCTGGGCTCCAGCTAGGCTCGGCGATGGGGGCAAACAGCGTGGTAGACGATGGCGAGGCGAGTCATGGTCATGGCGAGGCTTGGGGTGGTCGCAATCGACGGCGCCCTTCTCCTCCAGCAGCGGCGGACTCCGGTGGAATTCCGGCACGGTGGTCCTTGCCTTGCTCTGGGAAGAGGTAGGGAAGGTCAGTGGTGAGTGGGGAGTCGAGTGGTGTGAGGATTGGAGGCAGGGTGGCCTCCTTGTATAACTCGACGAGGGGACAGAACTGTGCGGGCTAGCGTCTCTGGCAAGGGCGGCACAGAGAGCTAAGGTCAGGGGTGAGGTGGTAGGACGATGCATTGTTCCCTGGCGGTTCTCACGGACTTAATGGTGTGGCGTGGGGCGGTGTGGAACGGTCGGGCGCGTGCGGTGTTCTGGGCGGAGGCGGTGGTGTTTGAGGCGGCGTGCGGCTGCTGCGAATCACGCGGTGGTGAACGGGGTGTCTGCCGGGGTAGTGTGATCATGGCGGGTCTATGCACGCGAGGTGAGGGCAAGGCGCGGTGCGTGCAAGCTGGCCAGACACGGCGCACTAGCGTGCTATGGACACGACGCAGAGAGGCGGTGCCCGGCAGTGCTATTGTGGTCCAGGGCTGGGCTTCGACCGTGGGGTGGACAGGGGGTGGTGGTAGGCGGCGACAATGCTAGTGGACATGTTGGATGGGCGCGGGGCGATCTGGTGCGAGCTGGCCGTTGTCGGCCGGTGATGAACACATTTCGGCGGCGCTCCACTATGCGAGCGGTGCAGGGGTGTGCTAGTCTGCTGCTGCTAGACACTTAGGGGGACAAGGGAGTGCAGAGGGAATAGAGGGATGGTGGATTATAGCTCCAAAATAGTGGAGTTAGGCAGGTGTTAATTAGTGCCGACAAGGTGTTTGTGTGAATGGCCACATGAAAATTATTTTTGAATATTTGATTCAAAATTTTTGAGTGGTCTTGTATTAAGCTTGAGAGACTAGGGTTGCTTGGGATTGCCAAGGTGAATTCATTTGATGTGTTTTTCAAAAGTGTGATCTCAACACATACACTTGATTCGATTTTCAAATGTCCTTTAAATTGAGTGGCTAAATGTTTCTGTTAGGAATTGTCTTCTAGGAACACCTAAAGTGGCCTAGTGGATTAAAATGGTCAAAATGACCATTTGCATTATTTAATCTTATTTGATTTCTTTCTCTTTGGATTTTGTTGAAAATGGTCTAGATGATGTGGCATTCACCTTTAAACCATTTCATAACATTTAGAACAATCAAGCATGTCAATTTCAAATCAATTCTACACTAATGCAAAACACACATGCATTCATATTCAAATTATTAATAAAAGTTTTTGTTAACCCTAAATTGGGTGATTAGAACTTGATAATCTTGATTAGCATTTTTGGGATGTTACACAAGGCCATAAAAAGGACAAATCCCACTAATCATCAGAAGATTCATCATCCTTGTTGAGTTTAGGAGAAGCCATAAGAATCTCCTCAGTCATATCTTCTTTAGGGATTTCAAGGATCCTTCCAGCCTGCTATAGAATCTCCACAGGAGTAGTGCTTGTTGCTTGATCTGCCATGTTCTCCTGCATGAAGGATTTTGTTCCTGGTAGAGCTTCTAGTGGCACGACTCTCAGTTGTGTCAACAACCAAAACCTCCTTTGCCTTTCTCCCCCTCTTTTTTGGAGTGACAAATGGCATCATGACATTCTCAATTGGGGGCAGGTTGAGACTCACATGACTGTCACAATAGGTGGAACTCTCCATGCAAGCATCATCCTTCTCATTAGTCAAAAGCAGTGGAGAGGGGGGTAACCAGAAGGATTTCATTCCAGCTGAATACTGCAGATCATGTGGTAGGCATTCCACATCAGAAAAATCCAGAGAAAAAGTTTTTTCATTACCAAAACCATTCCACCCCATGGCCATGTCAGGAAGGAGCACAGTAAAAATCTACAGGTTATTGTTATCAGCCTGGTTATTAGCAAGAATAATGGCATGTGGGTTTTCCTGCTGCACTTGCTGTATCACAGGTCCCTCAATGACAGGTCCATCAACTACCTGAGAAGCATGCCCACCTTGCACAAAGTGGACAGAGGATCCAGAAGCACCTGAGATAGAAAAGGTGATGGAAGACTGATTCTGTGCAGGCTGAATATTCTGAACCACATTCTCTGCAGCATGTTCCTACTCCTAGGCACATTAGGTTGAATGTTGTAAAGGATCCAATGATTGCCACCATCATCAGCTTCATGATCCCCTGGAAGTTATCCAGGCAAAGGGTGTGGAATCCCATTGTGTGGCTCAGGAGATTCATCTCCAGGTAAAACATCCTCTTGCTCACTCAGAAGAATAAAACAGGGGATAGTCCAAGACACAATTGTTCCACCATAACGTTGAGGCTCCCTAACTGCGATCGATTTAGGTATGTTAGATCCATAACTGCTCCATAACTGCATTTATTCAAAGTTCTTGTTGGTGAAGGGTCCTCTCTGTACCAGCCTCTCATCTTCCCAAACTTAGCCATAGTCTCCCTAAGAAAATCCTCATTCAGATAATCCATAGGAAGGATGAAGAGCATGATCCACCCAGTAACTGTACAAATTGTGGCTCTAAACTTTGGTCCAACATCATCGCGAGTAAAATTTAACATACGACCATTACCCAGATTGAGCTCAGGCTGTGAAACTAGAATATCTCGCCTAACTAAATCCGACATCCGAAATAGGCCAATGCCAACAACACTTTGAGCAAAAGACAGTACCTCGAGGTGCAGATCATCATGGACGTGGTGGGCAATCTGATCAAGCACCTGGTCGATCTCATCTCCCTACGGTCTCGGTAGTACCAACGCCATGGCCCAGTTATCATGAGCTTTTGGAGGAGTAACCCAAGGGTGAAATAAATCCTAGCAAGCCTCTCATCATCACCCCAAGGCTGAAGAACTTGCATACCTGCCGGCATGAAGCGATTGGGATCAATAGGGAAGTTCGCCATTGCTAAGTTTGGCTTACTCAGCGGAGAGGTCGAGATGTGAGCTAGATGGTTTTGCAGCAAACGCAAACGGCAAAGCCTCTGATAAATCTGTCTTAACCCTCGGTGGAGAGTCCTTGACAGGTCGAGCAGGGTAGTGGGCCGATTGATTTCACAGTTTGGCGACCTAGTGAAAAGTCGAGTTTGCCCCTGGATTACATAGACAAAACCTTTTAATGTGTCCACTTCGGTAACATGCAACATAGCGTACATCATTATGACATTATCAGTCACGTGATCAGAACATAGGCACCTGGTGCATGGCCAAACATTTAATGCCACGTCATCCATCATTTGCATAAAATCTTTGTCAGAATCCTCTAATAAAGTATCATAGGAATTTAAAGAGGATTTGCAATGCAGATCAATAATATATGCAGATTTATCCACCAAAGAGTCATTCTGAAGAATAGAAGTACCATTTATGTTTAAGATAAAAGAACCCACAACTAGATTAGGTAAAATCGTGGTGTCAGGTACCAGGACATCATCAGCAGCCAGAGTTTTATCAAATTCAACTTGGATATTATCTGATCTATGAGACACTTCAGAAGACTTAATACTTGCATGTCACTGAGCAACATTAACCCATTGTGCATTAGTCTCTTTGAACCACCTTTTTGCTTCTAGGGGCCAATTCGGTCCACCACATCCCCAAAGGTGAAAGTAATATTTGAATTGAAAACATTCAAAAGATCTCAAACTTAATATTAAGAAACCCACTCTTTTAGAAGAAACTATGAATGAGAAAACTCTGTCCCTTAGTAGTGACACATTCATCTAACCACAAAAACCCCTAATTGCAATTTCAAGTGCTAAACCCACTGTGTCCTCATCAAGTCGAAAGGAACCATGACCAAAAGAAACAACCATTATGAAGTGATCAGACCCAATGAAAGGATGTACTGATGACTGAAAAAGAGTTCTGATCCTCTTAGCAAGTTTAATCCCTAGAGAGAAATCCAAGTCCAAGGTTTTTGCAGAATTGAAAGATGGGGTCTAAGTCAAGAATTCTAATGGGTGTCCATTCCACGTTGAAAGATATAGGGGCACCATTATCCAAGAATCTACACTTACTAAGAACCAATCGGGATTGCACCTTGACACGATGGCATTTAAGAGAAATAACTGAGCTAGATGAGAAAAATTCTCGTACCTTTAAGACACAATCATCAACAACAACCCCATTAGATGCCACCAATTGAATCTTTTTTAGCCTCGGGATTACCACCAGAAAACCTGAATAAATGTGATCCACATGTCAATCCAAAGTCATTGAATAAAGAGCTTTCCAACGCAAAGCAGATCGATCCAAAATGAGAGAGGTAGGCATGATCAAGGGAAGGAGAGGTAGAGGAAGAAGAGAAACTAAGAGAGTGGACGCCGGAGGCTGGAGTGGCCACCGGCGGTGAGGAGTACTAGGCGATCTAGACCACCATGCAATCGCCTGATCGCCAGATCCTGATATCACGGAGCCCTCTTTCTCCAACTTGAAGTTAAATTAGGTCAAATTTGAAACTACAAGTACTAGTAAATTGCACGTGCCCTGCACGTGAGACTCATATAATAGACATCTGGCATATCATCACTATATAAAATTATAATAGGTAAAGCAGAAAAAATATAATAAGTAAAATTTGAACTACTAGAAGTAAACTTTGTAGGTTGTTTTGAAAGTTTTACGAAAAATCTCTTGGAGGTACCCATCAGGGGGTCAATTAATATACTATCATAAACCACAGAGAGTTTTGATGACATGATCATCTTCTTGCTAAGGTTTTTTATCTTCACGGTTTAATGAAATTAGGTCAAACTTCATCTACAACTAAGTGTGATTGATTGCTCTTGAATTTAATGAAATTAGGTCAAACATGAACTATAAGTAATAAATTGTAGGTTGCTTTGAAAGTTTTATTAAAAAAGCTTTTGGAGGTACCCATCGAGCGGTTAATTAATATATTAGAAACCACGGAAAGTTTTGATGAGTGGCTCGACTTGTAGCTAAGATTTTGATTCATGAAAATTTAGAGCACCTTTTGAAAATGATCACATGAAATAGGGAGAGAGGGGAAATGATTTTTCTATTCTCTATGGGCAACCCACAAGCTTGAGGTGCACCTTAGGCTTAAAGATACAAACTTTATTTTCTCCACAATGTATATGGTGAACCTTACAGGATGCTACATACTAGGCCTTAAGATGTGCTTTTGTACACATTGATGATGCCCTTATTAGGGAAAAAGGAAATAGTATATTAGTACTAGTACACTAGTATAGTAGTACTCATTTCTTTGCTTAGACATATGCTCAACTCTCTCCATGTGTTGTACATGCTGAGAGAATAAAACGTAGGCAGGGTAAAAGAGGGTAGCAATGAAGAGGAGTTGAAGGGGGTTCGATGTCAGAGGAAAGTTATGATGGATTCCTGACATGAGGTACTCCTGCGGCCACTCAACTAGTAGTAAATTTCAGGACCTACGCACGCAAAACAAATTGTGTGTTTTCTCTCTTCTTCACTACCTCTCACCATCCATCCTCCCTCTCTGCTACCCTTTCTCCTCGCGCATCGGCCCGACTGATCTCTCCCTGTTCCATAGCGTGGTGATGTGCACGTGTGCCTTGGTACGGTAGCTCTGTTTCTCTGGCGTGTCCGGAAGCCGTGTTGGTGTGGAGTAGGGATGAGGAGTACATAGGAAGAAAACCACCTTTGTCCTTGGCGGCAAAAAAAATTCATACTTTTCCAGTTTTTGAAATTTTCACTTGCTTCCCACACATCAGGAGGGAAAGTTACTCAAAATATAGGCAATTCGCATTACTTCTTATCTTATCTTTATCTTTTCTTATCTGTTACAATACCATACCATACCACTATATAGTGTATGGATAACTTAAAACATTGACCATTGGATCAAGACGTGTAAATCCAAACATTGCTAACCATTGGATCTTCTATTCCATTCTTAGGCTAGTCATAGTGGGAGTAACTAAGGTAGTAACATGCAAATACATGGAGTGCCAACTACGCGTTTTGATGACATGGCGTGCTATTAAATGAGGAAAGAGATCGATGTAGTAACTAGCTAAGTTACCATAACATCACACTTTTCTAGTGAAAATCAGTCTACAAGATAATTAATATAGTCTTCTGTGACACTACCTATTAGTTACTATGCACTATGAAGGTGGTAACTTAGACTAGTGTTAGGTGCATGACACTAGTTGAAGTTACTCCCACTATGACCTGCCTTAGCATCTACATAAGTAATGGCAATTGATTGCCATTGAAATAAATATATTTTCAGAGGTAGATGGGTGCATCTTCATGTAGTAAACAATGTCATCAATGTTAGTTTCCAACTATCACGAAAGAACATTGAATTCTCAAATTTCTAAGTTATGACAAGATTCTTCTTTTACGTAAAGAAACATTGTATAATATGGATATGAATATCACAAGACAAGTTTTCAGACATAAATGTATGGATGTTGATGTAATTTTACATTTTTTAGGTCCTTGATGTAAAATGTACTTGCACCGTCCGTGTAAAATTTGAACCTAAAAGCAAGTGGTAAGATTTAAACATATTTAAGATTATTAGCTATCGATGAGTGTGAACATTCTTGGATTTCAAGCCGAACGACCAAGGTCATGGCCATATTTACATCATACTTTATGCTGATGGTGATCCCATGTGCACGAATTTTCATGTCACCAACTCTGGCCATATACTTTGAATACAAACCAAGAGAAAGTAGTATGAATAATTTGGCTCGATGAGCTTCTCTCTCGAGAACGAGCCAAACATGACTGTTTTCCCTGCTTAATTTTAGGGTGCTTCGTGCTAAATGTGTAGACCTCGATGTAGTTTTACCCCTTTTTAGGTCCTTGCTGTAAAATGTACTCCCACTGTCCGTGTAAAATTCAAACACAAAAGCAAGTGGTAAAATTTAAATTTATTTAAGCTTATTAGTTGTGAATGAGTATGAACATTCTTAAATTTCAAGCCGAACGACCAGGGTCATGGACATATGTACATCATACTTTATGCTGATGATTCATGATCCCATATCGAAATATTTGCATGACGCAAAATTTGGCCATATATTTTGAAAAAAAATGAATAGGAAGTAGTACGAAGAGTATGGTTTGGTCAGGTTCTTTCTCGAGAAGGAGCCAAACCCGGGTATTTTCCTTTGCTTAATTTTAAGGCGAGCTTCGTGCTAAATTTATGCACCTCGATGTAATTTTCCCCTTTTTGTTCCTTGATGAAAACAAACAAAGAGGAAGTACTATGAAGAGTACGGTTCGATCAGCAGCTCTCTCGAGAAGGAGCCGAACTAGGCTGTTTTATTTGCTTAAGTTTAGGGTACTGCATGCTAAATGTATGGACCTTGATGTAATTTTCCCCTTTTTAGGTCCTTGATGTAAAATTTACTCCTACCGTGCGTGTAATACTCAAACCTACAACTTAGTGGTAAAAGTTAAATGAATTTAAGGTTAGTTGTGGATGAGTATGAACAATCTTGGATTTCAAGCCAAATGGCCAAGGTTATAACCATATCTACATCATACTTTACATCGATGATTCACGATCCCAAATCCAAGAATTTCTTCCCGCCAAATTGGGCCATATTTTGAAAATATACAAAGAGGGAAGTAGTATGAAGAGTATGGCTCGACGAGCTGCTAACTCGAGAAGGAGCCGAACTCAACTGTTTTCACTACTTAATTTTTTGGTGCTCCATGGTAATTAAATGTATAGACCTCGATGTAATTTTACCTTTTTTAGGTCCTTGCTTTAAAATCTACTCCCACCGTCCATGTAAATTTTGAACATAAAAGCAAGTGGTAAAATTTAAATGTAATTAAACTTATTAGTTGTCAATGAATATGAAAATTCTTGCATTTCAAGCCAAACGACCAGGGTCATACATATCTACATCATACTTTATGTTGATGATTCATGATCCAATAGCGGAGAATTTGCATGCCACCAAATTTGGCCATATTTTGAAAACAAACGAAGAGGATGTAGTATGAAGGGTATAACTCGGTCAGCTTCTCTCTCTAGAAGGAGCAAAACATGACGGTTTTCCCTGCTTAATTTTAGGGTGCTTCATGCTAAATGTATTGACCTCGGTGTAATTTCACCTTTTTTAGGTCCTTGATGTAAAATGTACTCCGACCATCCGTGTAAAATTCGAACATAAAAGAAAGTTGTAAAATTTAAACAATATTTAAGATTATTATGTGTCCATGAGTATGAACATTCTTGGATTTCAATACGAATGACCAAGGTCATGGCCAGATCTACATCATACTTTATGCCGATGATTCGTGATCCCATATCCAAGGATTTGCATGCCCCAAAATTTGACGATATTTTGAAAACAAATAAAGAGGAAGTAGTATCAAGAGTATGGCTCGATCAGCTTCCCTCACGAGAAGAAGCAAAACATGACTATTTTCCTTGCTTAATTTTAGGGTGCTTCGTGCTAAATGTATGGACCTCGATGTAATTTTACCTTTTTTAGGTCCTTGGTGTAAAATGTACTCCCTTTGTCCTTATGTGTAAAATTCTAACCTATATGCAAGTGGTAAAATTTAAACATATTTATGATTATCAGTTGTTGATGAGTATGAACATTCTTGGATTTCAAGAAGAGCAACCAAGGTCATGGGCATATCTACATCATACCTTATGCTGATGATTCCTGATCCCATATCCAAGAATTTGCATGTGGCCAAATTTGGCCATATTTTGAAGACAAATGAAGACGAAGTAGTATGAAGAGTATGGCTCGATTAGCTTTTCACTCGAGAAGGAGCAAAACATGACTGTTTTCCCTGCTTAATTTTAGGGTGCTTCATGCTAAATCTATGGACCTCGATGTAATTTTACCATTTTTAGGTCCTTGATGTAAAATGTACTCCCATCATCCGTACGTGTAAAATTCAAACTTAAAAGCAACTGTAACAATTTAAACGTGTTCAAGATTATTAGTTGTCGAAAAGTATGAACATTCTTGGATTTCAAGATGAACGACCAAGGTCATGGCCATATCTACATCATACTTTATGCTGATGATTCATGATCCCATATCCAAGAATTTGCATGCCGCCAAATTTGGCCATATTTTGAAAACAAACGCAGAGGAAGTAGTATGAAGAGTATGGCTCGATCAGCTTTTCTCTCAAGAAGAAGTAAGACATGGCTGTTTTCCCTGCTTAATTTTAGGGAGCTTCATGCTAAATGTATGGACCTCGATAAAATTTTACCTTTTTAGGTCCTTGATTTAAAATGTAATGCCTCCGTCCTTACGTGTAAAATTTGAACCTAAAAGCAAGTGGTCAAATTTAAACGTATTTAATTTTATTAGTTGTCGATGAGTATGAATATTCTTGGATTTCAAGCCAAACGACCAAGGTCATGGCCATATCTACATCATACTTTATGCTTATGATGATCCCATGTCTAGGAATTTTCATGCCGCCAAATTTGGCCATATATTTTGAAAACAAACAAAGAGAAAGTAGTACGAAGAGTAAGGCTCTACTCTCTCAAGAAGGAGCCGAACCCGACTATTGCCCTTGCTTAATTTTAGGGTGCTTCGTTCTAAATGTAAGGACCTCTATGTAATTTTGTCCATTTTTATGTCCTTGATGTAAATTGTACTCCCACCATATGCGATGTTCCCATATTTGGGAGTAAATGGGTGAATCATGTCATGGTAACTATATAGATTATAATATAGATAAATCTGACAACATTATATGGATCGGAGGGAGTAGTATATATGCATTCAACATAAATTGTATTTTCTCTATCCTTCAGTGCGGCATTTCAAACTTTTTTCTTTGGAACGGTGTGGTTTGCTATCCCTAGCTACCTACCGGAAAAAATAGTAGCGCCTCAAACTAGGGGCCAACGTTGCGGGCTGGAGCGTTTAAGAAATATATCTAATTTTCTGTTATTATTCCTTTTTTGCATAAGCGTCTATGTTAATGTCTCGTGTTAGTTTTGCCCTAATATACTGGATCGGAGTAGTCGATCTGACAACCGGAGGAGAACAGCCCCGCGCCCCTCATCGTCTTCCTCTATCGCTCCGACCGCTTGTGCACCTTCATATCCCCTCACCACCCTTGCAGAAAGGTAGAAACCGCCAACCCATCCCGAGTAATCTTCTGTATTACTCTTCCCCGGAATGACATCTGGAGTGATGAAGCGTAAGATATCTGAGCGCTACAGCTAGGAAATCAGATTTGGCAACCTCCACAATGGACCATTGAGCAACTTCATCGGTCATGCCGATCTTCGGAGCACCGCTCGCCTGGCTCGCGACATGGTTGGCATGCATCGAGGGATTGCAGAAGGTCCTGGTCTCCCGTTTTGTTTGCTCTGCCTACTTCACTCTAACCCACAGACATGGCCACTAGACGGTGACGAGTAGGTAAAAATCAGTTTTGCATGATTTTTGTAGGACTCAAATCCTTAGATTCCTTCCTATGGATTGAATTTGGATCAAAGGAATCATGGTATGCAAATTATTTTGAACTGCAACCCCCCGATCCATGCTTAAATCCCGTAGGAATTCGAAAATCTACTTGAGGCTCAACTCACATCGTGTCATTCACGTAGGTAGTTTTCCTACGTTTTATAATCGCCTGTTTTTCACCGGTAAACCTGTGAAATTCCTGTGTTCTCAATCCTACAATCGAAAGAGGCCCAATACTTTTTCTTCAGTGTCCCCCCTCTCCTCCAAACATACTAATCTGAAAACACAAGAACGACCAGGATTGTTGATACCCGTAACGGAAGGTGTATTGGCCAATCAAGACTGGCGTTATATTTTATGTTTCATATGTTTTACAAACACAAAAGATTTATCTAAAAAGTTGGATGTTTGGTTTACATGAATACAAAAACATGGGATTACTTTAAAACATGGTAAAATCAAAGGCAAACCTCATGGGAGAGTATATTTATGATGTTATTGTGTCTCTTGGAACCTCATTCTTGTTCTTTGCACGCGTAGGAATTTGAAAATGAGGTACAAGTTGGATATGTAGAATTGCATATGAGTTTTGGAGGATTCTAACCCATAGGATTTTGGAAGATATCAAATTCCTGTGGAATCACTTCTTAGTTCCTATGCCGTCCATTCCATAAGAATCT
This sequence comes from Avena eriantha, assembly GCA_910589775.1. NCBI lineage: Eukaryota > Viridiplantae > Streptophyta > Magnoliopsida > Poales > Poaceae > Avena > Avena eriantha. The sequence goes on along the minus strand of OU342743.1, from coordinate 450,742,807 downwards.
AAACATGAGCTCCAACCTCATTCTATTTCTCCTTTGAGAAGTGCAATGCACTCACACTATATTGCTGCAAAACTCATGTGTTTGTTTCCTATTCACCATCCAAAGACACATGTTACAAAATTCCTGTGATTTTAATTCCTAATATGAATTTATTGTGCGCTACGTCCCCCTTATGCTAACCGGGTCGGCAGTCGGCATCGCCCATGGGAACAAGCGCATAGATGTGCGCTACGTCCCCCTTATGCTAACCGGGTCGGCAAGGACATGCCTCAACAGCCTCGCGCCCAACAGCATAAACGCCTGGCCAGACTTCGAGAAGGTGTTCGTCTGCAACTTCAATGGCATGTACAAGCGTCCGGGACGCCCACGCGACCTGGCCTTGTGCGTCCAAGGCGACCGCGAGACCAACCGCAAGTACGTCGCCAAGTAGACGGAGCTGTGTATCACTTGCGAGGGCATCCTAGAGAGCCAGGCCATCAGTTTCTTCCTCGAGGGATGCCAAGAGGGCACCATGCTTCGCCACTGGCTACTGTGTGACGAGCCGAAAACCATGGCGGAGCTCATGAAGGTAGCGGACCAGTATGCCACAGCGGATGCCTCCATGAAGAAGCCCCTCCGGGTAAATGCTGATGGGCATCAGACTCCTACGGAGCCGGCTCGCGACTGTCAGAGTAATCCGGCTAGAGGAGCCGGATCCTCCAGGCGCCACGGCAACGACAACCTGTTCCATGGGGACGGCCAAGCCGGACAGCAGAAGCCCCGCTACCACGTGTTGTAGGTCAATGCTATGGAGGGTGCGCCCGATGCACCGGCTAACGATAAAAGAAGGCAAAAGGCATGGCTCACCTTCGACCAGATGTTTGACGGCCCGTGCAAGTGGCATAGCGGTCCGTTCAAACCAGCTACGCACACCACCCGGAACAGCAGCTGGACTAGCCAGCTAAAAGACCAGGGCAACCAGCAACGTCTCCCCCCGCCCCTCCTGGTGGACCACCACCACCGGCTAGGGGAGCCGGCAATGATGGCAACGGCAGCAACGGCGGCAACAACAACAATGGCTACCCCTAGCCGCACGCCGCCTACCTCATCTTCGAGACGGAGCTGGACGACAAGCATAGCCGCAGGCGACGCTCCGAGGAGGTCAACGCCATCATCTCTCCGGTACCCTAGTACCTGAACTGGTCGAAAACCCCCATCACCTGGAGCCGAGAAGACCAGACGGAGCAGCTGCCGACTCCCGGGGGCTACGCCATGGTACTCGACCCCCTCATCATCTCCAACGAGCGCACCTGCCGTTTCTCGCGTGTCCTCGTCGACGGAGGCAGCAACCTCAACCTCCTCTACCGGTATTTGCTGGAGCAGCTGGGCATTCGAGAATGCGACCAGCGCCCGACTACCACAACGTTCCACGACGTACTGCCGGGACCGGCGTGTGCCCCGCTGGGTAAAATCCAGTTGGACGTCATCTTCGGGACCAAGGAGAACTTCCGCCGCGAGCCGATCTGGGTCGAGGTGGTAAACCTGACAAGCTCCTACCACACTCTCCTCGGGCGCCCCGCCCTTGCCAAATTCATGGTTGTCCCCTACTACGCATACCTCTAAACCAAGATGCCGGGACCCAACAGCGTGATCACCATCACCGGCTGCTTTAGACGGTCAATGGAGTGTGCCTCAGCCGGTTCCAAACTGGTAGAGGCCCTCATCATAGCCGAGGAAAAGTGCATGATCATGTGCAATGTAGCCATGGCCCAGCAAGACATACCGGCTAGCAACAAGCCGGCTGGAGAAGGAGCTTTCCAGCCGGCAAAGGACACGAAGAGGATACTGCTCGACCCCTCCGACCCGACCAAGTTCGTCACCATTGGTGCCAACTTGGACAGCAAATACGAAGGCGCGCTCGTGGACTTCCTCCGTGAGAATCGGGACATCTTTGCATGGTCACCCAAGGACATGCAAGGTGTACCGAGGGAGTGCGCCGAGCACTCACTTCATGTGCGGCCGGATGCCAAGCCGGTCAAGCAACCTCTATGACGGTTCGCAAAGGAGAGGAGGAAGATTATCGGTGACGAGATCACCTGGCCCCTTGCAGTCGTGTTCATCATGGAAGTGTACCACCTAGACTGGCTGGCAAACCTAGTCCTGGTGTTGAAGAAGAACAAGACCTGGCGCATGTGTATCGACTACACCAGCCTGAACAAGGCGATCCCAAAAGATCCATTCGCATTGCCACGTATCGATCAATTAATCGATTCCACGGCCGCCTGCGATTTGTTGTCTTTTTTAGATTGCTATTCTGGTTACAATCAGATCCGGTTAAACCTGGCTGACCAGATCAAGACATCATTTATCAACCCCTACGGGCCTTTCTTCGATGTAACCATGCCTTTCGGTCTGAAGAATGCAGGCGCTACCTATCAGCGCTACATGCAGAAGTGCTTGCACTCACAGATCGGCCGAAACATGCACGCCCATGTGGACGACATGGTCATCTAGACCAAGGAGAAGCGCACCCACCTTGAAGATCTGGGAGAGACATTTGCCAACCTCCAGCAGTACCAGGTGAAGCTGAACCCGGAGAAATGCGTCTTCGGTGTCCCTTCTGGCCAACTACTCGGTTTCCTCATATCACAACGAGGGATTGAGGCAAATCCGGAGAAGTTTGCGGCCATCGAGAGGATGTAGACACCCAGGAGCCTGGTTGGAATCCAGAAGTTCACCGGATGCCTGGCCTCCCTCAGCCGTTTCGTCAGCCAGTTGGGGGAGAAGGCACTCCCATTGTACCAGCTGATGAAGAAGACAGACAAGTTCTCCTGGACCTCGCAAGCCGACGCCGACTTTCACGACCTCAAGTGCATGCTGTCCACAGCGCCGATTCTAGCCATGCCGTCTAGCAAGGAGCCGATGTTGCTCTATATAGTAGCCATCAGCCAGGTCGTTAGTATCATCCTGGTGGTGGAGCGCCCCAAGGAAGGCAAGACTCAGTTGGTTCAGAGGCCCGTGTATTACCTCAGTGAGGTTCTCTCCCTCTCCAAGCAGAACTGCCCCCACTACCAGAAGACGTGTTACGGCGTGTAGCTGGCATGCAAGAAGCTCAAGCACTACTTCTAGGAGCATCCAATTAAGGTCGTGTGCACCACACCCCTTTCGGAAATCATCGGCAACAAGGAAGCCACCGGCCGAGTCACCAAGTGAACCATCGAGCTCGCCTCCTACTCCATCCAGTATGAACCCCGGCTCACGATCTAGTCGCAGGCGCTGGCAGACTTCCTCGTCGACTGGGCCGAGACCCAGTACCTCCCATCGGTTCTGGATTCGGACCATTGGAGGATGAACTTCGACGGATCGAAGATGCTCGGGGGCTTGGGAGCCGACATCATGCTCACCTCGCCTAAAGGAGACCGGATGGAATACGACCTGCAGATCCACTTCAAAGCCTCCAACAACGTAGCCGAATATGAGGCACTGGCGCACGGCCTCCGGCTTGCCAGAGAGACTGGTGTCAACCGGATCCTCTACTTCGGCGATTCAGATCTGGTGGTGTAGCACGTATCCGGAGAGTGGGACACCCACGATGCAAATATGGCTCTCTATCGGTTCCACATATAGAAGCGTAGCGCTTGCTTCGACAGGTGTGAATTCCATCACGTTCCTCTCGCCAACAACGAGGTAGCCGATTCCCTCGCACGAATCGGATCCACCCAGCAGGCGATCCCACCTAGGGTCTCCTTGGAGCACCTGCGCAAGCCCTCCATCACCCCGACACCTGAGTCGGATTCCATCATATGGGCAGGGAGCGGTCCGGTTGACGGGGCGGCAGACGCGGACCCAGCAGAACCTCCAAAGAAGAAGTCCCGCGCCAGCTCCGGCAAGTCCGTACCCTCCGGCTCGCAAGACCCGGGGGCTGCCGACTCATCAAGTGGCTCAGGGGCTGCCGTCCTAGGTACCTCACCCGGACGACCTCCCGACGACCATCAACCGGAAAGCGGAAGCATGCTCGTCATCCAGGAAATACCATCCTAGGCACATCTCTTCATGAACTACATCGCCAACGGGGATCTTCCGGATGACGAGGTGGAGGCCAGACAAATCCGGCGTCGCGCGCACATGTACACCATCATCAAGAAAGAGTTGTACAAGTGCAGCGTATCCGACATCTTCCAAAGGTGTGTCAACGTGGACACAGGCTACCGGCTACTCAAGGACATCCACCAGGGTGAGTGCGGGCACCACGCTTCGTCAAGGGCAATAGTCGCCAAGGCGTTTCGCCACGGTTTCTATTCGCCCACCGCCCTTGAGGACGCCGAACAGCTAGTCCACACGTGCAATGGGTGCCAATACTTCGGGCAGCTCAGGCATATGCTGACTTTGGTGCTCAAGACCATACCGATCACCTAGCGCTTTGCTATTTGGGGCCTCGACATGGTCGGTCCCTTCAAGCGGGCGCGCGCAGGCATGACCCATTTGCTGGTGGCGATGGACAAATTCACAAAGTGGATCGAGGCCAAGCCCATCCGGAAGCTGGACGAGGCGACAGTCGTCACCTTCTTCACCGACGTCATCAACTGGTTCGGCTACCCAACAGCATCATCACCGACAATGACACGAACTTCGCCAAGGGCGCCTTCGCCTGATTCTGCAGCAACAAGTGCATCCGGCTGGAACTCGCTTCCATCATGCACCCGCCATCCAACAGGCAAGTCGAAAGGGCAAACGGCTTAGTTCTAGCCGGCATCAAGCCACGCCTCATCGAGCCTTTGGAACGGTCGCCCGGATGCTGGATCGAGGAGCTTCCGGCTGTGCTATGGAGCGTCCGCACCATGCCGAATAGATCAACCGGCTAAACACAGTTCTTCTAGGTCTACGGATCGGAAGCCGTCCTCTCCGCGGGTATAGAGTTCGACTCCCCGTGCAAGCTCCTCTATGATCAAAAGGCCAACCAAGAGGCACGGGAAGATGGTGTGGAGCTCCTCGAGGAGGCCCGCCAACTGGCATTGTCCATATCGGCTTTGTACTAGCAATGCCTATGCCACTACCATTCAAGCTGGATCCGCCCTGTCGCGTTCCGCGAGGGCGACCTGGTGCTCTAGCTAGTGCAGCACACGAAGGAAATGCACAAGCTATCTCCACCCTAGGAAGGTCCCTTCATCGTCAGCCGGGCACTGCCCAACTACTCCTACTACCTCATCGATGTGCAGCAGCCACGCAAGAACAAGATGGACATGTCAGACGAGGAGACTAAGCGTCCCTGGCACACGGCCTTGCTGCACCCATTTTACACCTAGTCACCAGGAAGTGTATGTATCCCGCAAACCCTATGAATAAAAATGCGGACCCCTACGAGATGCTCGGGGGCTCCTTGCTAGAAATGTGTACGCATATGTTTTCTGGTTCAGATTTTCTGGCTCTAGGAACCCCTACCCGTGGGCTTGCTGCCTGGCACAACTTGCTAAGTCAACAAACCGGCTGAGTAGTGTGCGATGATGTCAGAGGCCCACTCTTCGTCTCAGCTATAGACCAGAACCTGGCTGTCCGGCTAGCAAGAGCAAAAGCCCGAGGCATCCCACACGGAAAACGGGGAGGGGATGCGACAGATCAGGCGTCCTGGCCTCGCAACTAGCTTAAGACAATCCGGCTGCTAAGCCGTTAGTACCGTACGCAATATATTGTCAGCTCCCTTCGATTCCGGCTACAGACCGCAACCCAGCTGCCCGACAAGGACACATCGAAAACAACAGAGCATACGGGAAGACGACTAAGTGTCCTGAAAGGCACAAGATAGTTTTCAAAAAACAAATCCGCCTTCCGGCTATAGTTTAGCAGACTAACCTATTAACAGGTGAGAATGTATGTGTACGTATATATTTTTGTACGACTACCTCGAGTCGGAATTCAGGAAGAAAAGAAGAAGATGATTCGAAGTCCTTGCCTTCATCAAGCGCTCCGAATCTCGAGGGCTACACCCACCGGGTGCGCACGCCCACCCCGACGGAATCATGTAGTTTCCTAACCGGCTAATGGCGTTTAGCCGGATATTTGGATCCCAGGTGAGGGCAATGGGAGGAGCAAGAGAAGAAGAAGATTCGAAGTACCTAACTACGCCAGCTACTCCGAATCTCGGGGGATACACCTAGTGGGTGCGCTTGCGCGCCCCCACTGGAATGATTAGTTCCCCCAGCTGCAGCCGTTCAGCCAACGGAAGCAACCGACTATGATACGTCTAGTCGGATGAAGCTAGAGGACTTACGAAGAGAAGGAAGATTCGAAGTACCTAGCTACGCCAGCTACTCCGAATCTCGGGGCTACCCCCAGTGGGTGCGCTTGCGCGCCCCCACTGGAATGTTAGTTCCCCCGGCTAAAGGCGTTCAGTCAAGCAAAGTCAGCCGGATAAAGTCAGCCGACAAAATATTGAAAAGACATGCAAAAAACATAAGCTAAAGGCAAAACAAATTTGTCCAGATTGACATTAAAAGGAAAGGGGAGACGAAGCTCCCATAAGTCCACCCCGCGCCAGAAGCAGCCGGTACAGGTAGACAAGTTTCGAACGAGATAGAATAAAAAAATACACCCGGCATCCCGGGGTGATAGTTAAACGGTGGGGCCCTTGCCGTGCGGATCACCTTGGCTGGCTCCAGTCTCAGGCGGCGGAGGTGGGGCTACGGCTGATCTGGTTCCAGCATCACCAGCCGGCTGCATCGAGGCCTCCGCATCCAGAGTGCTGACGGACTCCGAGTCGGTGAGCACCTCGTCCGGTTCCACATAGTCAGCAATCTTGATGGCGGAGGCCCGAAGCTCCGGATGGGCCTGGCGGATGGCGGCAAGGTCGGCACCGGCGCGGAAACCCCAATCGATCATATCGACGCAGGCGTCCTTGTACCACGAGAGCATGAGGGCCAGGGCCAGGTCTCGCAGCTGGTCCAGGCAGCCGGCACTTCTCCCACCTTCCCAGCTAGCTGCGCCATCGTCTCCGAGACCGAAGCGTCCGGCCACAGAAAGGAGAAGATGGCCTGCACCGCTTGACAAAGCTTGGCAGCTTCCTCGTCGAGAAGGACGACGAGCTCCTGAGCTGTCGGCTCCGCTCCCGACCAATTCCCCTGCAGCCGGTAGTAGGTCAGCAGGTCTATGCCGGGATAAAAAAGCTATCAGAAAAGAGATAGTTAGACCCGGCTACCGGATCCGGAAAGATGTAAAGAGAATGAAAATCGAGCTTAACGTTAGCCGTATGCCCGACTTGCACCAGCTCTTCCACCAAGGACTTCTCCTTCATCGCCAGCCACTTGATTTCCTGCTCTTGGTCCTTGTTGTGGGCCTCGAGGAGGTTGAAGGCGTCGATCCGGCTGGTGAGCGAGGCGTCGTGCTCCTTGACGGTGGCCTCCAGAGTATCCACCTTGCCATGCCAATCCTTGTTCTGCAGCCGCAGCATGGAGTTGGACTTGCTCAGCCGGTCATTTTCCTTCTTCAAGCAATCGATCTCGCGCTGAGCGCACACAAGGATAGCTGTGAAAAAACCGGCTACAGTCAAACAAAAGGGATGATCCCAGATAAGGAAAACTTACTCTGGGAGGTTCCATTGGCAGCAGCGAGCTTCTGCTCCAAGGACCGGTTCCTACCGGCTGCGGCCTCGAGCAGCCGGATCTCCTTCACCGCCAGTTCGAGGGTGGCTGCGAGATCCGTCAGCGAGGCAGCGGTGGAGGCATCGTCATCTACGACATAGGCGGCCAGAGACACCTTCGCCGCAACCACCGCCGTCCTCCACTCCTCCTCCAGCTCGTCCTCGGAGTTGTCATCACCAACAACCACGAGTTCTTTGCCGGTGGCCGCCCTCTGCGTCCCTGCAGAGGGGCCATCCCCGCTCTACGAGGTGGTCTCAACCGTTTCCGGCTGGACCACCATGGCCGGTTGGGGACCCCCCGCTCCGGCTGAGGCAGCCGGTTCAGCTTGATGCGGCGATGGGGGGGTGCCTCGGAGGAAGGATGGGCAGAGGCGGACGTAGGCGACGCGTGGGGTGGCGACCCAGTCGGCGCCCGCGCCGGGCTCACGGCCGCGAAGGAGACCAGCGTGCTGAAAAGATAAAAGGAGAAGAAAAGGGGAAAGAAGCAAATGAGCCAAGGGCAAGCAGGAAAAATCGAAAGAAGCGGAATACAATAAGTGTGCCCGGAGAAGGACTTACCCCTGTACCACTGGAGGCCGCCCTTTCTTTTTGCCAAGGCAGCTCGAGGGAAGGGCGCTGGTCTGGCTCCTCTTGGGGTCCGGCTCCTCCACGGCAGGCCGACTGGCGCTGGAACGGCTGGAGCCACTCCCGCCAGCGACAAACTGGCTGGAGTCGCCATCTGTCGCCAGGCGTCATACCGGCTCGGCCGCTTCCCCCTTGTCAACCTCCGCATGAGGATCAGCGGCCGACTCATCGCTCCTGCTGGGGAAGGCATCCCCGTTCCTGTCCAACTACTCGCTTGACCGGTGAGCGCGCGGCTCTGGCAAGTCAAGCGTGAATGTCTGAAGAGGGGCATCGCCCTCCTCACGAAGGATGTAGGGTAAGATCTGTCGAATACAAGAGATTAGTCGGATAAAAAGAAGAAGGGCAAGAAATACAAAGGAAAATTCCGGCTAGAAGGACCTACCCGGGGCGCGCGGTTGTCACGGCTGTATGGGGCCAGCCGGAACTTCCAGCCCTCCGGCAACCGCTCCTTGGTGATGGTCCACACCCACTCCTTCAGATTATGGTAGTGGGGTCGCAGCGAGACAGCCAGGTAGCGTCCAGCCAGCCGGAGTAGAAGCACATCTTGTGTGCTCGCTGCTGCAGTGGCATTATCAGCCGAGACATCCAGCTGAGGGTGATGTCCAGGCCGGTTAGACCGGCGGTGATGAGGGCGCGCATGCATTGCAGGATCGCATCCGACTCCGCTTCTCGCCGTAGATCTTCAGGTCCCAATGCTGCCGGCCGGATTCCACGTCCTGGAATGCCGGAACATTGATCCGATCGACAGCGGAGAGGTTCCGGACATAGAAGTACGACTGTTGCCACAGTTGTACCGTGTCGTGCAGCAGGAACTTTGGGTAGACGGTCTACGTGCGGGAGTAGATGGAGGCGCCGCCACAGATGACCAGCGACCCCTTCGTGAACTGGACCTGCGGCCGGACTTGGAAGAGCCGGCAGAAGAGCCCGAGATCCGACTGGATCCCGAGGTAGCTCTCACAGAACGCGAGGAAGTGCGCCAGCGTGCCGATCGCGTTGGCACCGAGATGGTGGAGGCAGAGGGTCGAAGAAGGCGAGGAAGGTGAGGAAGAACGGGTGCACCGGCAGCGCGAACCCGCACGCTAGGTGCGAAAGAAATATCACCTGTACTCCCTCTGCCAGATGCGGTGACACCTCCCCCACCGACGCGAGCCACACCTCCACCTCCTCCTCCGACGGAAGGACGCAGATGGCGTGGTACTTCTGGATATGGTCCCCCGTGATGGAGGAGCCACACCAGGCTCCACGCTCGGTATCCATTTCCGACTTGCCGGGAGACGCGACGACGGATGAGTGACGATGGCTTGTACCGCCGACGACGACGAAAGGGCAGCGCGACGGGCTACACTGGCAACGGCGACGAGGTGCGGAAGGCAGGGGCACAGAGGAGAAAGGAAGGAAACTGGGAGCGGGGGAAGCGAAGGAGAGGAACTGCCCTCCCTAGGCACCCCTTTAAAAGCCTGGAAGGGCAACCGTCCGCAGCGCCACACAGAATCCATCGAGGCGGTCCCCACACCAACCGCCGCCCCAGATCCCGTGTGCAGACGCGGGGTGCGCAGAACAACCCAGACCAAGAACTGAAGCGTCATGCGGCAGTTTCCCGAGGCGACGTGCGACGGGACGTTCCACTGCCCGCCGCAGAGCAATGATGGCGCGTGCGCGCGTGGCCAGCATCAGCACTGACGTCACGGGTAGCACAACCGCCAGGCGTAGCTGGCCAAAAATTCAAAAGAAAGAGGGAGCGCGCGCACATTTCACCTAAGGGCGAAATCCACACGTGCTCGGGGGCTAGTGTCGGGGGGGATGACCTCCGAATACCCCAACCAAACAAGAAACACAGCAGTCGGATCGTGTCCGGCTGGTCAAGCGCAGCCGGACAAGGAAAGTCAAGCCGGCTACCATGAGGTAGCCGGAGCGGCGACAAGCAGCTGGCTACAGCAGTGTAGCCGGAACCAATCAAGGAGGCAGGGCGACGTGTGGAACAGTGCATGGTACGCCCTGTACGACGACAAGACTGGCAACTACTCGGCCATACCGAAGACTTTGTGGGGATGACGCGGGAACAGTGGCCCGATGCTGACGACAGGCTCGCACGACATTCATTGTCCCCGCGATAGCCATACCTCTCGTACTCTAATGGGACATGGTTGTACCGGTTACTATAGATGACCAGCCGGCTGGGGCCCACCCGTGGGGCCCGCCAGTCTAATTGGCCAGTGAGACCGTTGCCTCTCTCCCTATATAAGGAGAGGCAAGGCCTAAGTAGAAAGGGTTGGTCTTAGTGCATTTAAGACAGTAGCTAGAGAATACAGGTTGAGGAGCACTTGTAGCTCGTATATTGCTCATAGTCATATCCGCAGGAGTAGGAGCTTTACCTCACCACGAGGGCTCCGAACCTGGGTACTTCCTGCGTCCAGCTACGCTTGCTTGTATCCAATCCTGCCTGCGGACACCGTCGATAGCTTTCCTGCTAGTCCCCACACCTTTATCTAACCTTCTTACGTACTGTTGTTCCCAATACAACGACAATAACCGGCATTCATGCTAGCTAAAGTTAATAATTTAATTTGTGTACTTTGATAAGAAAATTGCTCCACTTTACTTTCTTAGCTGATCTTGTATTGTACTCTGTCAACTAATAATATACTATTTCACAATTATTGATATTTGGTAGAGACATTATCTTTCCATTGGATTTTCTTTGCAGTGTTCGAGCAAGAAGCTCAAGCTTGGATAGACTCATCATTGAAGAAGACAAGAGAGCCCTGTAGTCTGGATGGAGGGGCGAGCCAGGAACACCCACGTAGAGAACACCTGTGATGAGTTTTGCAAGATGTTGTTAATACCGGGAGGGTTAAACGTGCGGAGCATACCCAGCTCCTTTTTGCCAATTTTGGCGTTGAGTATCCAGAGGCCATCAAGCTGAAGATATTCAAAGCATGCACCTGGGACGTCGAGCTCAAGAAGCAAGATGGCAAGGCAATCCCTGACGAAGGATGGCTAGATTTTGTCAAAGAATATGATTTGAAGGTAGGATACTTTCTGGGATTCAAGAAGCTTGCCACCACTTCCTTTAAGGTGATAGTATTTGATCATGATAACTGCGAGAAGGTGATAAAATGTGCAGGTTATCACCCATCATTTGATGGACAATTTACTATATCGTTGGTGTATTAATGTAGTGAATGTTCGCTTCTAATTATAGCTATTCAGTAAAGAGGTGCTTGAACAGCTTCCGTTATCATGCATCCTTTTGGAACACCGTGGTACTTGATCACGCTAGGCTCCAATGTGGAGGTATTTACTATACTATGTTTGCAGCAAAATAAACATCTAGTGTACTACTGCTAGTATTGTACTACCTCATGTTCCACAGCATAATCCTTTTTAGCAAGATAAACAATCATCTTGTTAGTTCTGCCGCATACAAGAGTTGTGCCGTTTTGGTGTACCTAACAATCAAGTGGGTAGGTGTAGTACAACTCACTCCTGTATGCAGCGGAAGTAACGAGATGATCGTTCGTGGTACTCTACTACTAGTAGTAATACATATTGTACTGGTACAAGTGTATTACTACTAGGTAGGAGTACTATTTTTTAGGAAAATAGAAGCTACAAATAAACATCATCTGGTCAAACATGACAGCAGTCACAACTCTAGCCGGCATACACGACAGCGTGCTGACCTTGCTATATTGACCCAGGTTGTGACATGGTTAATTTAGCGCACGGCAGCGTGCCGGCCTAGATATAAAATGCGCCAGGATTTCAGATGGTTAATTTAGTGCACTACAGCGTGCCAGCCAAGCTAATCGGCATCCTGGATGTAGCTCCAGAGGCCTTGCAAAAAAACTCATTCCAAGAGCCATCCAATCTTCCCCATCTCGGCTGTTTTTATCCCCACCCGCGAACGCCGCCTGCCCCGCATTTGCGATCATCTCCAGTGCATGCTTCACACATTTTCCTTGCAATCTCACCCGCTGCATCGGATCTTCCAGGCCGTGCCACGCCTCTCCAAAAGTCCCACAATAGTCATACTCTTGTCCGACCTCTTCCCCCAATCCATCCCGATGTCGCTAGGGGCGGGCTCAACATAGGGAGGTGGTTCGCGCGTCGGCTTCCGACGGAGATGGATCGGGAGCTCGCCGGCGAGGAGGTTCCGGCCGTTCCTAAGAAGAGAGGGAGCCACCGTTAGAGAGAGGATGTCGTGGAAATGGCCACGGCAGTCGCTGCCATAGGCAGCGATTGAGTGTTTCGTGAGGAAGAGTTGGCAGCCACCTGCGGTGCAAGATGTGGGCGGATGCACATGGGTTTACCCAGGTTAGGCCCCCCGGAGGGTAAAGACCTACTCCTGCTAGATTAGATTATGCGAGAGCGAGTTACAGGGGTGGCAAGCTCGGCGGCTAGGCAGCGAGTCGCTTGAGGGGGTGTTTGATGCAACGTGAGGTTCCAGGATACCCTAGGGAGGTTTATATATGAAGCACCTCTCTAGGGTTTACAAGCTGTCCCCGAACAAGATAAGGATCCGGGGACTTTTGACCTAATCCCACTAGGCTTCCGCTACGCTTCTGGGCTTCCAGTCGCCAGTCGATTGGACTTTCCTTCCTTCATAGTCCAGTCGCTGTCCTCCACACGCACTCGCGGGCCATTCGGCCCACTCGGAATGTCCCGCTGAGCATACCCCCTTCGGCATATCCCCATCAGTAGTCCCCGAGGCCATCGTTGATGCAGGCGCGGGCGTCCTTTTGGCGTTCGAAGTAGGCGAGCCCAATTTGGGCGTCCAGTCGAGTCGGCGATGGACTTTATTAGAACCGAGGAGAATTTACCCATAGCTCCATTCATCACTTCAATGAACATCACTGCCGCCTAGTCGTCGTTTCGACGAGAGGAAAGACTGGCAGGTGGCCAGTAGACCAATAGAAGTTGGACCATCAAAACTGGTCAAACTATCCGTTGGAATTTCCAACGGTAACTACGGAGCAATTACCGTGACGTTTCCCATATAAGGGGAGTGATGGATCAGCTTCGCAATCCTCCATCACATTCTTCATTCTTCCTCATTTGCTCTTCCTTCCTGCTTCGTCCCAACTTACTCTCCCCGTGTCACGCGATTCCACTTCTCACTCGATGGCGCCTCCCATGGGCTCATGGGGGAAATCCAAGTGCACAACGGCCCAACTTAGATCCTTCGAGGATGCCGGGGTGCTCCGCAAGGGGAATTGGCGGATTCCCCCCTCCTCCGAGACTGAACCAAAACCGCGACCCGGCGAGTTCATCTGCTTCACCAGTCATCTTGAGAGGGGCTTAGGGTTCCCTACCTCGCTCTTCTTCCGCCGCTTCTGACCGTATTACGCGATCAAGCCCTCCGATCTTGGTCCACACAGCATTGAGCAGCTGGCGATCTTCGTCGCCTTCTGTGAATGCTACCTTGGTTGTAGGCCATATTTCCCGCTATGGCTGGAGCTCTTCCACGGCCGCATCGGGCACAAGGCGTCCAGCGGCTTGATGCTGGCCGCAGGCGGGGTCACCTTCTAGTTAAAGGTTGGTCGCCCTTCGGTTGCTAAGATTCCACCGGCCACTAGCGTGGGAGAGGGCGATATGCCCAAGAAGAGGAAAACCTCCGAAGATGTTGTAGCCGCTGAAGTTGCGAAGAAGCAGAAGGGGGGCGCTGACGACGCTGCGACCAGGGGGAGCGCCGTGGAGCCAGCTGCTGCACCAGTTGCCAAAGAGGTGGCGGCGACACGATCAGAGCCAGCACTTGCTGCGTCCGTGCCGGAGGTGCCGGTCTCGGCGACTAGCACCCCTGCCAGGGCCTCGGCGACGTTCCCTCGTTTTATGGCGAAGGGGTTTCCAGGTGTTGCGGACATGCAATCTCCGCAAAGTCCGGAAATCATGGATGCGGACATTGGGTCCCGCCGCAGACGCACCTCCTTCACAGTTGCTGAATTTCAGCGGCTAGGGGTTTTGTTTTTCTTCCTTCTCTAGTCCCCGAGTTGCTAGTTGCTGAATTTCAGCGGCTAGGGGTTTTGTTTTTCTTCCTTTTCCAGTCCCCGAGTGCCTAGTCGTTGAATTTCAGCGGCTGGGAACTGTTTTTTTTTCTTCCTTCTCTAGTCCCCCCGTTCCTAGTCGTTGAATTTCAGCGGCTGGGAACTGGGTTTTGTTTTTCTTCCGATGCTTAGTTGGGTTCTTTGTTTACAGGGGTTACAAAGGGAGTCGACGGATCAGCATGCTGCACGAGAGCGCTTGGAGCGTGACTTGCGCGAAGCACAGGAGGTGAACCGGCGGCTTCAGGAGACAATTGGTGAGTGTCTGTTTGGCTTTATTCTTCTTTTCCTGGTGTGAGCTGGTTGTGTGCAATACTCTGATATCTTCACTTACAGATGGTTTTCCGGCTGAGATCTCTAAGGCCCGTCAGGGGTATGTCCCACTGGCCGAATTGGACGCGGCGAATGGGCGAGTAGCCTCCCTTTTCAAGGACTTGGAGGAGTCTAAGGCGGCCTCAATTTCTTCGGAGGAACGGGCAAAGGCTACCGTCGCCGCGGCTGAAGAAGAATGCAAGGCCGCGGACTCCATCGTGGGGCTGCATAATGAGCAGACTGCCCTAGAGAAGCACGTCAAGGAGAATGAGAATTGCCGCAAACTCCATGGTGAGTTTCTGTCTTTGCTTTACCCTTTTGTCGAGTCCTCGCTTTGGGGGTTTCATTGTTTCACTAACATATGACTTTGCATCTGTGGTAGGCCAAAGCGACCCGGTTGTGCAGACTTACAACGCCTCGCAGTGCGTGACCGCCGTGGTCAATGCGGCCATGGCCTTGATGTTGTGCGTCCAAGCGGCTCTCTAGGGCATGTCTCGCACCAAGGTTATCACTGGGGGGCTGATGGAGGTGTGGCACTATCTGGAGGAGGTGCCCGCCATTGTGGAGTGGATGACGTGCTCGGCATTCAGATGCGGTGCCGCCACGTCGTTGAGCTTGGGTCTCGCCCATTTCCCTGATGACTTCGATCTTGACGACGTGATGAGTGGCTATCCGTCGGCGACCGACACGGTGGAGATGTCAGAGGTGCTAAAGTTGACTGCGAAGGCCACTCCTTACGCCGATCGTGTCTTGGTGATGGGGCGTGTCTTGGTGATGGGGGATCTGCTGCCATATCAGGAGACAGTGTTGGCGCCTGGCGACCTCGAGCCGGAGTATTGTGACATGAAGTCAGAGCAGCCCTTTCTGTCATCGGTGTCGAAGTCGCTGACGACGTACCCGATGAACCCGTGGCAGCCTTTTGTGCGCGTCAAGGGGGGTGGTACTGCTTCTTCATCGGGGCCTGTAGAGTAGACAATGTAATTTTTGTGATGAATGCCAAGTGGCGAATACTCTTAAGATATTTTGTAATGTATGCCACGGGGGAGTCGACCGACTCTGTTGTGATGAGTAATTTATGTCGTGTTTTTTGCTTATGCATTGTTTTGGTTGAGCGAGTCCCCGTGCGCGTCCGCCTTTTAATGGGGTATAACTCGATTGTATACTTTTGTGTGGTTGTTTTGTTTACTTCTGAGTGGCGAGTCCCCGAGCATGAGTAGGGCTGGCTTATGAGTGAGTCCCCGAGCGTGGTGCTCGACCGTATTGGTCGTGATCCTATTGCAGGTTGTGAATGCGTTGTTTGTAACGCGTCTCCTCTCCTGGCCCGGAGGGCCAGTCGCTCGGCGAGCCCTAGGCAGCTCTCTTACTTGGTGTGTTCGCGAGCCGTGTGAGGGTTCTCGTTTTGCGGAGTCCCCGTTCGTGGTACTTAACCGTTCGAGTCGCTTTGCGCGAGGGTGGGAGGGACAGAGCGCTGTGGGAAGCGTATATCGGATGTCTTGGCCCGGCGGGCCAGTCGGGCTAGGCGACTCCAATGGCGGCTCCGGGTTGGCGTTTTTCGTGGACGACCCAAGGCCCGAATATTTCCGGTGCCCTTGTGCCGCACTACTTTGCCATGCCGGTCGCTCGACCAGGAGTTGACTTCCGTAAGTAGCGTATTGCTGGCATGTACGAGTGCGAGTGGCACAAGAATATGGCGAGTGGGCACAATTTGTCTCGTCCGAATGAATTTCGTTATATATTTCGATGGAGTACAATGTGAGGTTCTAAGTATAGAACTTTCTGAGGAGGTTTGCATTCCATGGCCTCCCGTATGTCGATGAGGTAGTAGGTGTCGTTGCCAAGGACTTGGCCTATGGTGAATGGCCCCTCCCATGGAGGGGAGAGCTTGTGCATGCCCTTCTTGTCTTGGACCAGTCGTAGGACCAGGTCGCCTTCTTGGAAGGTGCGAGTTCGCCCTCGGCGGCTGTGATAACGCTGGAGTCCTTCCTGGATGGTGGTGCGGGAGCGAGCCAGGTCGCGTGCCTCGTCGAGTTGATCGATGCTGTCTTGGCGGGCGATCTCATTGGCTGCCTCAACGTAGTTGGTGACTCGAGGTGAGTCGTGCTCCATGTCTGTTGGCATTACGGCTTCGGCGCCATACACCATGAAGAAAGGTGTGAACCCGGTTGATCGGTTGATGGAGGTGCGAATCCCCCATATCACAGAGGGGAGCTCGTCGACCCAGCATCCTGGGGTGCGCTCGAGGGTCACCTATAGTCGTGGCTTGAGCCCGTGGAGGACGCTCTGGTTGGCTCGTTCTGCTTGGCCATTTGATTCCGGGTGGGCGACTGATGCGAGGTCGAGTCGGATGTCGTGCTCCTCACAGAATTCCGCCATGGCCCCCTTGGCAAAGTTGGCGCCGTTGTCTGTTGTGATGTTGTGCGGGTAGCCGTAACGGTAGATGAGTTCTCAGAGGAACTTGGTTGCCGTCTTGCCGTCGCACTTTTTGATCGGCTTGGCTTCGACCCATTTGGTGAACTTGTCGACTGCGACCAGGAGGTGAGTGAACCCAGACAGGGCCTTCTTGAATGGGCCTACCATGTACATGCCCCATACGGCGAATGGCCACGTCATGGGGATTGTCTTGAGCGCCGAACCAGGGAGGTGCGTCTGGTTGGCGTACTTCTGGCACCCAACACATCGTTGGACGATGTTGGTGGCATCGGCGTGTGCGGTGGGCCAGTAGAAACTGTGCCGCATGGCCTTGGCGACTAGCGACTTGGCGCCGGCGTGATGGCCACAGTCGCCGGCGTGAGTGTCCTGGAGGATCTTGCGGCCTTCTTCTGGCTGTACACAGTGCTGGAACACGCCGGTCACGCTGCGTTTTGTTGGGAATATGCCCTAGAGGCAATCATGTATGATGATATTCCTGTGTATTCATAAGGTTATGGTCCATGTATGAACTACTGATATGTATCATTGAATATGTGATTCGATTGTGGAACTACATATTCATGTTACTCATACTAATTGTCCTTGGTTATCAAGGTTGTGCCGGACACACAACTTAGACCAATGTGAAAGTCAGCAGATGACTAGGTTCCACTTGTCATGGGCATGGAGATGCTATTCCGACTTACACGGATTCGGCTAAAGACTTTAGCGAGTCGGACTAACCCATATTAAGATGCAGCGAACAAGTCGTCATTTGCATGTCTCAATCAATGTAATCCTTAGACCTAAGGTTATTGCACAATCCGAGTTGAGGATCTCCGACTTAGGTTATGTCAAATGATGTTCCATCACTGGCAGTTATAAAGGTTGAGTTCGAGTCGTCTGATAATCAAGCTGCGTGATGTGAATAACCAAGACGGGATTTTGCCCCTCCATCCAGAGAGATATTCTTTGGGCCCACTCAGAAGATATGATTTGGAAAGCATGGCCATCCGCGTCACGGTTAAGTGTTAACCGAGGCAGCCGACTAAGAGTTAGTCGGATGAATCACTTATCTCGGATCGAGAAAGAGAGTCGGACTATTTAAGCGATGACGATCATTCGCCTATAGTCCGACAAGGTACATCGTCAGGCAAAAGGGACTCAGACGAAAGTCGCATTGGAAGGTATGTCGTCATGACTTATTGGTACTTGGGAGTTGGCACGTTCTGCTAGGAGCCACTACCAACTGATCGATCATGAGTAAGACTCGGAATCGTGTCTGGGTTACCATGAGCCTGTCGGGTCACACACTTAAGAGCGGGAGAAAGTTTCGGTTAGACCCAAACAGGAAACCTATTTGGGTTGGACCCAAATAGAGACATGGGCTTTGTCAGCAAGTGAGACTTGAAGTGGCTAATATAGGCCTTTTTAGTGAATGGGCCACAAGTGAGTGGAGCCCACTTTCACTCCCTATATAAGCTGGGGCGCAGGTGCTTAGAGCACAAGGTTAGGTCACTCCATGTGTTGGAAACCCTAGCCCCAGTCCGTCCTGTCGCCACCGTACCGGACCTAGTAGTCCATCGCCGGCGCTCCTCCTCGTACGTGTGGATGCCGGCGGAGGTGTTGTACGTTCAGCACTTCGACGATCGTGAAGAAAGTACGGATCATGGATCGTGGAACCGGAACGGATCACAAGGACTGCACTGCATCAAGCGACGTGCTTCATCAATTCCGTAACTGCACGCCTAGTGGTAATCCTCGTGGCCTTCTACCTGAGCTAGATCTTGGGATCACCATGTAGGGAACAAGTTTTGTTTAACTCTACGTGGCCTAACGGTGGTATCAGAGCGTTAGCTTCTAGTTTTAGGCTCGAGATCGCGCATATGTGATATGCGGTTGGCGTTAGATTGGATCTAATTGCATTTTTGGTGGACGATCTATGAGATAGATCGGTTTTGTACAAAGTTGATTGGATCAACTATACTCGGGGGAATGGATGATCTAGTTTCCGTTATCTAACTGCTAAGGTTGTGGAACGACATACCCCTACCGGTCGGTTTCCGCCGTCGGGGTAGACTGTGACACCTAAACCCAGATGCGGTGATCGAAGATCAAAGGGTTTGATCGAATCGGAGTCCAGATCGGATTTGGGTAAAATTGTTTTATCCGATGATTAAATCCATGTCCATAATGCAGATGAGATCTGCGTTTTTCGGAAAAATCGTCGGGTGCTGCCCCTTCGATCCCCGCCCGCTATCCAACTAGCAGGACCGCTGGCTTCGCCCTGTCGTAGCGCCTTAGATGTGATTGCGAGTTTCACAACGCCGGTAGATATCGTATGTATGCATAACTTGTTTTTGCAGGATGATGTTGTGAATGGTATGGCTTATGTGCATGTGATGTGTGTAATCCATACGTGATCTGCGTATCACGGATTTTGTCAGCCGGCTGCAGCCTAGGTGCTGTCATCTTATTGTATAACGGCATGCGTGTCGGATTCTCTGTGTAATTTGGATTACTAGCTAGTGTAGTTGTTTGGAGAATCCAGATAGCATGCAAGTCGGTGTACAAGTCGGCTTTATGGTGTAAGACGGCACGTGACAAGAGTTGACACGAGTCGGATTACAGGCTTTATGGAGATGGAGATCGCCATGAAGAGAGCCATACCATTTCAAATTATAATTGCTTTATTTTGTGTTATTGTTATGTCTCTGTTTTACCTCTATTAGATAGTTGGTAGAATATAATCCCTCAAAGAAGGTCTAGTCGGTTTCCCCGCCAGTGCTGCACCATCACAAGTCGGACATTTTTGGTAGTGGGCTCATAAAATTGAGGTGCTATCAATTCTTTCCGACTAGGTGGGTTCGAGTCGGACTCTTACAGCGGAAGCACTTGGTAATCTAGACAAGTCTATCACAACGGTTGTGGGACTTGGGGAAAGGTCGGATGGGAGCCGGGGCATGTGATGCCACCCATCCAACAGGAGTCGTATGAGATACGATTGACAAGGAGTTGTCTACCTAGATCACTTGACGGGTAGCGGTGATGCTAGAGCTCACTAGTCGGCTTTCTTATTTAGGGTCCTGAATCACTAAGTAACCATCGGGGGGTGTTGGTTCTAGTGGGAGCATAAATATTAAAGTGTTTAATATGCTTGCTCTTTATGGATACATGTCTTAAGTGTTTTGCATATTTTCTGTTGTAGATCAATGGCACCTAGCAGTCTTCCTCAGATTTCCGGTTTTGCTTTGAGAACCATCTTAGAGAAAGATAAGCTAAATGGAACTAATTTCACCAACTGGTATCGTAATCTGAGAATTGTTCTCAAACAAGAAAAAAGGGATCGTGTCCTAGACAACCCACTTCCAGCTGAGCCGGATAAGAATGCGACTGTCGTAGCTGCCAATGCCTACCATCGGATTTGTGATGAATCCACGAAGATTAGTTGTCTTATGCTTGCTCACATGGAACCAAACTTGCAGCAGCAGTTCGAGAATGTTGAGGCCTACGACTGAGAGGCTCCAGGCTCAGGCAAAGACTGAGAGGTATGTTCCAGGCTCAGGCAAAGACTGAGAGGTATCAAGTCTCTCAGGCTTTGTTGAGCTGCAAGCTTAAGGATGGCGATCCACTAAGTCCGCATGTGATCAAGATGGTTGGTTACATGCAGTCTCTGGAAAGGCTTGGCTACCCCATTAGCGAAGAGTTCGCTACGGACATAATTCTGAACTCTCTTCCTAGTGTGTATGGCCAGTTCATATCGAACTACCACATGCATGGTATGGATAAGAAGCTCACTGAATTACATGGGATGCTCAAGCAGGCTGAGGCGGATCTCAAGAAAGGTGCAAGTCAAGTGTTGATGGTACAAAACAAGGCTAAGTTCAAGAAGAGTTCTTGGACTAAGAAGAAGAAGGCAAAGTCAAGAGGTAAGGCAGAGGACCCAGTCCAAAGCACTTCCTCAGGGACTAAGCCATATTCTACAGCCAGATCCACTTGCTTCTACTGCAAGCCGGATGGCCACTGGAAGATGAATTGCAGCAAGTATCTGGCCGATAAAGCCAAGAGCGGAGGTGTGACTTCCGGCTCAGGTATGCTTGTTTACATTGTTATAGACATTTATCTTGCTGATGCACCTAGTAGTTCTTGGGTATATGATACCGGATCAGTCATTCACATCTGCAACTCGTTGCAGGGACTGGTAAGAACTAGGAGCGTTGGAAGAGGCGAGGTTGACATTAGAGTCGGAAACAAAGTGAGAGTCGCTATGTTGGAAGTCGGCACAATGCAACTTCATTTACCTTCTGGATTCATAATGGAGCTAAATAATTGTTATTATGTTCCAGTGCTTAGTCAAAACATCATTTCTGCCTCATGTTTGATGAGACAGGGCTATGAGTCGAATATTAAGAATAATGGTTGTTCTTTATATTTGAATGATATGTTTCATGGCTTTGCGCCCGTCCGGGACGGGTTATTTATTTTGAATCTTGATAGTGAATCTGTCTATAACATAAATGTGAAAAGGTTAAAACCAAATGATCTGAATATGAATTACTTTTGGCATTGTCGGCTTGGTCATATAACTTCGAAACGCATGAAGAAGCTCCATGATGATGGACTCCTAACTTCGTTCGACTTGGAGTCGTTCGAGACATGCGAATCCTGCCTTCTCGGCAAGATGACCAAGACACCTTTTGCAAAGAGTTGTGAAAGGGTGTCCGACTTATTGGGACTGGTACATAGTGATGTATGTGGCCCAATGAGCACGACAGCCAGAGGTGGTTATGAGTACTTCATTACCTTCACTGATGATTTGAGTAGATATGGATATATCTACTTGATGAAACATAAGTCGGAAGCCTTTGAAAAGTTCAAGGAATTCCAAAATGAGGTATAAAATCAACTTGGCAAGAAAATAAAGTTTCTTTGGTCGGACCGAGGAGGCGAGTACATGAGCCATGAGTTTGATGACCATCTAAAGAGTTGTGGAATAGTTCTCCAACTCACTCCTCCAGGAACACTGCAGAGAAACAGTGCGAAAAAAGGAGGAATCGGACCTTGTTGGACATGGTACGATCAATGATGATTCGGATAGATCTGCCTTTATCATTTTGGGGTTATTGTCTAGAAACTGCAGCGTTCACACTAAATAGAGTACCATCAAAGTCGGTAGAAAAGACACCACATGAGATGTGGACTGGCAAGAAGCCGAGTTTGTCTTTCCTTAAGATTTGGGGTTGTGAAGCTTTTGTCAAGCGACTTCATTCGGACAAGCTTACAGCTAAGTCGGATAAGTGTATTTTCGTGGGATATCCGAGGGAAACCTTGGGTTACTACTTCTACAACCGAGAAGAGGGCAGAGTGTTTGTCTCTCGAAACGGTGTCTTCCTTGAGAAAGAGTTTCTCAGTCAGGGAGTCAGTGGGAGTACAGTGCATCTCGAAGAAATTCGAGAAATACCGGCTAGCAGCGAGTCGGCAAAAGCCTTAGAGGTTGAGCCGGACGTGGTACCTGAGCCAGAAATTGCACCGACACTATGAAGATCAGACAGATTGCGAAGTGTTCGTGATGTGATGCTGTTGGACAGTGATGAGCCGGCAACTTATTCGGAAGCGATGGTGGGTTTGGATTCTGAGTCATGGCTTGGAGCCATGATATCCGAGTTAAAGTCCATGGATGAAAATCAAGTCTGGAACTTGGTTGATCTGCCAGACGGTGCAAGACCCGTCGAGTGTAAATGGGTCTTTAAGAAGAAAACTGATATGGATGGAAATGTTTCTATCTATAAAGCACGGCTTGTCCCGAAGGGGTTCCGACAAGTTCAAGGAGTTGACTACGATGAGACTTTCTCTCCTGTAGCGATGCTTAAATCAGTTCGGATCATGTTAGCTATAGCAGCCTATTTCGACTGTGAGATATGGCAGATGGATGTCAAGACGGCTTTCCCTAATGGATATTTAAATGAGGACGTGTATATGATACAGCCCGAGGGTTTTGTCGATTCGGCTAATGCTGACAAAGTATGCAAGCTTCTGAAATCAATTTATGGGTTGAAGCAAGCATCTCGGAGTTGGAACATTCGCTTTGATGAGGTAGTCAAATCGTTTGGCTTCATCGAGAGCAATCATGATTCTTGTTTATACAAGAAGTTTAGTGGGTGCAAAGTAAACTTTCTGATCTTATATGTGGATGACATATTACTGATTGGAAATGATGTCCAGCTGTTGCGAGAGACCAAGGAATCATTGGAAAAGAGTTTTTCAATGAATGACTTGGGTGAGGCGACTTACATACTAGGAATCCGGATCTATAAAGATAGATCAAAGCGGCTCATTGGATTGAGTCAAACTACATATTTGGACAAAGTGTTGAAGAAGTTCAACATGGAATCGTCTAAGAAGGGGTTCTTACCGATGTCCCATGGCGTAAAACTTAGCAAGACTCAGTGTCCTTCGACAACTGATGAGCGAAGTCGGATGAGTGCGATTTCGTATGCTTCTGCAATCAGATCCATCATGTACGCTATGATTTGTACTAGGCCGGATGTTTCCTATGCTCTAAGTGTTATGAGAAGATACCAGGCTGACCCTGGAGAGATCCACTGGGCAGCGGCTAAAAATATCCTCAAGTACTTGAGAAGGACTAAGGATATGTTCCTGGTTTATGGTGGTGAGGATGAACTCAGTGTAAAGGGTTACACGGATGCGAGTTATCTCACTGACTCGGATGATTCTCGTTCGCAATCCGGATATGTGTTTGTGATAAACCGAGGGGCTGTGAGCTGGAAAAGTTCCAAGCAAGAAACGGTGTCTGCGTCTACGATAGAGGCTGAGTATATTGCTTCCTCGGAGGCGGCAAAAGAAGCCGTTTGGATGAGGAATTTCCTCATGGATCTTGGTGTGGTTCAGGGCTCATCCAATCCGTTAGACGTGTATTGTGACAACAATGGTGCTATTGCACAAGCCAAGGAACCTAGACAACACCAGAAGAACAAACATATACTCATGCGGTACCACCTTATTCGCCAGTTCGGTGATCAAGGTGATATCAAGTTATGCAAGGTACACACGGATGCAAACATTGCAGATCCGTTGACAAAGCCACTTCTACAGCCAAAGCATGAGGCGCACCTGAGAGCAATGGGCATTAGATGCCTAGACATGTGATGTCGGAAGATTGACTCGAGTGAAAGTGGGAGACTATTGGGAATATGCCCTAGAGGCAATCATGTATGATGATATTCCAGTGTATTCATAAGGTTATGGTCCATGTATGAACTACTGATATGTATCATTGAATATGTGATTCGATTGTGGAACTACATATTCATGTTATTCATACTAATTGTCCTTGGTCATCAAGGTTGTCCCGGACACAACTTAGACCAATGTGAAAGTCGGCAGCTGACTAGGTTCCACTTGTCATGGGCATGGAGATGCTATTCCGACTTACACGGATTTGGCTAAAGAGTTTAGCGAGTCGGACTGACCCATATTGAGATGCAACGAACAAGTCGTCATTTGCATGTCTCAATCAATGTAATCCTTAGACCTGAGCTTATTGCACAATCCGAGTTGAGGATCTCCGACTTAGGTTCTGTCAAACGATGTTCCGTCACTGGGCAGTTATAAAGGCGGAGTTCGGGTCGTCTGAGAATCAAACTGTGTGATGTGAATAACCAAGACGGGATTTTGCCCCTCCATCCGGAGAGATATTCTCTAGGCCCTCTCGGAAGATATGATTTGGAAAGCATGGCCATGCGCGTCACGGTTAAGTGTTAATCGAGGCAGCCGACTAAGAGTTAGTCGGATGAATCACTTATCTCGGATCGAGAAAGAGAGTCGAACTATTTAAGGGATGACGATCATTCTCCTATAGTCCGACAAGGTATATCATGAGGCAAAAGGTACTCAGACGAAAGTCGCATTGGCAGGTATGTCGTCATGACTTATTGGTACTTGGGAGTTGGCACGTTCTGCTAGGAGCCGCTACCAACTGATCGATCACGAGTAAGACTCGGAATCGTGTCCGGGTTACCATGAGCATATCGGGTCACACACTTAAGAGAGGGAGCAAGTTTGGGTTAGACCTAAACAGGAAACCTATTAGGGTTGGACCCAAATAGAGACATGGACTTAGTCAGCAAGTGAGACTTGAAGTGGCTAATATAGGCCTTTTTAGTGAATGGGACACAAGTGAGTGGAGCCCACTTTCACTCCCTATATAAGCTCGGGTGCAGGTGCTTAGAGAACAAGGTTAGGTCACTCCATGTGTTGGAAACCCTAGCCCTAGTCCGTCATGTCGCCGCCGTACCGTACCTAGCAGTCCATCGCCAGCGCTCCTCCTCGTACGTGTGGATACCGGCGGAGGTGCTGTACGTTCAACACTTCGACGATCGTGAAGAAAGTACGGATCGTGGATCGTGGAACCGGAACGGATTGCGAGGACTGCACTGCATCAAGCGACGTGCTTCATCAATTCCGCAACTGCGCATCTAGTGGTAATCCTCGTGGCCTTGTACCTGAGCTGGATCTTGGGATCACCGCGTAGGGAAAAAGTTTTGTTTATCTGTACATGGCCTAACACGTTTGTGGAGCTCGCAGTTGATGATGACGTAGGATTTGCAGCGGCGCACGATCATTCGTGCCTCTGTCTCGTTGCTCGGTAGGAGTTTGTGTTCCGGGAAGGCGACGTATGGCGCTGTCCAGTCGATGGTTCCACAATCATGGCGACTAAGGCCGGTTCTGGTTGAAGTGGGATCCCGACGTCGATCTCCTTTGGTGGGCTGACTAAGGGTTTGTGGATGATGTCGAGGAAGACACCTACTGGTGGCGCCTGTCGAGTCGATCCAATGCGGGAAAGGGCGTCTACCTCCTCGTTTTTACGCCTGTCGATCCACTCGACAGAATAGCCGTCGAAGTGTCCTCCCAACTTGTCGACGGCTTGGCGGTACGCTATCATTGTTGGGGCGATAGCGTCGCACGTCCCGGCCACTTGGCCGGCGACTCGGTCGGAGTCGCCATAGCATCTTAGGCAGTTGATGTTCATCTCCTTGGCAGCTCTCATGCCGTGGAGGAGGGCCTCGTATTCCTCCATGTTATTGGTGCAGGGCATGAAGTTGAGGTGGAGAACATAGCGGAGCTTGTCTCCTTTGGGGGAGGTCAATATGACCCCAGCCCCCGCGCCATCGGTCTTCTTGGAGCCATCAAAGTGGAGCGACCAGTAGTGGAGGTATGGAAATCAGCCAGGGCTTGTGACTTGATCCCTTTTCGGGGATCGTACTTTATGTTGTGGACGCCGATCTCGACGGCCCACTTGGCGACTCGCCCGATTGCCTCGCGATTGCGTATGATGTCCTGCAGGGGCGCGGAGGAGACCAACGTGATTGGGTTCTCCTGGAAGTAGTGTGGGAGCTACCGCTGTGCTTGGAATACCGCGTACACCAGTTTTTGGTATTGCAGGTAGCGCTGTCGTGAGTCCGTTAGGACTTCGCTGATGTAGTATACAGGGCGCTGTATGGGGCGCTCCTTGCCCTCTTCCGGTCGTTTGACGACCATCACGGAGCTGACGACTCGATTGGAGGCCGCGACGTAAACAAGCATTGGCTCTTTGTCGAGTGGCGCGGCGAGTAGTGGTGTCGCGAGTAACACTTCTTTGAGTGCTTTGAGTGCATCGTCGGCCTCCGCGTCCAATTGGAACGTTGGGTTCTTGCACATTAGGCGGTAGAGGGGCATTGCCTTCTCGCTTAGTCAGGGGATGAAGCGACTGAGAGCCGCGGCTCGCCCTGCCAACTTTTGGACGTCGCACAGGCACTCGGGTTTCCCGAGTCGCGCGATGGTGTCGATCTTGGTGGGGTTGGCTTTAATGCCTCGCTTGGAGACTACGTATCCCAGAAGCTGTCCGGTGGGTACGCCGAAGGTGCATTTTCTAGGGTTCAGCTTGATGTTGTGCCTCCACAGGTTTGCGAAGGTTTTGGCTAGATCGGCAAGCAGATCGTCCTGGCGGGTGGATTTTACCACCACGTCGTCGATGTAGACGTGAATGTTGCGGCCAATTTGGCTCGCTAGACACTCCTGCATGCACCTCTGGTATGTGGCGCCTACGTTCTTGAGGCCAAACGTCATGGCCGTGTAGCAGAATGTGCCAAATGGCGTGATGAACGCCGTCTTCTCCTCGTCTTCAACCGCCATCTTGATCTGGTTATAACCAGAGTAAGCGTCGAGAAAACACAGCGACTCCGATCCCGCGGTCGATTCGATGATCTGATCGATGCGCGGTAGGACGAACTCCTCCTTCGGGCAGGCGCTGTTGAGGTTGGTGTGGTCGATACAGATTCTCCAAGTGTTGTTCTTTTTGAGAACCAGGACTGGGTTTGCCAGCCACTTGGAGTATTTGATTGGCTGGATGAAGCCTGCGGCTAATAGGCGCTAGACTTCCTCGGTGATTTCTCGGCGGCGCTCTTCATTGAAGGGCCATAGCGACTGCTTTACTAGTCGTACTTTGGGGTCGGTGTTAAGTTTGTGCTCAGCGAGTTCCCTCCGGACACCTGGCATGTGAGATGGCTTCCATGCGAAGATGTCGTGGTTCTCACGGAGGAACCCAATGAGCGCGCTTTCCTATGCTTGGCTCATGTGCGACCTGATGGTGACCATCTGGCTGGAGTCGCCTGGGACGAGCTCGACGGTGCGGGTGTGCGTGGTCGCCTCGAACGTGGAGTTCGCGTTGAGCGGTTTCTTCAGGATGGTGGGATCATCTTTGTTGATGTTTCCCGCGTATTTCGCGAGCTCCTCCACGTGGTCAGTCTCCGCGGCGATGACGGCGTCGGCGAGCTTGGCACCTTTTTCCTCGCATTCCATGGCCATGTCGGGGTTGCCGTGGACGGTGATGATGCCGCTTGGCCCGGGAAGCTTCATCATGTTGTAGGCATAGTGTGGGATCGCCATGAACTTTGCGAATGTCTGGCGGCCCACGACGCAGTGGTAGGGGCTGTAGAAGTTCCCTTGCTGGAAGACGATCCTCTCCGTGCGGTAGTTTGCCGGAGTGCCGAAGGTGACTGGCAGCGTCACTTTCCCGATCGGGTACGCCTTCCGACCGGGGACGATTCCGTGGAAGGTCGTCAGCGTTGGCTCGATGGCTGTTTCTGGGAGCTGGAGACTTTTGAAAGTGTCGAGGTACGAGATGTTGATGGAGCTCCCACCGTCCATCAGCTTCTTGGTCAGCCAGTAGTCGACCACCTTTGGCTTGACTACTAGGGCGACTCGCCATGGGTACTCGATTCTTGGTGCGTGGTCCTGGCGACTCTAGGTGATGCTCTGCTCGGACCAGTTTAGGAAGCGGGGGATGTTGACTTGCGTCACCACATTGACAGCGACCGCGCGGGCGAGTACCTTCTTCTCACGCTTGGTGCCGAGCCTGGTGAAGGTATGTAGCGACCCGACGGCAGTTCCGAAGCCGCCGCCGTTCCCGTTGTCCCGAGGTTGGTTGTTGTTTGGTTCCTCCCTTGCACGTCTCGCCTTCTCAATCTCTTTGAGAGAGTGGCAATCGGCGGTGGTGTGGGTGGCGGGTTTTCCCTCCCTGCTATGGTAGATGCAAGGCTATTTGAGCAGGGCGGCGGGGTCGAATTTCGGCCTCGTCGCGTTGTTGGCGCGGTAGTTCCCGTTGTCGCGGTAGTTTCCTCTGTCACGGCGGTAGTCTTGGAGTCGCGCTGGCCGTAGCCAGTGTTGGCGACGAAATCGACTCACCCGTCCGTCCGGTGCTTGCCAGTGATGCGGGTGTTGTTTTATCGCATGTCGCGTAGGCGCCCGCTGTCGTGGATGCTAGTGCGATGTCTTCCTCCCGACTCATCATCAGAGTCTTGGTTGGGGTCCTCCTCCGCGTAGCGCTTGGCGGTCTCGAGGAGGTCGGGGATGTTATCGAGCATCCGGTAGACCCTCTTGATCTTGGCGACCAGGGGTTCGTACCGGCACGCGTTTTTGAAGCAGTGTATCGCCATGTCTGGGTGGATGCCGGAGGTGTTTATCCATAGTTCTTGCCACCTTTGGATCCACTGGCGGGTCGACTCGCGTTGTCCCTGGATGCATCGCTCCAGGTCTTCTATGGTGGTTGCGCGGGCGTAGGAGCCCTCGAAGTGCCTGACGAAGGCATCCCACATTTCTTCACAAGAATCAATGTTGTCAGGAGGGAGAGTGTTGATCCACTGTCGGGTCGCACCCTCCATCATCAGGGGGAGGTAGCGAGCGGCGAGCAGGTCATTGTGGCATGCGATCCCCATTGCCATGAGGTATGTGTCCAACCAGACGGTGGGGTCGTACGTTGGGTCGTACTTCTCGATCTCCTTAGGGGCATTGAAGTTGGCGGGGTATTTTTCCCCGTGAATCATTGGTCCAAAGCATTGCGGCCCGACTCGGCTGAGCGAGCCTCTTGGCTCCGGTTCGCCACGATTGGTGAGGGTGTGCCGCAGGTCGTAGGGCTGGCGCGACCGCCATGCCTGGTTGTTGATGATGTTCGTTCGGGCGTGGATGGATTGCCCGTTGGCGGCGACCGTGTTGTTTGCCGGTCGCGGCTCGTTGGTTGACAGCGCAGGATTGGCGGCCCGTGGTTGATTTTCCAGGGGCTGGGGTGGTGGGCAAACTAATGTGTTGGCCATGGTAGGGTGGCCGCTTGATGTCACCCTGCTTGCCAAAGAGCGGGAGTACATTCGCCCCCGTTGGTCGACTCCCTGGCAAGTACTGGATATGTAGCACGTCGTCGCCCTGGACATCGAGGTTGGCGATCGCGGCATCAGCCGCGACAACGTTGTCCATCGGGGTGGAGTATAATGGTAGCCCGTTGGCGTCACGGGCTTGAGGCGAGATGATGATCCACGGTTGGTCCGGTGGGGGCGTGCGGCCCATGGGTGGTGGAGGAGCCCTAGTCACCGGCACTCCAGGTGGTGGTCTTGCTGGGTTGCTCCCGCCTGGCGGCACGTTCTTGCTGTATTCGTGCTCGGCAGCGCGCGTGGAGTTTCCCTCGTCGTTGAAATACAGGATGCGGCCTTGAACTTCGGGGTTCAGGCGGGTCCTGATGTGGCGCTGGTGGTAGAGTGATAGCTCCCGCGCTATCTGTCGCTCGAGGCGGTATTTCTCATGCTCGGCGAGTTCGTTGCATTGAGCCTCCGCGAGCCGCAGGCGAGCTTCCTCCACTTCCGTGGCCGTCGCGGTCGGCGGGATCGGCGTGGAGAACGGATCTGGCGGGGCGGCCGTGCTACCCGCCATGTAGATCGCGTTAAAACGATTGGATCTGGCGCGAAAATCTTCGGGGGATTCTGAGCCAGAGTCGGAGTCGAAGATCCCCAGGATGGAGGGGTCCTCGAAATCCTCGGGGTTGGAGACTCGCGTGATGGAGTCCTCCCGTGACGCGGCGGTGATCGATCTGCCGACCGATGCAGGGGTCGCAGAGTTGGCGTCGTCGTTCAGGGCGTTGTCGTTGGTGGCGACGTTAGTCTCGACCGCGTCGCTGGCGGCCGAGTCGTACTTGGTGACGAGGCTCCTGATGGAACGGACCTGCTCCTCGGGAAGCAGGTCGCGGTGTGGCGGCGATCCGCCAACGATCACCATCGCGGCTGGGTCGATCGTGCCGGTGAAGCCGACGAAGAGGTTGATGGAGCCGACTGGCATCACCGTGGCATGGGTGACCGGGCGTGATGCCAGGATGTAACTGCTGGGCAGGATCTGTAAGATCCTGCCGATGGCAATCATGCGACCGGTGGAGATCGGTCGATCGATCGGCGAGTAGGGTCTAGCTGCAGAACTCAGGACAGTCCCGCTATGCCCCACGGTGGGCGCCACTATCGTGGAAATGGCGACGGCAGTCGCTGCCATAGGCAGCGATTGAGTGTTTCGTGAGGAAGAGTTGGCGGCCATCTGTGGTGCGAGGTGGGGGCGGATGCACATGCGTTTACCTAGGTTCATGCCCCCGGAGGGTAAAGACCTACTCCTTCTAGATTAGATTATGAGAAAGCGAGTTACAGGGGTGGGGAGCTCGGCGACTAGCAGCGAGTCGCTTGAGGGGGGTGTATGATGGAACGTGAGGTTCCAGGATACCCTTGGGAGGTTTATATATGAAGCACCTCTCTAGGGTTTACAATCTGTCCCCGAATAAGATAAGGATCCGGGGACTTTTGACCTAATCCGACTGGGCTTCCGCTACGCTTCTGGGCTTCCAGTCGCCAGTCGATGGGCCTTTCCTTCCTTTATAGTCCAGTCGCTGTCCTCCAGACGCACTCGCAGGCCTTTCGGCCCACTCGGAACGTCCCGCTGAGCATACCCCTTCGGCATATCCCCATCAGAGGAGGAGGAGGGAATCATCATAGATGAACATGCATCACGGGAGGAGGAAAGGGGAGGGACCTTAGCTCGATGGTGGGTAGGAGGCCGAAGTCGTGCTTGCCGTCGTACGACCAGTGCAGCGCAGGGGAGAGGCTGGGAAGCTCAGGGATGAGGGATCTGGTGTCTGGGATGGCGTTGAGGCCACATGCAGGGGAGAGGGAGCTCGGGAGAGGGTTGCTCGAGCTCGGGCTCATTCATGGCCGAGAGGGAGTTCTTCTCCTCTCCTGGCCAGTATAGAGAGAGGGAGGGGAGGTGGAGTGCAAGGGGAGTGAGTGAGGGTGGGAGGAGGCAAATGAGGGGCAGGGAGGGGCTGGCCAGCCTCTAGCCTATTTATCTCGATTAGGGGAAGGGTGCACCATGGGCATGGTCCATGAGGGCTTGGGAAGGAGGGAGAACTAGGGTGGGAAGGATGCTGTAGGCAGGGGAGGTTGTTTTTGGTCGAGCTGTAGGGCAGAGAGGAAGGGGGTAGCTGCTGCAAGAAGTTTTTCAAGCCAAGACACCCACATGGGGTTAAATGCTAGTGTCCAAGCACTAAAGGATAAGAGGCTACAGTGATTAGCTACAGTGATCACGACCAGAGATGAGTGCTGGGTGCTATGGTGCATTCCCTTGCAAGATGGTGGTGGTTAAATCTTGCTTTTGTTCAATACTAGCTAGATTTGCTGAATTGAGTGAATGGGGACTTGTGAAGGAAGTTCAAGATTTTGCACAGGACAAGGTAGGGAGATGGTATTGGTAGATGGGTGAGGCCAAGATAGATATCCAGTAATTATTTGGGATTTTTCTAGAGATTTAAAGTCCACTTAAATCTATTTACTCAAAAACTGCAGAAATGAAGTATTGGAGCTCATTTGATATTTTTACATTGGACAAGTGGGGTTTTTTATGTGAGATTGTCCCAAATAGGAATACCCACTTAGGGGAATTTTCCCAAGATTTATTGAGGTGGGAAAGTATTTTTAAAGAATTATTTCTTGTTTCTGCCATTTAAGAAAAGGGGCAAAAAGAAATAATAAAGGATCTCAAAAATATTTATTTTTGATATGGAAAGATAGGGTATGATATGTGGAACTGGAATGAGCCAAAATTTGGGGAAGTGTTTTGGCCAAAACCAAACTTTCCTTTGTGAGAGGAGTTTTGGAGATTTTGCCTATTTAGGGAATTAAATAGTTTTGGTCCATAATAAATATGGATAAATGTTTGATAAATCTTTATGATCAAGGTAGATGATGTATACAAGGTGTATCAATCATTTCCAACCTTGGGATTGGAGAATCCAAGTTGATTTTGGTAGAATACCCTAGATTAAGGATCTAGGGTGATGTTAATTTCATACCATCAAAACATGGTTGTATCTCGGAGTTCAGATCTCCACTTGGGGCATGGGGTAGATGGATGGATAGACAAAGTGATGTACATCAACATGGTGCGGAGGATTGAGCTCTTGATTTCACCAAGACAAGCTTTCAAACTTTGAATAAAATAAGCCTGCCAAAGCAGATTATCAACTATCCTTCAAAACCTCTTGGGTTTAAGCAGCACAAAGATCCAATTGGAACAAGTGAAGTAGGTAATGATAGATCTATATGATTGGAACACAACCATGCAAATAGTTGGTCCGTAGAAGGTTGGATGGTGGTGTGAGCTTCTACCAAAGTACGCATGTTGACTAGATTTGCAGAAAAAGTTATTTTCTTGCCTACAAAACCATCAAGAACTAGTGGGTGGGAGAATGATCTAACCAAGGGAAAGAGTGGGCCTTGGTATTCCTTAGGATTGTTAACAATAAGTTTCAAGTTCATTACCTAGAATGCACAAGGGTTGAGAAAGGGAGGCATTCAAAAAGGTGATGTTGGAAATAGTTTTCCAGACTTAGCCAAATTTGGCAGAGTTAGGGTTTTTGACTAGAATATTGGTGGAGATGATTTTGATGGGTTGCAAAGTACCCAAGCATCATCAAGTGGATTATATTGAAGAGTGTATTGAGTATAAGGGATCCATGCTTGATATGGGTCTTCATTTACTTGGAAGCTTCTAGAAGGGATATCTCCAGAATTGATCTGGTTAAGGGTTTTAGGTGATCTCCTAAAAGATAGGGATTCGATCCAGATTGCATTCTTGCTTAGGGTGGGATGATTTGGAGACATCTTTATCCTAGTGATGAGCTCCTAGAGTAGCTCATACTATCTCCTAAGCAGACAATTCAAACAGCAGATCAAGGCAACTCATCTTACAGACAAATCAACTACTATTGGGGTTACCACAAAGCTTAGCTTGAGGTAAGGATGGGTATTTTGAAATAGCTTGGAGTTTGAACAAGGTAAGGTCCTTGGTATCTCTACCAAGAGTAGAATTCAAAAGCTTAGAAAAAGGTTTTGGAGATCCTAGAGGTAAGAGTAGTTGAAGGTTTTGTCTTGAAAACATAAGGAGATTTTTGTTATATAACTCTCCATAGTTTTGTCAGTAGAAGTTAAAAAATTAGTTTTGGCTACATAAGCATCTTGGCTCATGTTTTGAAATGCCAGAGCATTTGAGAATATGGAAATTAAGCCAAGACTGTTTTGGGAAGTAGCTTTTGTCAACTGGTGTTAAGGTAAGGAGTATATCATCTAATACACATTCATATGCATAAGCATATCCAAACAACAAGCAAACACTTCAGCATTAAACAAGAAAAAGGTTTTGTTCCCCCTGATTTTTGCATTCTGGACACAAATCAGGGTTGCTGAAATTGGGATGTTACAATTTGTATGGGGAGAGGTGGAACAAGTTTGCGGCAATGTATACCTATTTCCAATGTACGCTGCTGACATAGTGAGCCCATAGGCAAAAATGTGACAAGGAAAGCGTAAAAAGCAGGAAAGAAAGCGCTACCTGGCCAGCACTTGACACACTGTTGCGTTATGCTGAGTATTTTGTGTGGAGGTCTTAACTTGCTACTGCTAATCTATTTTGCAGTAATACATATGTATTGGTACTTGTTCAGATCAACCGATCGAGTGCTCAATATGGAGTCTCTTTCCTTTTCAGTCATGGCCTTGCTACAACTATTGAATTTCAATGTCTACATTATAGAATCTATCATTTCTTTTGGCCTTTGTCTGTACTATTGAATCGGTCACTTTGAAATGCTACTGAATCTGTCAAGTGGTGCTGAATATGACCTGGAAATCTTAAGATATTTTTTCTATTTTATTCTATACTGCTCAATGTTGAAATGCTACTCAATATGTCAAGTGTTATGTTGTAACTATTACTATGGTATTTTCTAAAAGTAATACTG
Organism: Avena eriantha; assembly: GCA_910589775.1. Taxonomy (NCBI): domain Eukaryota; kingdom Viridiplantae; phylum Streptophyta; class Magnoliopsida; order Poales; family Poaceae; genus Avena; species Avena eriantha. The sequence goes on along the minus strand of OU342743.1, from coordinate 450,708,162 downwards.
ATGTACTGGTACTTGATTAGACCAAGTGCATTAGATGGTCTTGCTTTCCTTTTTAAACTTGGCTTTGTCACAATCTAGATGAGGCTTGGGCATTTTGGGATGCATATATGGGGGTCACACTAGTATTAATGTGAAGAGGAGGTATGCACACAAAAGCATACTTGATCATCAGTTATGCTTGCTCCAATGACCGACTGTGTTTGGAGAAAAGGGCAAACTGATCGTGCAACAAGGTTTTTAGAGCTGAAGAGTGAACGGGTTCTCTCTGTACTGCTATTGAGTTTTAGTGTTTGTATAGATGAAACAGTCACTTTGGAATGCTGCAGAATTGGTTAATTGTTGCTGAATATGAACTAGGAATTTGTCGATATTTTTTCTGTCTTATTTTGTACTACTGGATCTTTTAAATGCTACTGGATTTGTAAAAAAGTTCTGTCACTGCTGTTGGGCTGCTTGCACTAGAGCTTTTGCCTATGTGTCATCGGAAGCGTTGGATGTATTTTGGATAGAAATGAGAGGGTACTAAGTGAAGTCATTGGATACCAATCCAGTTTTAGCGCATGCAGGCTGTGTCCCTTGTTCTTTAGATATTTGTACATGAATATATGTCAAAAGAATATATGTCCCTTTTTATAGGTACTATAAAGATTTTAATGAGAATGTTCATCTTATTTGTTTGTCATAGTGGCAACGGACATGGTTTATACGTGTTTTGACGTCTTGAGTTCAATTCTCTGTGCTTGACATAAAATTATCTTAGGTTTACATTTTTTCTTCTAGCAATATTGCATTATGGAGAGGCTGACATCGTCGACCCACTGGCGTGCAGCATCCCTCGAGTTTAATGGTCAGGTTTGAAAAAAAATTAAATACTTGTACAGAGAGGCTGGCATTGGGAACCCACCTTCTAGAACATACGAGGCTGCATCTGGGACCCACAAGTCAGAACATACTAGAGAGGCTGACATGTGGGCCTCAGCAGCAAGACCATACACGGCTACCACATCGAGCAACGTTGCAAGGGTCAAAATAGCGGACGCGGCCAAAAAAATGTCCATCATATGCAGCTTTGATTTACAGAGAGACCGGCATGTGGGACCTAGTAGCGCGGGCCTTATACAGGTTCTGCCTCGCGCAACGTTGCCAAGTTCAAAATAGAGAGGCTCGAGCTCGAAAAAGTCCAGCATGCACACATTTCTTCAAATGAGAGGCTCACATGGGGGACCGAGCAGCCTGGAAAAACAGTAAAAATTCCATCATACACATGTTTCCTCTAATGAGTGGATGACATATGGGGCCCTACATCATGATTAAACAGTAGATGCAGCGAGCAACGCTATCAAGTTCAGAACATGGAGGCGTGACCGAGGGAAAAAAATCTATCACACACACGTTTCTTCTAATGGGAGGATGGCATGTGGGCTCTAGGAGTTTGATTAACTGGTAGATGCATCGGGCAGCGCTATCAAGGTCGGAACAGGGTAGCGCGAGCGAAGAAAAAATTTCCATCATACACACTATTCTTATAATGTGAGGCTAACATGGAGGACCCAGCAGAGTGACTAGACGACAGATAGACCGAGCAACGTTATCGAGTTGAAATCATGGAGGTAATAGCCAAGAGAAAAAAATCCATTATACAGACGTTTCTTCTAATGAGTGGATGACATGTGGGTCCTTGGAGGTTGATTAAATGGTAGATGCATCAATCATCGCTATCAACTTTGGAACAGGGTAGCGCGAGTGAAAGAAAAAAATTCCATCATACACATGATCCTTCTAATGAGAGGCTTACATGTGGGACCTAGCAGCCTGACTAAACAGCAGACGCATCGAGCAATGTTATCGAGTTCAAATCAGCAAGGCGCGACAAAAAAAGATGGTCTGCTAGAGACACTGACGTTCGGGACCCACACGCCTCAAAATAATCGTGTGAGGAAACAAAAATATTGCTTCTGCCACACGCTGGCCGAGCTTCCTCCATGTTTTTAGCAGATCCGTCATAGTAGAGGGCCGTGAAACTAGGAAAAAAGTTTTCCATCGGCCACGACCGAGCCAAGAATTTCGTCGCGGAAGACGCGCCTTCTACGACAACCGTTGGGCCATGTCGTTGCAGAAGGATACTTTTCTTGTAGTGATGCTGATGGTGACTTGTTAGATGATGAGTAATATATACTATATAACATAGGTTGGTATCACACCTAGTTTTATATTTCTAGATTAATTGGAATTCTTTATTCATGTTAGAGCCATAAATACTACCGATGAAAGAAAGTCAGATGAAAACCATCACGAGAAAGAGTCCATGGATGCAACGACTTGATATTAGGTTCGTATCCAGTGTTGTTGCATCCCCAACTGTATTCTCCCCTAAAAAGAGCAACAATGATCGCTCTGGACCTTTGTATGATCCTCGGGGGGGGGGGGGGGGTATTAGTGAAGTTAACCTATCAGGTGATGAAACACTAGTCACCGAGGATACTGGGCTGCAGGTAGTCCCCTTACCTGCTAGCTCCCCATCTTGTCATGATTTCTCCACAATTAAGGTGTTGCCAAATCATCTTGTTTGGAATTGTTTGCTAAATCTTTTCTCCATATGTTTTGTTCCACTTTATTTTCCCCAATTGATTGTTACATGTAAAATGTGTAGCTTAAGCAAAGAAAATTCAAGAAGACAACTCCCAGGAGAAGGATGGCTCCCGGTGGTGGATCATCTCGCAAGCGCGTCGGGGCATCAGTACTATCTCCAAACATAGAAAATGAGAGACACACGCGGTCCAAGGGGAATATGCTAAAAGTAGGACATCCACCTCCAGGTTACACACAGCGAACAACAAAAGCGTCAAGTCGTGCGACCCATTAACAAGAAACTCGGAGTGCAACCCAGAAGATTGCCAAAGCTGAACTTCTTGACGCCCGGAACACGACCAAAGCCGCACTTTCTGATGCCAGGCAAACTGCCAAAGTTGCACTTCCTAATACCCTAGAGGTGGCTAGAGTTGCACTTCATTTTCCCCTGCTAGTAACAGATGACGGCAACCTAGTGGCAAAATCTGCAGTTCCCGATGTCGGGAACGTAGCTAAACCTTCAGTTCCTGATGCCCACCAATTGGCCAAAGCTACAGTTCCTGATGCCGGCCAAGTGGCCAAAGCTACAGGTCCTGATGTCGGCCAAGTGGCTAAAGCTGCAGTTCCTGATGCCCACCAAGGCAAGAAGCGAGCAGTCGTCAATCTACCACCTACCCAAGCCAAGAAGGCAGCAGCCCAAGGCAAGCAACCAGCTGCCCAAGGTGAGATGGCAGCTATCCAACATGAGTAGTCTGCCCAAGGTGAGCTGCCCACTCCCTCCGACCCACTGGTATGCCGGCCGCGACCTCCCCAAAACCAACATCCACCTCCCAAAGCCAGCATGCACACCCCCAAAGCTAGCATCCACCCCTCGAAAGCTAGTAGGCACGTACCCAAGGTGTGGAACCAAACCCACATTCTGCCTTCCTTTGGCACCTCCCAAAGCCAACCTGCCGCCTCTATAAATCAAGAAGCCACCTTCCCAAGTGACGAAGTCCGCATCCTTCTGCCCACGGCCATCCCCCAAAGGTGACTTGCCATCTCTCCAAATCCAGAAGACACCTCCGAGCTGTCTGCGGGCACCTCCCCGAAGCAACATGCACAATCCCAAACCGATGGGTTAGGTACCCAAGGCGATGCGTCAGCTACCCAACATTTGTGTTCAGCTGCCGATGGCAAGGACTCTGGTACCCAATTTCAGGTTTAGGGGCCAGCTACCCAATACGATGAGCCACCTACCAGACAAGCCGGGTGTTGCTGCCAGGTTTACCAGTTAGTGTGCAATCACAATAAGGACTAGCATGCCTATCTTAACCCACTGGAAAGAGTACAAGAAGAAGGTTGATGTCCAAGTAGACTTCATAGGAAAAGTTTTTGTATGTTCTATGACTTAGCTATCCTTTACCTTTCCATTTCTGTGTTTATGCAAATGTTGATGCTCCATGGTTTCTTTCAGCAAAAAATTGCCATGGAGAAAAATCACCATGACATGCGGAATGCTTGCACAAATCTGTTTATGAGGAATGCGAGGAATCAATGGCATATTCTGAAGAACTATTTTGATCCCTACTATCTGAACCAAATTACAAGGAAATGTCCTGATGAAGTGAAACACATGACCGACGAGCAGTGGTGCAAGCTTGTTGATACTTAGTCAGACCCCAGGAAACATGTTACTTTTTTTACTCTTATACAGTTACTGCCTATGTTTGAATTGTTTGATTGGAACTGCCTCATCTGTTGTATGGTTTCTCCTTGTGTAGGGTACTTGTGTACAAAACAAGGAGAACAGGAGCAAAGTCTTGTAACTATGGCCACAGGTTCTCATAGCTATGAGGTTGTGTGTAACGGTGAGGACGATGCCTTCGAACTTTTGAAAAAGACACATTGTATTCCAAAAAATGGCTACACTCATAATGAGAAGGAAGCAATTGTAAGTCCTCTTGAATACTTTTCATCTCCATATAATTCAATGTTGTCTTCGTCTCTCAATTGTATACGATATGATTATAGTTTGCTTGCTATTTTTCTAATGTTCGCATCTATTGCTAACACTATAGGAAATTATTGAAAAGAAGATGGCTCCAAATGTCCTAGGGGGAGAACCACTTTCTTCACTTTGCACTCTTGTTGGACAGCAGAAAGCCAACTTTCCTAAAGAACATCGGCCTCCATCCATGTACATCAAGACAAAACAGTTCTGGCCTTGAAGCGAAACTTTTGGTTGAGAGAGTAGGGAGTGACAATCTGCATTGTACCATAGAGGAATTGCAGAGAGCGAAGGAAGCTATCGAGGAAGAGAGCTGTAGTATGCTAAAGACATGAAAGAAATGCATAAGAAGCAAGAAGACATGAAGGATAGACAAAACCATACAAATGACTTACTTCAGCAACAACAGGTTTAGTTGTCGCAAAGTAAGTGAACTTGTGGTTGAAACTTGTGAGTTCTTGGGCTGGGAAAGTTAACTGGTGTGGAAACTTGTGAGTCTTTTGGGAAGGGAAACTTGTGAGGCTTTTGGATCATAAAACTATTGTGGAATGTTTTTGGATGTGAAAGCTTGTGAGGCTTTTGGCTCAAAACCTGCTATGGAAATTTATGTGGAAACTTGTTATTTGATGCATGTCGCATGAAATGTGTCACAAACGATTAGGGCTAGTAGAAACATACGTGCACAAACAGCCCCCTGATTTCACGGTGTCGCTAGCATGCATCCATGACGAAAACGAAATCGTCTCAGTTGTTCTTGACAACACATTTCTGCCACAAGTAAACACCGACATGGCCGCCTATCATTGGCCAACTATGTAGATGAAATAGAAATGGCACGGCCAACAATGATGTCATCACACAAAAATTGTCATCGGTATGTGATACATGTCCCATTTTGATTTGTCAGCATGTCATTTTGTGGCTTGCCCAGGTGGCCTCGTCGGATTGGCGCAACCTTGGCCCTGCCAACCGTCGATGTGCTAGCATGACGTCGAAAGGTAGCGACAAAGAAAATTCATCACGGCCTGTGTGACATCAAAAATAGGATGGTTGGCATCATGAACGGGGTGGATGATGTTAGGGATATGGAGATAACGGAATCAGGGCATGACAGAAAAAAAAACTTCACGATGTCGATGATGTCATAGATGGCAAAGATGACGTCGCCAAATGTCGCTGATGGCAACCCGCGGTGCCGTCTGCCACGTGGCCTCGACCGTGATGAAACAAACGTCATGAACGAGTGGGCCTGGGCTGGGCTGGTCTAGTTGGCTGCAACCGTAAGTTCTCACCATAATAAGGTAAAGATCCATGTGATTGCAGTGTTAGTCCCTGGATCGAATTACTAGCACCCATAGTTTAAGATGAAGTACATAGAAACAAAGGTCATTATTACATCGCATATCTAGGAATATAATAGTTCTTACAACTCACTTAGCCCAAGGCTAACATTATTCAAGGTTCACAAGACATAGTATAATAATATAGTATTTTGGCTTCATGCGCCACAGGCAAACATGTCGAGTGTAGACCCGTAACCCTACTAATCATCAGAGTATCCTGCAACATAATAAGTTACAACCACAAAGGGTCAATACAGTTGGAATTGTATTGGCAAGTGATACCATAGTTACTTAGTAAAATCCAACAACTACATGAATATATGGCTAAGTGTGCTTTTGGCTGACTTTGCTAAAAGAAAGGTTCTATCTCATAGTTTTTGTAGAGTAGGTTTTCCCTTTCAAAAACACTTAAGGTACCATTGATAGACATCAATGAACCTCTACCCTTGTTCACCCAAAAGTTTTAACATAGAGAAATTTGGATGATGAGATTTTTGAACTACATCCCTATCTTGACGCTCAGATATTGTCCATAACCCGGGACATGGCTAAGTAATTAGTTTTACCCTCTCAAGAGGTGGTGCATTTTCCCCACAAGACTCGACATGCATCGAGATGAGACTTTTCATAAGCATTCCCTCAGACCATCACGGACGTTTTCCAACCTATCATAACTACCACCCTCTCACCGTCTGGCTGAGTTCTTGCAACTTAGTCCGTAAAGGAAGAGCCCATATGCCATGTGGCTGCACTAGAAGCTTCGCGAGAAGAACGTCTCCAATCTCTTTGTTCCTGGGTGGCCATCCACAAGTGCGATACACCAGGGTAAACCATAGAAATGGGCCCTGAGTAACCACTCAATATAATCCATATAATTCCCATTTCCACCCAGGTGTTTCATTAACATTAGTTGTTTTCTTAGTCAAACAAAATAATATATTTCCATACTATCTTGATATGAATTTCCACCCACGAATTCTAATAGCATGGCTAAGCACTCTAGCATACGATGTCTTTCAACTAGGAAATACTACCAAGATAAAATCTATAGGATAGCCATAGCATAGTAACATCTATAGATAATCCTACCATGCTAAGATCTATAAAAAAAATTATGGGTAAAATACTCCTAAAAAGGTTACGCCTATAACTCCAATTTTTTAGAAGCTAAATTTTGAAATAAGACCTCAACAATAAAGGTCTCATTTTTATGAATCCATGGACACAAAATTTGTATTTTTCTGATTTGTGGATCAAAAGTTATTGAATTTCTAAGTTAATCTTATATTCTGTCTATTTCCTAAATTGAACAGACGCATAGGCTGACGTGGCGTGTTTCTATTGGCGCGTACCGATTCAGTCGGATCGATTAGTATGGGCCGTTACATTTAAGTGATAACGAGTGGATCTGATCAAACGGTGCCGATTCATTAAGAGATCTATCCAAGCCGCTGGATCTAGATCGGACGGTGCTCAGCACGTGGCCAAGAATTGGCGGCGCTGGTCTACTGCGCGCGGCGGCGCCGCGTAGGGAGGGTAGTGTTTCAGCAATCCTAGAGGGTAAGGGGAAGCAGCAAAGTTACCAAGGGGTAGCGGAGGTCTCAACGGTCTGGGTGGTTGTCACGGTTGAGGGAGGGGTGCTCGGCTTTGTCCTGGATTCCTCGCCGGAGTTCACGCCGAAGTCGGAGCTCTTGTCGCGAGACGGTGGCGTCGTTCTGGGGCTCGAGCAGACAAAGAAAGGGGTCATCAAAGTGCTCCTGGTCTAGTACCAGCTAGTGGTGGCCAAAAAGGGGCGGTAGGAACCCGGGTCTCACCGAAATCATCGATGAACATCGGCGGCAGAGGGAAACTCCGGTGGTCACCGTGGCGACAAACCTGGGGCATGATAATGCAAATGGAGGGGATTAGTAGATGCACCCGAGGCTGGCGAAGAGTAAAAGAAAGAGAGGAGGGTGCGGGTCTATCAGCTCTCACCAGAATTACCGTCGGAGTTCCATCGGTGTGTGGTGGTCCGAGCTCACAATTGGAGAGCCTGGGGGCTCTCTAGGGGTGGTGTCCGTGAGGAAAACAAAGAGGAGGGAGAGGGGGTTAAGAAGGAGGGGTCGTAGTGGATATTAATTCGCGCAAACACTCGAATTTGATCCGATTAGAAATGGTAGAGGAGGGGGAACGGTTTGTTCGTCGTTTGGTTGAAGACGGTGAGGTGGAGGTGACATGGAAGTAGGGCCAGGGCCCCAGTGAGAGGGGGTCTGAAGGGGGACGGTGAGAAACAGAGGGGAGAGGGGTAAGCCGGTGGGCTGGGGTTGGGCCGAGCCGGCCAAATGCTGCTGCTACTGCTGTTTTTTTCTTTCTCCTTTTGCTTTTTCGTTTTAGTTTTTCTTTCCTGGGTTTCAAATTAGCAAAGGGTTCCAAATTGACTTAAACTTTCACCAAATTTTTGGGGGACAATCTAAATGCAATGCAACACATGCCATGATGATATGAGTGCAATAATGATGGTTTTTAGAAGAAAATTTTTGGGATGTTACAAATCTAACCCCCTTAAGATGAATCTCGCCCTCGAGATTTGGGTTGGCTAGCAAATAGGTGAGGGTGATCTCTCTGAAGTTCATCTTCCCGTTCCCATGTTGCTTCTGATTCAGTGTGATGGTTCCATTGCGCTTTGCAGAATTTGATTGTCTTGGTACGGGTAATTCTTTCTACTGTCTCCAGAATCTTAATAGGTTTCTCTTCATAAGTGAGATCATTCTATAGCTGAACCTCTTCTAATGGTGTAGTGTCTTTCAACGAAGTTTTCTTCCATCTCTGGGTGACACTTTTTCAGCTGACTGACATGAAATACATTATGAACTGCTGACAGACATTCTGGTAATTCTATCTCATATGCCACTTCTCCTTTGCGGCTCAGAATCTTGAAGGGTCCTACATAACGTGGTGCTAATTTTCCTTTGATTCCAAATCTCTTCACACCACGAAGTGGTGATACTCTAAGATAAGCTCTATCGCCAACCTCATAGGTGACCTCTCTATGTTTTTTATCTACATAGCTCTTTTATCAATATTGGGCTACCTTTAGTCTATCCCTCACCATCTTGACTTTCTCTTCCGCCTCCTTGATTAGGTCTGGTCCAAACAAATTTATTTCTCCTACTCCATTCCACAACAATGGTATAGTACACTTTCTCCCATAAAGGAATTCAAACGGAGCCATTTCTATGCTTGATTGATAGCTATTATTGTAGGAAAATTCCACGTATGGTAGACTTTCATCCCAACTAGATCCATAGTCTAACGCACAAGCTCTTAACATATCTTACAATATCCGATTGTTCCTTTCTGTTTGCCCATCAGTCTATGGATGAAACGTAGTGCTGAATTCTAGTCGAGTTCCCAACGACTCGTAATGTTGTCGCCAAAAGTGCGAAGTGAATTGAGTTCCTCTATCCGACACAATACTCTTAGGCACCCCGTGTAAACACACAATTCTATTCATGTATATCTTGGCTAGTTTGGCACTTGTGTAAGTGATCTTTACCGGTATGAAATGAGGCACTTTAGTCAAGCGATCAACGATAACCCATATAGAATCGTATCCAAATCTAGTCCTTGGCAGTCCGGTGATAAAATCCATACCGATCTTATCCCATTTCCAATCAGGTATTGGCAGTGGTTGTAATAATCCCGCCTGTTTCTGATATTCTTCCTTTACACGATTACACACGTCACACAAGGCAATGTGCTCTGCTATATCTTTCTTTAAATTATTCCACTAGAATCTTTCCTTAACATCCATATACATCTTGGTGTTGCCAGGATGAATCGAATACGGTGAGTTGTGAGCTTCTTGTAAGATCAACTTCTTAAGTTCAAGATCCTGCGGAATACAAATACGTTTTTCGTACCATAAGATTCCTTGTTCGTCTACATGAAATCCTTTTGCCTTGCCTTCACTAATTTTACTTCTAATTTCTTCTATTTCTATGTCTATCTTCTGAGCTTCTCGGATTCTGTCATCAGTGTGGGCTGCACTTCCAACGATGCAAGGTATCCTTCATGCACTATCTCTAATCTCAACTCCCTAAATTGGGCACATAATTCTTCCAGCAATTCTCCTTTGTTGAGGCCATTTACATAAACCTTGTGGCTTAATGCATCGGCTATGACAGTTGCCTTTCCAGGATGGTATTGCAAACTTAAGTCGTAGTCTTTGAAAAGTTCTAGCCATCTTCTTTGCCTCATGTTGAGTTCCTTTTGTGTGAAAATGTATTTTCGACTTTTGTGATCGGTGAACATTTCACAACGCTTTCCGATAAGAAATGCCTCCATGTCTTTAAGATGATGCCAACTCTAGGTCATTAGTAGGATAGTTCACTTCATGATTTTTGAGTTGTCTTGATGCATAAGCTAACTCTACCTTCCTGCATTAGTACACCTCCTAGTCCTTGGTGAGATGCATCACAATAGACTTGAAAGTCTTTCTCAAGATCCGGCAAACATAACACTGGTGCTGACACTAATCTCTTCTTCAACTCCTGAAAACTGGCTTTACATGCTTTTGTCTAGTTAAACTTCTTCTCTTTATTTAGCAGATCAGTCATAGGCTTTGCTAACTTTGAGTAATTTTCAATGAACCTCCGATAGTATCCTACTAGGCCTAGGAGACTACGGATTTCTTTAACTGTTTTAGGAGGTTCCCATTCCGTTACAGCTGCCACTTTTTCTGGGTCAACAGCTATACCACTTCCAGATACTATATGCCCAAGAAATACCACTTCATTCAGCCAAAATTCACATTTACTGAACTTGGCATATAGTTTGTGTTCCCTGAGTTTCTCTAGAATTAGGCACAGATGTTCGTCATGTTCTTCGTTGCTCTTGGAATATATCAATATGTCATCGATGAATGCCACTACAAACTTGTCAACAAATTCCATGAATACCTTGTTCATCATGTTCATGAAATAGGCTGGTGCATTAGTCAATCCAAACGGCATCACTGTATATTCATACAACCCATATCTAGTGGTAAATGTCTTCTTTGGTATATCATGTTCTCTAATCTTTAGTTGAAAGTATCCTGATGGAAGATAAATTTTTGAGAACACACATGCTCCCTCTAGCTGATCAAAAAGATCATTAATTCTAGGCAGGGGATTTTTTTATTATTTATGGTCACTTCATTAAGTGACCGATAGTTTATGCATAGTCTTTGACTTCGGTCTTTCTTCTCAACAAACAAAACTGGTGCTCCCCAAGACGAAGAACATGGTTGGATAAATCCCTTTTTCAACTGTTCTCCTAGCTATTTCTTGAGTTCTTTTAACACATGCACTGACATTTTGTAAGGTCTCTTTGCTATAAGCCCAGTTCCTGGTAGTAAGTCTATCAGAAACTCCACTTCCCTATCCGGTGGCATGCCAGGTAATTCTTCTGGGAACACATCCGGGTACTCCTTCACTATTGGTACTCTGTCTAGGCTAACCCCCTTAAGAGAATTAACCTTGCTCCCCTTGGGTTCAAAGTTAGACTTGAACCTGATTCGTTTCTTTTCTGGGGTGGTGAGCATAACAGTTCGTTTGGCACAATCTATCACTACCTCATAATGTGTCAACCAGTCCATCCCTAATATTACATCTAATCCTTGGGACTCTAGGATTATTAAATTAACTTGAAAATTGTTCTTTCCAATCTCTAGGATTATCTGTCGGCACCCAGAATTTACTATCATTTCTCCACCCCGGGAACTTACCTTAATGGGACATCCAATAGTTTCAGTGGAGAGTTTATTTTTGTTTACAAATGCTCTTGAAATGAATGAATGCGATGCGCCGGTATCGAAAAGGATGCTGGAAAGGAATTAATCTTGAACTTACCGATTACGGCATTAGATCCTTCTTGGATTTCCTCCACATTGATGTGATTAACATGACCCTTTTGAAAAGGGTTCGGCTTAGCCCCATCAGTCTTCTTTTCTGGCTATTCATTAGCATAGTGCCCTGTCTTCTTGCACTTGAAACATTCCACCTGACTGATGTCTTTCTTTGCTGGCTGATTATGGCGATTCTGACTATTCTGACTCCCATTGCCATTAGCATTATGGTTATTCCTGTACCCACCTTTGTTGTGTCCACGATGATTGTTTCCATTGTGGTGGTGGTTATTGTTATGATGTATATTATGATTCCCATTCTTGTGGGATCCAGAACTCCCCCTTCCTTCACCATAAGAATGCTTGTGAGGTGATCCTGATCTGAACTTATCAAAATGGTGTTTCCTCTTTCTACCTTCAACTTGCTTCATCTTGTTTTCTAGGATGGTAGCTTTATCACACAGAGATTGAGAGGTTGGAACATAAGCAACAGATAGTTTCATAGATATTTCCTTATTCAACCCATCAAGGAACTTCTCTTTCCTTTTTGCATCAGTGTCAAGATCATCTGGTGCATAACGTGACAGATTGTTGAACTCTTCGATGTACTCAAAAATACTACGGTGTCATTGTTTGAGGTTGTGAAACTCCTTTTTCTTGAACCCCATTATTCCAAAAGAGATGTGAGTGGTACGAAATCCATCCTCAAACATTGCCCAGGTTACTTCTTCAATAGAGTGAGTAACCTGGAAAATATCCCACCAAGTAGCTTCATGACCTTCTAGTAAGTGTGCTGCAAATCTGACTTTCTCTATGTCAGTGCATCCAACTACGACTAAGTCCTTATTCATAGAGCGGAGCCAGTCATCTGCTACCATGGGATCAGTAGTACCAGAGAACTTAGCAGGTTTTAGCCTTAGAAATCTTGTGAGCATATAAAGAGGTGGATTGTTCTGGTTGTTATTATTGTTATTGTTGTAGTTCTGATTCTGGTTTGCCATGAACTGAGTCATCATCTGCATCAACGGTGTCTATGCAGCCATCATTTGCTGCATTCCATTACCATTGTCGTTGTTGTCCTCGTTGTTTCGACGGGGAGGCATCTGTGGGTTTAATAAGGGTAAGTAATGATAGATAACCCAAGCAAAATAACAACAATCAAACAAACAAGCACATGCAGGTTCAACATCACGACAATAACAGAGTTTGCGAAGATAAACATACTTGCATAGTCAACCACAAGTCGGTATGATCTATGTGACTTGATAATAAAAACGATATATAGATGGATATCACTACTCCTCCATGTCGACTTCCTCCTCCACTAGTGCATGTCCTGTTGGGGCGAATCCTACCTTGTATTCCTCCAAGCTTGTAGACAAAGCATCGATCTTCGCCTATAAATCTCTCTTCTAGGTGCCCAGCCTCTCTATCACCTCGTGGTTCGCCTCCAGCTCAATGTCCTCAAGATCTAACTCGGTGTCCAAGTATCTAATCTTCTTATTCTTCTCCTGAACCCTCTTCTCTTGGCTCTTGACTTTCTTCTCCTTGTCTTCAAACTTCTTCTCCATTTCCTTGATTCGCTTCTCCTGTTCCTGGAAGGCCTTGTCCTTCTCCTTAAGTTGGACTCGTAGTTCATCGTTGCTAAGCGTCACATTAGTCCTATCAGTATCAAGGTTCCTGATGAGGCTCTCTAAGTCTTGGAGGTGGTGTCGCACGGGCTTGATAGTCTCCTTAGTGGCCTCGTCCAACACAATAGGCTCTCCGTCCTCGTCGCACCTCCCAAAGAAGTGGAAGTAATGGCTCTTGATTTCGGAAGAGTGACGTCCACATAGGCATCCCAACAGCTCTTCCATAGCGACGTCGAGGCCCCTCTCCAAGTTATCATGGAGTATCTTGAAGGCGATCTCCTTAGTTTGGGGCTCTGTCTGGCGTCCGGGCTAGGTAACTCTGAATCACCATAAGTCCTTCCTCTGAAATTTCCTTAGCTGAAGTCCCTGAATGGTAGGGATTGGAAGAGCGAGCACCTAGACGAGCTCTAAAATGCGAGTCCCAAAGTGGGTTCCTTTGAAATCCTCGGCCGTGCTGTAGGCAAAATTCGACATGTCTTCCATAGTATGGAGAAAATTAGTAATAACACAAGTCTAGAGAAAGAAAACACAAATAACAATAGATGCAAAGATAAAAATAAAATCAACCAACAAAACAATCCTCAAACCAAGTAGCAATACATTATTCAACTCAAGTAATCAAGGTCCAAAAATAACTTATTTTTGCCATACCACATAGGTCGGGATGATCAAAATACTAACGTGATAAAACGCCAAGTGTGGTGGTCCAACTAGTATCTCACTCCTTATTAACCAAGGTAGCAATCTGGGCGTCCTTGGCAGCAATCAATTTGTCTTGCTCGCATAATGCCAAAGCCAAGTATATGATATCCTTACTTAGTCGTTCTACCGTTTCCCATGAATCTTGGACACGATGTTTCTCCTCCTTGAGATCCTGCCGAGTATTCAACATTCAATACTTAATTCTTTCCCCAAGTTCCTCATGGCCTTCCACGCAGCATTCCTTGCAAAGTCAAAGAATGATGTGTGCATTTCAGAGTTGCTGAACATGCAAAATCCCATACACTTTGGACCAGCTTCCTTGTTCTTATATAAATGGAGTTGCACCCACCAATACTCTTGTCCTTCGTCTATCATAGGAAATCTCTTGTACATGGCTTCACCATCTATGCCCAAGTCGATCATGAGGTTTTTAAGTGCGTTGGGAAATTCCGCCTCACACTCAAGTGTCATCGTCATCAGTGGTCCCTTCTTGATAGATTCATTGATGGTGGACATCTACAGAAATAGATGAGGAAGGATGATCAGGAAAAGTTTTACGAGATGAAAAGACAAGTGTAAAGTTTGAAATAGAATTAGTTTTTAGCTAAGGGTTTTCCTTAGTCTAATCCAACCTAGGGTCACGAACCTACAGGAAACACAGTCCTCTGATACCATCTGTAAGATCTCACCATAATAAGGTAAAGATACCTGTGATTGCAGTGCTAGTCCCTGGATCGAATTGCTAGCACCCACAGTTTAAGATGAAGTACACAGAAACAAAGGTCATTATTACATCGCATATCCAGGAATATAATAGTTCTTATTAACTTATCCCAAGGCTAACATTATTCAAGGTTCACAAGACATGGTATAATAATAGAGTTTTTTGTCTTCATGCGCCACAGGAAAACATGTCGAGTGTAGACCTGTAACCCTACTCATCATCAGAGTATCCTGCAACATAATAAGTTACATCCACAAAGGGTCAATACAGTTGGAATTGTATTGGCAAGTGATACCATAGTTACTTAGTAAAATCCAACAACTACAAGAATATATGGCTAAGTGTGGTTTTGGTAGACTTTGCTAAAAGCAAGGTTTTATCTCATAGTTTTTGTAGAGTAGGTTTTCCCTTTCAAAAACACTTAAGGTACCATTGATAGACATCAATGAACCTCAACCCTTGTTCACACACATGTTTAACTTAAAGAAATTTGGATGATGAGATTTTTGAACTGCTTCCATGTCCCTGGATGATGAGATTTTTGGACTGATACATTGCAAATGTATCTATAATTTTTGATGCTCCATGCTTTTTTTATCCACTTTCTTGTGTTTTGTCCACACTTTGGAGTACTTCTCATATGATTTCTTGGACTAACCTATTAACAAGAGACACAGTGCCAGCTGCCTGTTTTCTGCTATTTTTGGTTCCAGGAAAGAAAGAAAATGAATTATTCTTGGAATTGGACGGGACAAAAGCCAAAGTGCCTATTTTTCCAGAAGACTCACGGAGCCAGAATATGAGACGGAGGAGGGCCAGGGGCTAGCCACACCCCCCTAGGCACGGGCTAGGCCTGGCCGCGCAAGGGCCTGGTGTGGTGGCCCCAGACATCCCCTCGACCTCTCTCTTCGCCTATAAGAAGCCTTCTGACCTAAAAACTTCGGGGGGTTCAAAGTTTTTCCATGAAAAGTTCCAATGCACCGCCGCCACCGAAGGGGAGATTGGGGGGACAGAAAGTCTCTGTTCCGACACCCTACCGAGATGGGGAAGTGCCCCCGGAGCCATCTCCATCGATCCCCACCATCATCTTCATCGACCCTCCATGTTTCTTCCATCTATGAGTGAGTAATCCCCCGCTGTAGGCTATGGGGATGGTAGGGATTGGATGAGATCGTTCATGTAATGGCATCAGATTGCTAGAGCATAGTGCCTAGTATCTCTATTAGTGGTTTATGACTTTGTTGCAACTTTGTTGTGCTTAATGCTTGTCACTAGGGCCCGAGTGCCATGATTTCAGATCTGAACTTATTATTGATTCATCATGATAGTATTGTTTCTGGTCTTATCTACAAGTTGTATACACACTTGGTTGTCTGGAACCTATGGTCCCGAAGTGACAGAAATTGGGGTAGCCAGAAGAGAAAGGCTTTGATGTGAGGATCACATGTGTTCACGGAGTGTTAATGCTTTGCTCCGGTGCTCTATTAAAAGGAGCACCTTAATTGCCAGTAGTTCCCTAGAGGCCCCGCTGCAAACGGGCTGGCAGGACAAAAGATGTTGTACAAGTTCTCATTGCGAGCACGTATGAATATATATGGAACACATGCCTAGGATTGTCTAGTACTTGGGTGCTTTATCTTATTTATCTGCAATTGCCCTATGTTCTGATTGCTATGTGAATTGTCTTATACATGCAACGCCCGTCCATCCATCCCTATGCCTACCGCACTCGAATCCCACTATTTACTGCTTTTGTTACTACTGTCTTTGCTTTGCTACTACTGTTACTTTACTATTCCTACTAGAAAACTGTTGCTACTGATAAACTGCTGTGAGCAAGATTGTTTCCAGGTGCAGCTGTATTGACAACGCAGTTGTTAAGGCTAATAAGTATTCTTTGGCTCCCCTTGTGTCAAATCAATAAATTGGGTTTCACTTCCCTCGAAATTACTGCGATACACCCCCTATACTTGTGGGTCATCAAGACTATTTTCTAGCGCTGTTGCCGGGGAGCATAGCTTTATTTATCAAGTTCACTTGGATTCACTATTATTCAAGCTAAGTTTATCTTTCTCATTGTTTTCTTTTTTCTTTATCGAAAATACAAAAAAAAATTAGTTCCTACTCTAGTTGTTGTTTTCGTTTGTTTGTTATTGTCTTGCTTTATCATGCTTGATGTCAATGGTTGGTTTCATTGAAACTGAATCTTATTGGCAAGGTGGGTTCACGGAAGATAAAAAAGATTATTATAAGGAACACCGCTTGTCACAAAAAGGGAAACACTTATGGGAACAAATTGATAGATTGTATACCATTGCTAGGAACGTGTGCTCAACTTATAATGTTACTTATTGCTGTGATGAGTCTTGTTGCAGAAAGAGGTATAAACACCTCCCTTTTCAATGTGAGTATAGTGATAATGATACCATATCTTCCTATGCTAAAGGAATTTATGACTTTTATGTTGCGGAACAAATTGAAGAATTTATTGCTTGGAAGGGTTCTTTTGAACTTGCTAGTTTGCTTGAAAATATTGATGATTCACCTTACAAATATGAGGTGTATGGTATGCTTAAATTTTGCTTTGATAATTACAAGGATGAAAATGACTATATTATTGAATATTTTAATATATGCTTTCCACAAATGGAAGAGACTAATGCCTTGCAGGATCCTATGGAAGAAGAAATTGAGGAACCGGAAATCTCATTAGATGAAAAAGAGGAGGAGAGTGATGAACAAAAGGAGGAAAAATTGATTAGCTACCCATGCCTACCTTCTAATGAGAGTAACTCTTTATGCCTTACATTATTTGATTGTCCCCCTTGCTTACTAAAGGAGAATGAATGTTATGTTCCTGAGGTTTCTCTTGATAGTGTTTATAATAAAGCTCTAGTGCTTGTAGATCATGAAGAGCATGCTTTATGTGATAGTTATATTGTTGAGTTTATTCATGAGGCTACTGAAAATTATTATGAGAGAGGAAAATATGGTTGTAGAAGTTTTCATGCTATAGAAACACCTCTCTATGTGCTGAAAGTTTTGAAGTCACTCTTGTTTTATCTTCCTATGCCTGTCACTTTGTTCTTTGCGAATTTATTTGCATACATTATTCCTATGCATAGGAAGTGGGTTAGACTTAAATGTGTTTTCAATGCTTCTTGATGCTCTCTTTTACTTCAACTCATATTTCTTATGAGAGCATCCTCTCAAACTTTTATGCCTGAAGATGAAAATATGTCTATTATTCTTGGGAGACTTTTTCTTAAATACTGCAGGAGCTGTTATTAATTGTAATCAAGGAAAGGTGACCTTCAATGAACACATTGTCTATTTCTTCAAGAAGATTGAAAGGACTTATGGATTAAATTCAATTGAATATGTTGAGGGCATTCAAGTTGGATAAATATATTGTCCCATACGAAGAGACAAAAATTGAAACTATTATGACTGGGACCATTGCTACCAAGGTCGAGATAACATAATCATTAGTGGGATACAAAGTTTTATCTCATATGGAATTGTTTTGGTAACAAGACCTGATCAACCTTGTTAACAAAAGGATTTCATTGAACAAAACAATGTTTTCACCATGATTATCTCCGCTTACTTCTATTCTATCCATTTTAGTTTTTGCTTCTTATGCCTAACTTAAAGGCGTTAAAGAAAAGTACTTGTTGGGAGATAACCCAAGAGTTTTAGTTGACTCTTGGAAGTTATTACCTCTGTAATAACCTCTCCTTATCCTTTTTATTTGCTTTTTGTGCCAAGAGTAACCTCTAATGAGAGAGAAGTAATGATTGGGAAAGTTGCTGTCCCGAAACAGATTTCTGTGTGCCGGATTGAGCTGTAATTATTTGTGCCTCTGCCCCAGGTTGTTATATAACTTTCGTTAGTTTAACACTTTTTGATTTGAGCAACATAAGGCCTTCGAAAAAATTCGTCTTTACCTGCTGGTCTGCTTTGACAGATTTCTGCCATTTTCTGCATTTGCTTCTTGTTAGTTCCTTCTTGAGTTCCTTTGGGGAATTGAGCTTTTTGAGGGAGGTTCTACAGTAGCTAGTGTTCTAATGGAAGTTTATTTGGTGTTATAACTGAACCTTGAGACTTATTTATCTTAAGTGCATTAATGTTGCTAATGAGATTGGGTGAAGTTCTGTATGAAGGAAAAATTCCAGGTGTATGGAAGGAATGAGTAATGAGATGGAGGATGGACTAAAGCTCAAGCTTGGGGATGCCACGCGTGTCACCCCAAGAAATATCCAAGAAGTACCAGCGTCAAAGCTTGGGGATGCCCAAGGCATCCCCTTCTTCATCAATAAAAATCTCAGTTTTTTTCAAACACTTCATTTTCATTGTTTCATGCACAGTTGTGTTGTTCTTGGAGCGTCTTATTTTTCGTTTTCGTTTTGGTTTTTAGTTTGTGTGGTTTGCTTAGTTTGCTGAATAAATTGGTTGGACCCCCTCATTCATACATTGGTGTTCAAATAGTCTGGTTGGGATTGGAAAAGAGTAGGAAAGCTCATGCTTAAGTGGTAAAGAGAGCTTGTTTTTGACCATGGCCTATGCTTTGTCATTCCATGCTTAATATTGTTTTGGCTTTATGCTTAGTAACCTCTGTTGTAGCATGACTTGTTATAAACAATTGAGGTTGCTTAATGTGCCTTGGATGAATCATGCGTTGTTTTAGCATATTAAAGCATAGTATAGTGGTATTCTCCTTTGATGCTTTGTTTGGGTTGACTTGGCACATGCTCACACCATGTTATGACTATCTCAAGTCACCATAGTATTTATGATCCTTTAGTTTTCAGCTTGTAGTATCACTTTATGCTTTCATAAATGATGTTTTGTCGCTCTGCATGATTATGGCCATTATTGCTCTCTCGCTTGTCGCTCCCTTACTATTGCTAGCCTTCACTTCCACAGAGTGTTTACTCATGTTTCCAACTCCCTAAACCAAATATTTCCAAAGTGTCCACCTTGCCTACCCATTAGCATCATTTGCTACTTCCGTGCATATTCAATATGCCTTGTTTTGTTCCGAATAAAATGTCTTCTTGTTATGAGAAAGTTAGTTAGTAAAGCTCTCACGAACTTGATGGCACACTTTATTTTCTTGCACTTAATAAACCTGAACCATTGCGTCCTTCTTTGTTGCGTATATGCTTGCACTTTATGAGTTGAAGTTAGCAGAGCCATGAATCATGGGGACCGCTTTCAACATTTCATTGGTACTTGTACCTAGTTGATATCATGTTCTTTTGCTTATGGATCCCGGAAGTGTGAAATAAAAGTGGAACTTGTAAGATCATGGAGTTTATATGTATGTTAGAGAAACGCCTGGGCCGCTAGCCTAAGCCATGCCTAATCATGGTGGAAACTTGCAGCATAACCGTAATGAGCATTCTATGAAGCATCCTCAATAAAAATCTATGCACATAGTAAATAAAAAGATCACTGAGATGCTCATTGTCTGCTTGCCTTGTTATTTTGACTATGGGATAGCTCCCGTGTCATGTGCAAGGGGTACCCCGTTGGCGGTTCTCTATGATACGTATATACTTACAATGACAAGAGCTTACTTGTGACTGAAGTTGAGTAGCATGAGGATCGGTCTTCGTAAGTAAGGGGCATGAGACTTCGATTTATAACTTGTCAAGCATATCCTCTTAGTTGTGTCACTTTAACCTTAATCACGTTAAAGATGCTTATGATAGGGGCAATGAGAACTCAAAGCTAATGAGTACCATACTTTCAGCATTTGGAAGCCTTTCAAACTTTTCAAAACCTTTTTCATTTACTTGTTGAGTCTCCACACATTCTATGAGCACTTTCTTGAGAGCATAGTGGCCATTCTTAGTTCTATGTGCTTTGTCCCAAGACTTGTTGATTGATGCATACCTTGATATTGCTTGTTTTAAACTATTTGTATCTAGTCACTCTTGTGAACTTTGAAGGTGTCCTATGCATTTATATTTGCTACTCTTTGAGGGACAAGCTGAATGCCACTATGCTACGTTTTCTTATGTGAAACAAACAAACGTCTTGCAAGGCATTGTTATTCATGAATCTTTTGCTTGTGCCTTTTCATGTTGCATCATAGTTTCTTTGTCTTATTGCTAGAACTTTGTCTTTCATGTTATGATTGAAGTACTTTGATCCCAGCTTTGAATGTTTACAAATACTTTGGTCAAGTCTTTGATGGTGCATGTCACCTCAAAAATTATTCTTTCTTTTTATCACTTACCTACTCGAGGACGAGCAGGAGTTAAGCTTGGGGATGTTGATACATTGCAAATGTATCTATAATTTGTGATGCTCCATGCTTGTTTTTATCCACTTTCTTGTGTTTTGTCCACACTTTGGAGTACTTTTCATATGATTTCTTGGACTAACCTATTAACAAGAGCCATAGTGCCAGCTGCCTGTTTTCTACTGTTTTTGGTTCTAGGAAAGTCTGAAAATGAATATTCTCGGAATTGGACGGGACAAAAGCCAAAGTGCCTATTTTTCCAGAAGACTCACGGAGCCAGAATACGAGACGGAGGAGGGCCAGGGGCTGGCCACACCCCCCAGGCGCGGGCTAGGCCTGGCCGCGCCAGGGCCTGGTGTGGTGGCCCCAGGCATCCCCTCGACCTCTCTCTTCGCCTATAAGAAGCCTTCTGACCTAAAAACTTCGGGGGGTTCAAAGTTTTTCCATGAAAAGTTCCGATGCGCCGCCGCCACCGAAGGGGAGATTGGGGGGACAGAAAGTCTCTGTTCCGACACCCTACCGAGACGGGGAAGTGCCCCCGGAGCCATCTCCATCGATCCCCACCATCATCTTCATCGACCATCCATGTTTCTTCCATCTATGAGTGAGTAATCCCCTGCTGTAGGCTATGGGGATGGTAGGGATTGGATGAGATCGTTCATGTAATGGCATCAGATTGTTAGGGCATAGTGCCTAGTATCTCTATTAGTGCTTTATGACTTTGTTGCAACTTTTTTGTGCTTAATGCTTGTCACTAGGGCCCGAGTGCCATCATTTCAGATCTGAACTTATGATTAATTCATCATGGTAGTATTGTTTCTGGTCTTATCTACAAGTTCTATACACACGTCGTTGTCCGGAACCTATGGTCCCGAAGTGACAGAAATCGGCGTAGCCGGAAGGGAAAGGCTTTGATGTGAGGATCACATGTGTTCACTAAGTGTTAATGCTTTGCTCTGGTGCTCTATTAAAAAGATCACCTAAATTGCCAGTAGTTCCCTAGAGGCCCCGCTGCAAACGGGCTGACAGGACAAAAGATGTTGTGCAAGTTCTCATTGCGAGCACGCATGACTATATATGGAACACATGCCTAGGATTGTCTAGTACTTGGGTGCTTTATCTTATTTATATGCAATTGCCCTATGTTCTGATTGCTATGTGAATTGTCTAGTCCATGCAACGCTCGTCCATCCATCCCTATGCCTACCGCACTCGAATCCCACTATTTACTGCTTTTGTTACTACTGTCTTTTCTTTGCTACTACTGTTACTTTACTATTCCTACTACAAAACTGTTGATATTGATAAACTGTTGTGAGCAAGATTTTTTCCAGGTGCAGCTGAATTGACAACTCAATTGTGAAGGCTGATAAGTATTCTTTGGCTCCCCTTGTGTCAAATCAATAAATTGGGTTTCAGTTCCCTCAAAATATTGCGATACACCCCCTATACTTGTGGGTCATCAGGGACACGGCTAAGTACTTATTTTTACCCTCTCGAGAGGTGGTGCACTTTCCCCTCAAGACTCAACATGCATCGAGACGAGACTTTTCAGAAGCAATCCCTCAGACCACCACGGACGCATTCTAACCTATCATAACTACCACCCTCTGTCTGTCTGGCTGAGTTCTTGCAACTTAGTCGGTCAAGGCAGAGCCCATATGCCATGTGGCTGCACTGGAAGCTTCGTAACAAGAACTTCTCCAATCGCTTTGTTCCTGGGTGGCCGTCCACAAGTGCGATACACCACGATAAACCATAGACATGGTCCCTGAGTAACCACTCAACATAATTCATACAAGTCCCATTTCCACCCAGGTGTTTCATTAACATTAGTTGTTTTCTTAGTCATACAAAATAATATATTTCCATACTATCTTGATATGAATTTCCACCCACGAATTCTAATAGCATGGCTAAGCACTCTAGCATACAGTGTCTTTCAACTAGGAAATACTACCAAGATAAAATCTATAGGATAGCCATAGCATAGTAACATCTATAGATAATCCTACCATGCTAAGATCTACAAAAATAGCACTAGTGCAATAGTGAAAATAATAGGACATAAGATGATTTATCACTTGCCTTGGTAGCTAGGGGAGTAGGTACAATCCTCACAGCAACAAACTTCACAATCCACACAATCTACACAAAGAATAAATCCAACAACAATAATACAATCAATATAAGCATCACAAAATAGGAATGCATGCAAATGAAATGAGATGAACAACACTACTAATAAACAGAGTCTTATAGTACAGAGGTTAAAATTCTCTATATAAAGGCCACGAAATATTTAAAAAAAAATTATGAAGTAATTTTCATGGGTAAAATACTCCTAAAAAGGTTCTGCCTATAACTCCAATTTTTCGGAAGCTAAAGGGTGAAATAAGGCCTCAAAAATAAAAGGTCTCATTTTTCTGAATCCATGGACACCAAATTTGTATTTTTCTGATTTGTGGATCAAAAGTTATTGAATTTCTAAGTTAATCTTATATTCTGTCTAGTTTCTAAATTAGACATACGCACAGGCTGACGTGGCGTGTTTCTATTGGCCCGTACCGATTTGGTTGGATCGATCACCGTGGGTCGTTAGATTTAAGTGATAGCGAGCGGATCTGATCAAACGATACATATTCATTAAGAGATCTATCCAAGCTGCTGGATCTAGATCGGACGGTGCTCAGCACGTGGCCAAGAACTGGTGGCGCTCGTCTACTGCACGCAGCGGCAGCGCGTCGGGAGGGTGGCGTTTCGGCAATCCTAGAGGGTAAGGGGAAGCAGCGAAGTTACCGAGGGGTAGCGGAGGTCCCAGCGGTCCCGGTGGTTGTCGCTGTTGAGGGAGGGGTGCTCGGCTTCATCCTGGATTCCTGGCCGAAGTTCACACCGAAGTCGGAGCTCCCGTCGCGAGACGGTGGCGTCGTTCTGGGGCTCGAGCAAATAAAGAAAGGGGTCCACAAAGTGCGCCCGATCCAGTCCCAGCTAGTGGTGGCCAAAAAGGGGCGGTGGGAACCCGAGTCTCACCGGAATCGTCGACGAACGGTGGCAGAGGGAAACTCCGGTGGTGACCGTGGCGACAAACCTGGGGCATGATAAAGCAAATGGAGGGGATTAGTAGATGCACCCGAGGCTGGCAAAGATTATAGGATAGAGAGGAGGGTGCGGGGCTGTCAACTCTCACCGGAATTACCGCGGGAGTTCCGTGGGTGTGCGGCGGTCCGAGCTCACAATTAGAGAGCCTGGGGGCTCTCTAGGGGTGGTGTCTGTGAGGAAAACGAAGAGGAGAGAGAGGGGGTTAAGAAGGAGGGGTCGTAGTGGAGATTAATTCGCGCAAACGCTTGAATTTGATCTGATTAGAAATGGCAGAGGAGGGGGAACGGTCTGTTTGTTGTTTGGTTGAAGACGGTGAGGTGGAGGTGATGTGGAAGTGGGGCCAGGGCGTCAGTGGGAGGGGGTCTGAAGGGGGATGGTGAAAAATAGTGGGGGAGAGGGGTAAGCCGGGTGGGCTGCCTTTTGGGATGGGGTTGGGCCGAGCAGGCCAAATGCTGTTGCTGCTACTGTTTTTTCTCCTTTTTCTTTTTCTTTTTAGTTTTTCTTTTCCTAGGTTTTGAATTAGCAAAAGGGTTCCAAATTGACTCAAACTTTCACCAAATTTTTGGGGGACAATCTAAATGCAATGCAACACATTCCATGATGATATGAGTGCAATGATGATAGTTTTCAGATAGGCATGGTGAGGAATCAGCTGTTGAGTATTGGCCATGTCATGGTGCTAAAGATAGGCCTCATACTGACCCTTGTAATATCCATGCCCATGAAAAGAATGTTGCGTTAGAGCCAGTTGAGCTGCGTGACCTCTCTAGCAGTGGTTAGGAATGGGGGATCCTCCTTCCACGAGTGCCTCCACTAGCCCGGGCATCTCGCATGAAAGCATCTGAATCAACATGCACATAGGTAGTCTTCGGCTTCTTGACATAGGGTTTCTTTACCTTGTGTTTCCCATTAAGAGCACCTATGAAATCTTCTGCTAGGAGCATGGGTTTGATGAGAATCATAATGTAAAGTGATAGGGAAAAGAGGGATGGTTCACCATAGCATCATGTATCTCATTGAAAATGAAATCCATAATGTCCAATGAGAAATTTTCTTAGGTTTCTTTAGTATTACCCCACTGATAAGAAAAACCAAGTAAGTTGACAAGATGACCAGATATAGTGTCATTGTTACCTCCACTGGGTGTAATACAGTCACAGAATGTGATAACCATATGAGAATAAAGAGGAAGAAGTCTGGAAACCTCTCCACCCACACCTGAAGATCCATAACAAGCTGAGATAAAAGTATGCTTGTTGGGACGATTGGATCCACAAATACGATGTCCAATAGAATGGTCTCATCCTCGAAAGTGTAAGAAAGAACATAAACAAAGATGTAAAAGTTGGACCCATAGAAGTTGGTTCCTGACATCCACTTCATAGAGTGAGCCTCATCGCCACACATCACAAGAGTGGAAAACAACTGTTGGAAAAGGATGGTGTCATAGTCACATTTAATGCTCATAACGTGGTGTAGCCCCATCCTCTCAGTCACATCAACGACCTCAGAAAACTAGGACTTCCTCTTCATGTGTATAATATCTAGTGGGCACATGGGGGCGAATATTCAGTGTGGAATAGACATCCTCGAAAATGTGCATCTGATGCGCGTACCAAAAGTGTGGGTCCTCAAGATCCCCATCATGCAATGCATCCAAGAACCAATCCCTCTGCCTGAGTGTGGCATACTGAACAAGGTACATAGCCTTATGATTGACTATTGGTTGCTTGACCTTTTTCTTCGAAGCAGCTCGAGACCTCTTCTCCTTCTTCTCACGTCCAATGATCCGTTCCGCCTGCTTTGCCTTCCTCCTCAACTCAACTTCGTATACAAGGACACCTTCTTCATTGCGGTGAAAGTAGCGAGGATGGAGTCTCCACTAGTAGGTCTTAGGAGCACCACGAGAGCCACCTATGAATTGAATAAGGGTGCTAACAAAAGATGAGTATACACAAGTATAGGAGGTAATAGTACACATAGTAGATAAGAAACCACAATCAAACTAAAACCTAAACCAAGTGGAGCCAAACATCATAGTTGATGTAACTCCAGGCATGATACTATGGCCATGCTAGGGGCGGATAATCTGGACCCCGAATATTTTCAACATGAGATTCCAATCTGTCCTAAAACAATTAGATTGGCTAATCTGGTTTCAAAGCTACTATGATAGGCATTCATATGAATCAAAAGGAACCTTCCACACCAAGATCCGCAACAAAAAATTAACTTCCACTAAAAAATAAAAAATGTGGGAGTTTCTCTCACTCATCGGAGGAGCTACATGGAGGAGAAGATACCCGGGGAGGAGGAGGTGCAGATCCAACTAGGGGCCCAAGGAACCGACAGCTGGGGTAGCTCCGCGGAGCAGGAGGAAGGCCGGAGGCGGCTTGGATTTGGGTGGAGGTTGGGGGAAGATAGCTTCTTGGTTTGAGCCTCTCCCCGACTACCTGCCGTATAAGAAGGAAAGATGACAAACAGACTTGTGTTCAAGAAAGAAAGATGGCTTATAAGAAGGGATAAGATTGGGATAAGACAACTAACTAGAGATGGTACTACATCGCAAGATTGCAAGAGGCAAACAGATAAAGGGCAATTTTGAGTGTGTTTTCCATAAGAACAAAAGATAGTCGATAAAAACTAAAAAGATCCACAAAGAATCGACTCTTCTCAAAGAAGAGGGAGGTGGCCAAAGCCACCATGTAGGAGTGTATGGTACAACACCACGAAGATATATCTTGGGTTCATGACCTATACTCATAAATTAAGCTCACATATCACAATACGATATTAAGAGAAATGACTTTTATTACTTTTGGTATTATGGGGGGGGTTATCCTAATAAATTAGGACCAAACTCCCCCTATCTCCATGCCCGCATATAAACCAAATAAATTCCTAGATGTAGGTGAGTATGAAAAATGATCAAGTCAAGCTCTTTCAATCTATGATATTTAGCTCAATCCTCAAATAGAAAAATATTGCTTCATTAAGAGGCCTTGTGAATATTTCCGCAAGTTGATCCTTCGTGCTCACAAATGATAACTCAATATCTCTACAGGCAACATGATCTCGAATGAAATGATTATGAATCTTAGTGTGCTTTCACTACATGAATCAAGGCGGTTCATGATGATCTGATATCATCGTGGATGAGGGCCAAAACGTTGTAGATGGCCATCCGCGAGGAATTCTATGACAAAAAAATAGGTCATGGACGTCACGTCATAATTCAATCCGCGACGTTTTTTTCTTTCTGAAAACGTCACTCTCGATCACGGCGTTCCTGTAATTTTGTCGCAGCGAACTGGACCGGCCCAGCCCAGGACCGGTTGTTCATGACGTTTTTATTTTGTCACGATCGAGGACACGTGGCAGACGGCACCGCGGGTTTCTATCAGTGACGTTTGTTGATGTCATGTTTGTCGTCTACGACGTCATCCAATTCCTGACGTTTTTTCGTCACGGCCTGATTCCATTGTCTCCATATCCGTGACGTCATACAACCCGTTCATGATGCCATACATCCTGTTTATGATGTCACACGCGCCATGACGAAATTTTTCGTCGCCACCTTTCGACGCCATGCTGACACGTGGATGGTTGGCACGGCCAAGTTTGTTCAATCGGACGAGGCCACATGGGCAAGCTGCAGAACGCCATGTTGACAAAGAAAAATGGAACACGTATCACCTACCGACGACGAATTATATGTGATGACGCTATCACTGGCCGAAACATTTCTATTTCATCTAGATAGTTGGCCAATGAAAGGCGGCCATGTCGGCGTTTACCTGTGATAGAAATGTTTCGTCAAGAACAACTGAGATGATTTCGTTTTTATCGCGGATGCAGGCTAGCATCACCATGAGATCAGGGGGCCATTTCTGCATGTAAATTTCTACTTTCCCTAAACGTTTGTGACACATTTCACACCACATGCATCAAATAACAGAATTTGACAATGAATTTCGGACAAGTTTCCACATAAATTTCCACAGTAGTTTCTGACCCAAAAGCCTCACAAGTTTCCCTGCCCAAAAGACTCACAAGTTTCTACACCAGTTAACTTTCCTAGCCCAAGAACTCACAACTGTCAACCACGAGTTCACTTACCTTGCGACAGTTGAAGCTGCTGTTGCTACTACTGCTTCGGCTGAGTCATCTGAGACAATACTTGCTGAAGTAAGTCGTTTGTATGGTTTTGTTTATCTTGCATCTCTTCTTGCTTCTTCTGCATTTCTCTCATGTCTTTAGCATACTGAAGCCTCTCTACCTCGACAAGTTCTTTCGCTCTCTACAATCTATGGTAGAACGCAGTTTGTCACTCCCTGCTCTCTTAGCCAAAAGTTCCGCTTCAAGGCCAGACCTGCTTCGTCTTGATGTACTTGGATGGAGGTCGATGTTCTTTAAGAACGTTGGCTTTCTGCTGTCCAACAAGAGTGCAAAGTGCACAGCCTCGGTGGAAGAAAGTGGTTCTTCCCCTGGACATCTAGAGCCATCTTCTTTTCCATGATTTCCTACAGTATTAGGAATAGAAGCGAACCTTAGAAAATAGCAAGAAAACTGTAATCATAGCGTATACAATTGAGAGATGAAGATAATATTGAATTTTACGAAGATGAGAAGTATTCAAGAGGACTTACAATTGCTTTCTTCACATTCAGAGTGAAGCCATTTATCGGGCTGCAATGCGTATTTTTGAAGAGTTCGAAGGCATCATCCTCACCGTTGCACACAACCTCATAGCTATGAGAACCTGTGGCAGCAGGGTACAAGACTTTGATCCTGTTCTTCTTGTTTTGTACACAAGTACTCTACACAAGCAGAAACCATACAATATAAGAGGTAGTTCCAATCAAACAATTCAAAACATGAAGTAACAGTATAAGATTAAACAAAAAGTGACCTGTTTCCTGAGGTCATACTAAGTATCAATAAGATTGAACCACTACTCGTTCGTCATGTGTTTCACTTCCTCGGGACATTTCCTTGTAACTTGATTCAGAGGGTAGGGATCAAAATACTTCTTCTTCAGAATATACTGCTGATTCCTAGCATGCCTCATAAATTTATTTGCACAAGCATTCCGCACGTTAGGGTGATTTGTCTCCATGGCAAACTTTTGCTGAAATAAAACATGAACCATCAACATTTGCATGAATAGAGAAATGGGAAGGTAAAGGATAGTTAAGTCACAGAACATACAAAAACTTTGCCTATGAAGTCTAATTGGACATCAACCCTCTTCTTGTACTCTTTCAAGTGGAGTAAGATATGCATGGTAGTCCTTACTGTGACTGCCCACTCACTAGCAAACCTGACGGCAACACCCGGATCATCTAGTCTAGTTCTTCCTAGAAGAACATTAAGTGAAAGCCTCCCTCCTTTGGACAACTTGTCAAGCCTCTTCCCCATGTTTTTCCCTCACCACCAGAGCTTGACCAGTATGCGGAACTATATCTTCAGAATTCTGCATTTCGGTGTCTTCAGAACAAGGTGCATCCAAGTCTTCAGACATCTGGTAGCCATCATCATCTACAGGAATACAATGTGCCGATTTAGTGTTCCACGGTAATATGATGGGATTAAATGGATTACTGTAGAGCAAGCAGTCGGTTTAACGCATTACCACGTTGAGACCAGTCACTTCAGTCTTGGCACGGTACTTCATTCTCCATATTCGGTAGCTGACTCATCGTATTGGGTAGCTGACCCCTGACACTCAAATTGGGTACCAGAGTCCACGCCGTCGACAGCTGAACACAGATGTTGGGTAGCTAACGAAACGTCTTGGGTACCTAACCCCATCGATTTGGGACGGTGCACAGTCGCTTCCGAGTTGTCTTCTTGAATTTTCTCTGCTTAAGCTACACATTTTACATGTAACTTTCAATTGGGGAAAATAAATAGGAACAAAACGTATGGCAAAAACAGTAAGCAAACAATTCCACACAAGATGATTTGGCAGCACCTTAATTATGGAGAAATCATGACAAGATGGTGAGCTAGCAGGTAAGGGGACTACCTATAACCCAGTCTCCTCGGTGACTAGTTTTTCATCACCTGATATGTCACCTTCACTGATACCCCCCGTCGGGATCATACCGAGGTCCAGAGGGATTACTGTTGCTCTTTTCAGGGGATAATACAATTGGGGATGCAACAACACTAGCTACAAACCTAATACCAAGTCATTGCATCCATGGCCTCTTTCTCATGATGGTTTTCATCCGACTTTCTTCCATCGGCAGTATTTGTGGTTCTAACATGAATAAATAATTCCAATTAATCTAGAAATTTAAACCATGAGAAATTTAAACAAAAATATCTTAGGCTTCCAAACGAATGCAACACATAGGATAATGTAACATGGTCTATAGCCTTCCTTTTTGCTACTTCTAGGGGTCTAGGGGTCTGTGGGGGGTGGGGGTGAATACACTTGGCGATGCAACACATGCTAAAAACCTAAGAGAATGTACAATGCAAGACACTTAGAGAAGTGCTTAGCGAAATAAACTGGTTTGATTAGGCAATGGTGCTTATTTATAACAGGATGATGTCTAAACTAGCACCTCTCGAATACAAATAAGCATTGTTTTTGACAAAAAGCTTGGATTATTTTTCTAAGGAAAACCCCAAGAACATCCCACTATACATATGTGTTTCTAACATGTGCAGGGAACTCCAAATATGGCTCAATATATAACATATGGGGTGGAACAGTTTTCTATGACCAATTCATACTCTGATCATAAGACATATGACGAAATAGAAAAAGAAATGCAACATGGATTGCATGTAGTCCTACAATGGGTAGCCTAGCTGGTATTATACACTAGTATCGTACACATAATACTAGTGTGTACAAACTTCCCACTATGACCAACCTAAATGATGGTGTCTATGTTATAAGACCTATGACACTGCTCACTATGGAGATAATATTAAGACCAGTCATAGTGGGGACTAACATAGCTTGGTAACATGTTATGTTACTCCCTACTATGACCAGACTTAGTATTATACACTGCAATAATAACCAGGGCAAGGTGATTAAACGTAAGCAGTACAAGCATCTACCGTGCAATTAAATAGCCAATTAAGAAAAATGTAACTTATGGTGCTCATTGTCCTATAGTAACCATCATGTAAAACAGTACACTATGAACTACTTAAATGATGCACATAAGACATAGCACGAAATAGCCAAAGTAATGTAACAAACAGGATAATGTAACCTTTATCACACGCAAACTGATCATAAGCCTAATAGTTTACATGCTGGGAAATTCACCAATTGATTTCAATAATAAGGAGGACAAGACAATTAAATATGAGCAGTATATGCATCTATATCTTTCCACTAAATAGGTGAGTAGGCAGAATATAACATATGTTGTTGATTGTCCAATAGAAATCACAAGTGCAAAATATTCCACTATGAACAATTTGTATTTATACTATGATCATAAGACCTGTTATGAAAAGAATTTATCTACAACAAACAAGATAATGCATCATTTATCTGCAATAAACAATATAACCAAACAACAAAAAAGCAAGGTGAGTGTTTCCTTGCATTAAGGCTGTGGGGCCTTTTTCTTACTGCTATTCGCTTAAATCGTGACAACGAGGCTTGTCAGCGGACCTTGGGAG
This sequence comes from Avena eriantha, assembly GCA_910589775.1. Taxonomy (NCBI): domain Eukaryota; kingdom Viridiplantae; phylum Streptophyta; class Magnoliopsida; order Poales; family Poaceae; genus Avena; species Avena eriantha. The sequence continues at coordinate 450,676,318 of OU342743.1, read as the reverse complement.
TAGAGTATGTGGACGAGGTGCACGACGAGTAGGCAGACCTTGTCGACGGCGATGTGGCAGACCGTGTCGACTAGGTGGACGGCGAGGTGCACGGCGAGTAGGTGTACCTTGCAGGAGAGATGCATGTCGAGTGAGCAGACCTTGACCGCGAGTGGGAAGATCTTGACAGCAAAGTGCACAAATAGTGGGAAGAACTTGACGGCAACGTGGCAGGCCTTGTCGATGAGGTGCATGGTGAGGTGGCATACCTTGTCGGGGAGGTGCACGTCGAGTGACCAAACCTTGACCGTGGGTCGGCAGACCTTGTTGTCCAGGGGGCAGACCTTGACGGAGAGATGCAAAGCGAATGGGGAGATCTTTACGGAGAGGTGCACATAGAGGTGGTAGATCTTGTAGGTGAGGTTGATGGCGAGGTTGCAGACCTGCGAGCTTGACAGTTGGCACGGCGTGGTGGGAAACCATGAAGGTGACGACGGGCTAGGGTTTGGGCTACAACGATGGATAGCTGCCATCTACTGGAACGAAGGACGGCGGCGTGGTGAGGAGGGGCATAGGGCGGCGAGGGGCAGAGGGAAGGACGGCAGCGAGTGGAGGAAGGACGGATGGCAGCAAGGGTGAGGGCGAGGGAGGAGGCAGAGGATGGCGAGGTGAGGAAAAATGGATCACATCCACTTTCGGTTGGGGAGGGGGTAAGGAGGGTTTATTTTAGATTACCTAAGTCCCCTCTTCGCAAATGATGCATGGCCGTGTGCTGTAGGGCCGATCGGTCTATCCCAGGGACGAAATATTGAGGCGCGAAATTTGAGCAGGGTGTGTCGGTCAATTTTTTTGATGGCGTATCCTAGCCATCTATTGCATGATGAGTGGCACAAATAAATTAATCATATAGGATACTTGTTAAAAAGGGTACTTTTCGAAGAAATTAGCAGTTACTAACCCAAAAAATCAGGAAAAATCCATTATGCTGATTTTTGCCCAAATATTGGTATAGGTGAGATCCAAAGTGTGGTATGAAAATTCTCTTTATGGGTGAACCAGATGGGGAAATATGTGGAAATCTGGCATATATGGCATTACCATATTTATTAAAGTGTGGTGGGATGTTGATATAGGCAGAACCCACCCCTGGGTGAGCCTGTTCTGAAATGGAACTTCCCTGTCATGGTGTAGTTGTTATTCATATGTGTTTCTTTTTTGGAGTACGAGTTTTCACAATAGTGTGTGTGTGTGTAGTTCATGTATATATATCAATGTGGTTTTGGAAAAGAACACATATATGAAATGTGCAATGACTCTAGGGGATCCAAGTGGCAAACCATCATGGTGTAGAAGGAAAACACACATAGGAAAGCAACTTCCACACATTGCAATGCACCAATGTCATAGAGAAGTTGCCTCACAGAATCCACTGGAGTGTGTGTGGTCATGTAGATATATATCAATGTGGTTTTGGAAAAGAACACATATATGCAATGTGCAACGACTCTAGGGGGATCCAAGTGGCAAACCATGGTGTAGAAGCAAAACACACATAGGAAAAGCAACTATCACACAATGCAATATTAATGCAGTAGTGTGATAGAGAGAAGAATCCACTAGTGGAGTGTGTGTGGTCATGTAGATATCAATGTGGTCTTGGAAAAGAACACATGCAATATGGTCATGTGGATCAACAATGACTCTTTAGTGGACATATCAATGTGGTTTAGGAAAATAACACATGCAATCACTCTAGGGGATCCACATATATGTGTGTCAAACCACCAAGCAGCTTCCACATTATTGCTTGTTGCACCAGTGTGACAGAAGTTGCATCACAGAATCCTCTGGGGTGTGTGTGGTCATGTATCTATATCAATGTGATCCAAGTTGCAAACCATGGTGTAGAAGACCAAAAACACGTAGGAGATAAAGCAACTTCCACATTGCATGCAGTAGTGTGACAGAATATGTGTGTCAAACCATCATGGTCATAGAGACCAAAAGAACAGATGCAACTTCCACATTGGTTTAGGAAAAGAACACATAGGAGATAAAGCAACTCTTCCACATTGGTTTAGGAAAAGAACACATGCAGTCACTCTAGGGGATGATCCATATATATATATATATATATATATATATATATATATATATATATATATATATATATATATATATATGCGTTAAACCATCATGGTCATCGAGACCAAAAACACACTAGTGTGACATAATTTGAATCACAGAATCCACTTGAGTGTGTGTGGTCAGATATCAATGTGGTTTTGGAAAATAACACATATGCAATGTGCAATGACTCTAGGGGGATCCAAGTGGAAAACCATGGTGTGGAAGAAGCAAAACACACATAGGAAATCAACTTCCACACATTGCAATGCACCCGTGTGACAGAGAAGTTGCATCACAGAATATAATCCACTGGAGTGTGTGTGGTCATGTATAGATATCAATGTGGTCATGTGGATCATCATTGACTCTAGTGGAGTGATATCAATGTGTGGTTGACGAAAAGAACCATGCAATCACTCTAGGGGATCCATATATATATATATATATGTGTGTGTCAAACCATCATGGTCATGGAGACCAAAAACACACTAGTGTGACATAAGTTGAATCACAGAATCCACTGGAGTGTGTGTGGTTAGATAGATATCAATGTGGTTTTGGAAAAGAGCACATATGAAATGTGCATTGACTCTAGGGGGATCCAAGTGGCAAACCATTGTGTAGAAGAAGCAAAACACAAATAGCAATTCAACTTCCACACATTGCAATGCACTAGTGTGACAGAGAAGTTGCATCATAGAATATAATCCACTAGAGTGTGTGTGGTCATGTATAGATATCAATGTGGTCATGTGGATCATCCATGACTCTAGTGGAGAGATATCAATATATGGTTTAGGCAAATAACACAAGCAATCACTCTAGGGGATCCATATATATATATATATGTGTCAAACCATCATGGACATGTAGAGACCAAAAACACACTAGTGTGACGGAAGTTGAGTCACAAAATCCGCTGGAGTGTGTGTGGTCAGATATCAATGTTGTTTTGTAAAAGAACACACATGAAATGTGCAATTACTATAGGGGGATTCAAGTGGCAAAACATGGTGTAGAAGAAGAAACACACACATAGGAAATCAAGTTGCACACATTGCAATGCACCAGTGTGACAGAGAAGTTGCATCATAGAATATAATCCACTGGAGTGTGTGTGGTCATGTATAGATATCAATGTGGTCATATGGATCATAAATGACTCTAGTGGAGAGATATCAATGTGTAGTGGTTTAGGAAAAGAACGCATGCAATCAATCTAGGGGATCAATATATATATGTCAACCGATCATGGTCATAGAGACAAAAAAAAACCTAGTGTGACAGAAGTTGAATCACAAAATCCACTAGAGTGTGTGTGCTCAGATATCAATGTGGTTTTGGAAAAGAACACATATGCAATGTGCAATGACTCTAGGCGTATCCAAGTGGCAAACCATGGTGTAGAAGAAGCAAAACACACATAGGAAATCAACTTCCACACATTGCAATGCACCCGTGTGACAGAGAAGTTGCATCACAAAATATAATCCACTGGAGTGTGTGGGCATGTATAGATATCAATGTGGTCATGTGGATCATCATTGACTCTAGTGGAGTGATATCAATGTGTGGTTTAGGAGGCCAAAAACCACATAGGAAAGCATCTTCCAACATTATTGCATGTATGTTGCACTAGTGTGACAGAAGTTGCATCACACAAAATCCACTAGGTGCGTGCGGTAATGTATATATCAATGTGATCCAAGTGGCAAACCATGGTGTAGAATACCAAAAATACATAGGAAAGCAAATTTCATATTGCATGCACCAGTGTGACAGAAGTTGCATCACAGAATCATTGCCCTACTAGGGTGTGTGTGTGTGGTCTATATATATCAATGGGGTTTTGGAAAAGAACACATACAATCACTCTAGGGGATCCATATATATGTGTCAAACCATGATGGTCATAGAGAGACCAAAAACTCACCAGTATGACAGAAGTTTGCATCTATCACAGAATTCACTAGAGTGTGTGTGGTCATGTAGATATCAATGTGGTTTTGGAAAATAACACATATCGAATGTGCAATGACTAGGAGGATCCAACTGGTAAAGCATCATGGTCATAGAGACAAAAAATGCATGTTCATGTGTAGATATATAAATATCAATGTGGTTTTGGAAAAAGAACAATGCCATGTGGTCATGTGGATCAATGGCTAGTGGATATCAATGTGTGCAAATGACTATAGGGGATCCATGTGTCCAACAATAGTGTACAAAGACCAAAAACACGTTGGAAATCTTTTTTGTCTGCATGCATGCATGGAGTATCTAGAGTATTAATGATTTAGTGAAAAATTTAGAAGAAATTAAATCAAGTGTCGGTTTTGCATTTTCCATTGACATGCATAAAAATGATTAACTGCAAAAGGAATCGAGCTATGTATACGTGCGTTTTACATTCCCACTCGTGTGTTTTGCATTGACACGTGCGATGTACACGTTTCCCACCCCGCGTGCGCTCCCACCACCCAACTGCCCCATTGTCTCCCAGTCATTTAAAAGACATCAACCACACGGTCTCGTCATCATCTCCCAATCATTTCTCCACACTCCATCCCATTCTTCCCTGCACTCCAAAGAACAGAAGGAAACCCTAGCAACAAGTACGATATCACTTTCTGGCGAAGATGAATATATCAAGATTGGTGGTCGCCAAGGACGCCAAGGTCATCATCGACCAGGAGGCAGCCAATGCCATCATCCAGAAGGAAGCAGATAATAAGGTCGAAGAGAAAGCGGTTGCAGATCTGGTGGCGGTTGCAGATAACTAGGTGGACTACGATTACTGCGGCGACAACGAGGATCGAGAACCTACCTATCAGATAGCGTTCGAGTAAGAACCCAGCGATAGAGAACCGGAGGTGATTAGATCTGAACTATGAATGGGTTTTTCAGATTTTACTATTCATATTTAAATTTGTAGGGTTTTCTAATCTTGTAGAGTTTGATTAATTAATTTGTTCTCCGCCTAGTAGTTCTATGCTCATCTTTTGTTGGTCGTTTTGATCTGCCCCTAATCATTCCAGTCACACATTTTCTAGTTTGATTTGATCTGCCTCGAGTAGTTCTATATCTGCTCATCTTTTGTTGGTCGTTTTGATCGATATGTTCTAGTGATATAATTTCATGTGGAGTTCAGATCTCTTATCTAGGTTGTGTTCATGCTGTCCAATGTATAGATTGATTTGTATGATAAAAGCCACATATATATAGTAGTCATGCGATCTCCTGATTACATTAATAGAAACTAGTGCAAATGCCCGTGCGTTGCACCGGGTGAAAAATCAATTTTTCTGAGTATGTCGGCATGATCCAAATTTTGCCCCTAAGTCGATCGACTCATAAACTTGTCTAGTAGTATCACGCTGACCTGAACCAGGTACAACATGAGAGCAACTCAGTAGGCACCATCCAAAACTGAGACGCTCACGCAGCTTGTGCGGATACCTTAGTAAGGAGGACGTCGGGCCGCGCCTCCAAGGATCCAGCTCCACTTTCCTCCATATCCATGCCTCGTACCAAACTGTGTACCCTAAGGCTGCTCTTCCTCGCTGGTGTTTGCGTCCAAGCTAGGAAGCCGTGCTTTTCTATGGAGGAAAAAACATGATTGAAAAAGGAATATATGTTGTTAACCATGCAAAGTATGTGTAATGCCCTGGAACATACATTTCATATTAGTTTGCCTGTTGTTTTGTTTTTTCATCATCATGCATATTTTTATTCCTAAAATTATATTATTAAACCCTATTTTTGTTTATCAAATCATTCGCCTCTCTTACATCGAATTCACATTCTATTTATTTTTTACTTTGTTTATGTCATAAACTATTTGAAAAGGATTATAAAATAAAACAAAAACTATAAAAGAAAAAAGTTTGGTAGAAAAAAGGGTGGTAGCTGAACTTTACCAGCCCACCGGCTAGCCGCAGCCAGTCACCACCCCAGGCCGAAGTCCTAGCCCACCTAAGTCCCATCCTGAGCCCCTACTCCAAGCCCTAGCCAGCCTCCACCGTTTTTCATGCGCTTTTGCATGAAGGCCCCTCTGCGGCCACTTTCTAAAGAATTAGATCCCTGCCACCAACATGTCGTCTCTACCCGAACTTGAGCGCCACGGCCGTCTCCCCACCTACCTCTGTCTTGTGTCCGACCTCTCTCTCCTCTCTCTCTCCTCTCAAGCAACCGCCGCGTGCCCACCTTCTTCACGTGAAAGAAGCATCAGCCCCCGGCCCGTTCCGCCATCCTCCATGGCCGCCGCTAGTACCCACAACCAACCTATTTTCCCTTCCTCTCCAAGGAACCGCATGTGCTGGTTTTGGTTGTTCTCGACACGTGCACACAAGGCCGAGCCGCCCTAGCGCAGTATCACCGCGAGCCTGAGCTCTCTCAGCTCCTAGATCGCCTGCTCCGGTCTCTCCACCTCACAGGCAACCGCCTACGTCGCGGGCTCCTCCTAGTGTTGCACGCATGAGCTCCCCGAGCCTAGCTCGCCTATAATGCCCGGATTTTTTTAATAAAAATTGCCTGTTATTTTCTTTTCGTGTCATCATGACATCATCGTGCATATTTTGGTGCCTAAAAATATTTTTCCAAAAACCTATTTTATTTTCTAATTAGTCTCTTTCTTTAATTTTAAATTAAAAACCCAGAACATTATGCATATTTTATTAGTCTTAAAACTATTTAAAAAATCTTTTAAAAATAAAATAATATAAATAAATAAAAATATTTAGTGGGGAGGCAGCCACCAGCCAGCTACCTACCAGCCCGCACAAATCAACACCACGCACACCACGGGAGCACACACACGCACATGACCGCACAACAACGTAACGAGCATGCACACCACCACACCAGGCACGCGGTGCACGCGACACGCTCGCAAACCGCTCCCCCATGGACCCGTCGCCCTCATGCCCATCCCCATCCCGATCGGGAGCTCCTGCCCAAATCGAAGCGACCAACCCTGTCGCCATCCTCTCGTCCTAGGGCAGCGTCGCCCCGGCCGCACGCCTCCCCGCCCAGAGCTACTCCCGTCGCCAGGTCCCTAGGCCCACGGCCTCCTTCCCGAGCCCAGGCACGCACGGGAGGCCGCCGACCTTCTCCTCTGCTCGCCCCGCCGTCCTCCGCCGCCTGGCCTCCACCTCGACGACGCCCATCTCGCTTGCCTCGTCCTGCCGCCATCAAGCCCGGCCCCGAGCTTGTCCGGCTCTTCCTGTTCACACCTCCCGTCTTCAACCTCCAGCACTCGTTGGCGTCCTCCTGGTCAAGCTCTGTCCGCCACCAGGAGCCCGCGGACAAGCCCAGGTCAGCCGCCTCCTGCTCGTCCACAACCGCGACCGTCCTCCTCTCCCTCGCGCTCCCGAGCCGCCATGGCCGCCTCCAAGTGTTCCTCACCCCATCGCCCTGAATCGCCGGCCATCGCTGCCCTACAATACTCCTCCATCACCAAGACCTGCAATAGTGGTACCATGCCCTACCTCTGCAATGAGCTCCTGCAGGTCGCCGCCGCCGGCAGCTACGAGGTCCGACACCATAGGACGTGGTGGTCCCGCGCGCCAAGATCTCCTTGTTTGCCTCCTTGCAGCGGCTAGAGAGGAAGAAAAAGGGAAGGGGATATGTCGTTCGGTCAGGATTGCTAGCAGAGAGAAATTAAACGAAACGGTACTTAACGATGGCAGTGGGGGGTAATAATCAGTTCTATGGGAGGGTAAAACGGTCTAAAAAAGCTGGTTTATAGAAGTGTTCCGTTCTTTATTATTAGGTATAGATTTAATGTCCATCTCTGATATATTTAGGAAAACAAATCATATGTACAGATGCATTAAAATGCAAATAAATGTCCATCTCTATTATATTTAGGGAAACAAATTGTGAAATTCCTAATTAACTGAGTATATTTAGGAGAAAGCAAATTCCTATTTGTACCATGTTCTAGTCATAATTTATTTTTGTTTTTCCAATTTAGTGATAAGACGAGTGAAAATAATTACTCCATGTGTTCTAAAAAAAGGATGTCTCAGATTTGTTATTAAAAATTTGGATGTATCTATATATATATACTGCAACATGTATAGATATTCGTTCAAATTATTTGAACGAAAACAATATAATTTTTAACTGGAGTGTATATGTTAAATACTAGATCATGCATGTTTTATCCAATCTCTGTTATTGTAAGTTGTGTATTTATATGAACATATGCATTAAAATAAAGCTGATAAATTAAATTTCTTGGTGTAGTGTATCTCAATTATTTGTTTAGGGAAACAAATTGTTAAATTCATAATACACTGAGTATATATTTAGGAGAAAACAAATTCCTATTAATACCATGTTCAAACTAAATAAAACTAGATAGTCATAACTTCATTTTGTTTTACCAATTTACAGATAAGATAAATGGAAAGAATTAATCCATCTGTCCTCAAAAAAGGATGTCTCGGTTTTATTAAAATTTGGATGTATCATTATATACTGAAACCTGTATAGATTCTTTCAAATTATTTGAAAGAACAGTATAATTTTATATAGATCTTGTTTTATCATATATGTATGCGAAACAGATATATGTTTGATGGACTAGTTCGTTGAAAAGCTAGTTCAACTTGTGCGCACATGCTAAAATTAATCTCTCAACATAGCCCTTTCCTAGTTTGATCTCATGATCTTGGGAGAGTAATTTTTTTGTTCACTAACTTCTTTTCTCTACTTGCTAATTCACATGAACAAGATAGCGATGTCGGTCAAAGTATGTGGTCCAGGGACGCAAAAAGCCGCCACATCCTGAAGTAGACGAGGAATGCGAGGTTGTCCTTCCGCCGTGGTGCAAACAAGTATAGGTGCCCCTTATGTGTAATAAGGATTGTGGAAGACCTGAATAGCATCGTGCAGCATGCCGGGGGCATTGCCCGTGGAGGACAGCGTCGTGCGAATCATACGAATGCCAAGCATGCTGCCTTCATGGTTTACCTGAGCAAGTATCTCAACCTCGGTCACATTGCTCTGTGGCCCTAACTGCTAGGTCCTGTTGCCTCAACTGCCTCATGCTGCCACTTCGTGTTGCCTCTGTTGCCGCCTCCTGTTGCTTCCTATTGCCTTTTGCATGTTGCTGCCTCCTGTTTATATAATGGGTGTACTATTATAATATATCGTTTGGGTTCTGTAATTAAGTACTACTAGTAGTATGCGGTGGTTGTGATCGAACCTATTTAACTAGTACCTCTATATATTGTCAGTACCTTTTAAGTTGTTTGTTATGATTGTTCCTGGTTGCACATATTTCCCACATTTCAAAATATTTTTTTAGTGTGAATCTTTGAGAAACACACACGTGATTGTTCCTGGTTTTGCAACAATATAGAAAATCCATGGTTATTATTCCTAGTTGCACCATGTTTGAAATCAACAAAAGATAAATACACATTAATTTGCAACCACGATTTTTCCTAGTTTGAACAAGTTTGGTACAACAAGTTAAATACATCTCATGAATACTGAAAACAACTGACTAGCTAGATAGCTAACTAAACATCCAACAAACTCATTTCTCTTACTAATTTCTAAAATGTGAAAACCAAGAGGAAGCATAATACATCCATAATTAAATACTTATTTCCACAATTGCCAACAACAAAAAGAATAACACACCCTAAAGTCACTGCCACAGTAAGCATCATCATGAACCAAACATGCTTGCATTCCATTTATTTTCACATTTTCTTTAACCACACTTTAGATATCTACAGATCTGTGTCTCTATCTGCAAGCCTCAGCTCAATCATCATCTTATCATCCGCCTTCTTACATAGCTGGGCAAGCATCCTTTGGATCTGTGCTGGCCATGGGTTGTCCATCTAGTACAAGTAACAGCAATCCTCATCTAGACAACCTAAAAAATTATCTACCAATGTCTGCACCATAGGAGGCAACCTTCCTAGCGGGAACATGGTTGCACTGACATCTCCAACTAGGATCTAGCTCCTTCCCACTAATCTCTTGATCTATGATGGAAATTGGAAGCTCTCCATCAATTCCAACCCAACTTTGCAGAACAAGTCATTGAAACTCTTAAATTCCCCTAGAACCCTAGCTAGAACAGATTCAGGGATGGAGCAAGACCTAATTTACCTGGTCCAGAACGTCGCCCTCTCCTGCCGGCTTGCGCATCCCCATGGCAGCCGAGATGTGGCAGCGAGGGCAGTGACGGCGGTAGAGATGTGACGACAGCTGTGCAGTGCGATGCGGCGTGGTGCAGTGTGGTCTTGTGCGGTCCGGTCGGGGCAACGGCATGTTATGGGGCCACTCGTCAGCTCCAGCATGGGGCCCACCTATCGTTGGGTATTATGGGTCCCTTCCACACTCGCCCAAATCCACCCACCTCCCAGCACTGGGAAAAAACCCTCTCCGTCGATGGCCGAATCCCCTCCTCGACCCTTCCTGGCGACGGACAAATACCCTCCCCTCTCGTACCCTCCTCGGCGACGACCGAATCCCCTCCCCTGCGATGGCCAAATCACCTGCCCTCCTCTTCCCAGCGATGACCAACAACCTTCCTCTCCCCATCGATGACGGCTGGAACGTAAGTGCTCCTCGACCTACTTCCCTTCAAAGCATCTCCTCCTTGTTCTAGGTTCACTGTGTCAGTGCTCCATCTAGGTCACCGGTGATGGATCTTGGCCTCAGTGTAACCGCCTTGTTCTAGGGCAGAGCGGCGGCCTTGATGTCTATGTCACTGGATGATCTTGAAGTAGTCACCAAATTAATGCCTTAAATTGTTGTTTTTCATAGATATATGTTAGTGCTGATGGATAATCTTAGGGTATTAACTATTTGCAACTAGCCAATGACTAATATGTGGAAATTAGCTTGTTGATGGGATGATATCCATCTACTTAGTACGACCACTATGGCTCTAAATCTCATTGGTATATACAGATTCATGTCACTGACTTGTGTGTGCTATCTTACTATGGAACCCACATTATATATTGATGTAGGTCATTTTATTCTCTTCACATGCATTTGGCCAATGATTAAAGGGTGGCGCTATCTGTGTCCACAGGATAATGTGCATATTGTAACATCCCAATTTCAGCCACCCTGATTAGTTGTATAGGATGAAAAAATGAGGGGGGACAAAAACTTTTTCTTATTGAATGATGCATTGTTTGCTTGATTGCTTGTCTGTGCTTATTATTCTAAATGTGCAATAGATAGTATACTTCTTACCTCACCCTCAATTGACAAAAGCTATTTAAAAAAATCTTTGATCTTTCTACATATTCTCAAAGGTTTTGGCATTTCAAAACCTAAGCCAAGATGCTTATGTAACCAAAACTATTTTAGTAGCTTCTATTGACAAAATTATGGAGATCTATAAGATATAATCTCCTTATGTTTTCAAGACAGAACTTCAAACTACTCTTACCTTTTAGTCTTTCCAAAACCTTTTAGATTCCATTCTTGGTAGAAGTACCAAGGACCTTACCTTCTTCAAAACTCAAAACCTTCAAAATACCCATCTTTACCTCAAGCTAGGCTTGGTGGTGACCATATTAGTAGTGGATCTGTTTGTAGATGAATTGCCTTGATCTGTTGTTTGACTTGTTTGCTTAAGAGTTGTATGAGCTACTCTACATGATCATACGCTAGGATCAAGATACTTTAAGATCCCCAAACCCTAAGCAAGAATACAAGATGGATCTGATCTCTAGCCACAAGGTGATCATCTAACACTAGTAGGAAAATACTTATCCACAGGGTCCTTATCCGTGTCGCACACTAAATTTGTGCCCCATGGATAATTACCCGTGGCGCACATGGCAGGTAGTGCCCCACTGACCTTACCATTCCTGTGGCGCATGACCGAAATGGTGCGCCACCATAAAGTGGGACCCAACACTATCGGCCGACCTCATGCATGGGCAGCACATCCGTGGCACGCCGTTTGGGTCGGGCGCCACGCATAGTGGGTTTATCAGTGGCGCACGGTATTCGTGTCTGCCATAGGTGTTTGTGGGCCCATCCATCTGAACAGTGACATGTCACCTGCGGCGCATGTTCTGGAGGTGCGCCATGGGTATACGTAGTCAGTGGAACACAATGTAGCTGGGGCACCACGGATATGCCGTGCTAGCCACCCAAAAAGGTGGCACACTTTCCCCTACCCTCTACTAGCTAGTTCACTTTCGCCATCTCCACTAGATCTAGCTCGAGTTGTTCCTCCTCACCTCATTTTCTCCAACAATTTCTCCATTTTAAGTTGCGAAAACATATTTGGTTTGGATAGATCTATAAAGGAAACTCCTCTCCACCGTGTAGATCCACTAAAGTAAGCGCACACACTTTTTCTCTCCTCTCCTCCACATCAAGTTTGTCTAACCACACCACACGCTCTCCTGCGCGGACTCTCTTGTCTCGGTGTAGCTTGTGCTTGTTTTGTATGTGTGGACAACAATGTTGGCGGTATATATGCTTGTGTTCTTGTGATATATGCTTGTGTTCTTGTGTACATGGATTTATATATGCTTCTACTTTTGTGTGTGTGGACGATGGTGTTGGATCAGGAGACGATGTTTACATGGATATATGCTTGTGTTCTTATGTATGCTTTGTGTTGTGCAGGTGCCGGTGTGTGTGGTGCAATGAATGTTTGCCGAAATGTTGATTCATTTCTGTTTTGGCAAAAAAATTCACTACTCATATGTCCTATTTATAGGGATGGTCATGCCGAATTTTTGCATGCATGGTTGTAAATATTCCCTTTTGCTCCATACCGCTGCATAGGCAACCATGGTGCATTAGATGAGCGAAGCTATGGTGGCTAGATACAAGGCACGCGTGACGGCCATCATGATTCAGAACAACATGATTGAGATAATATGTCCTTGTAAGAGATGCAAACTTGGTACCCTAATCAAACCTGATTCTTGGACATTGGAGAAGCACTTGCTCATGGAGAAGCACTACATTGATGAGGACGTCAACAAAGGGGCACTGGCAGGAAATGGTGCTCATGAATACGCCGAACATGATTATTATGAAGAAGATGCTCGTGGACATGATCATGATCATCATGATGGAGATGTCAGATCTGATGGTGGTGGAGAAGACGCGGACACGTAGACACTGCTAACTTCAGCTTTACGGGACCCTCATTTTCAAGTACTGCTCCTCAAGGAGACGAGCATCGAAAAGCTATTGCCGGAGAGAAAGCCAAGATGGAGGAAATGGATAAATACAAGATTACTCTGTTGTATCCTGGGTGTCAGCCCGAGCATACACGCCTAAATGTAACCCTCAAGGCTCTGGAGATGAAGGTGCAACACAAATGGACCGACGTGAGCTTCAACCATATCATGGAATTCTGGCACGATATACTTCCAAAGGGGAACACATTGCTAAGAGGTATCGACGAGCCCAAGAAAGTCGTGTGCCTTCTCGATCTACCGTACGTCAAATACCACGCCTGCCTCAACGATTACGCACTTTATCGAGGCAAGTACAAGGATAGAACCACGTGTCCGGTGTGCGACCATGCACGATACAAGAGAGGGAACAATAAAGTTCCTCAAAAAGTGGTATGGTACTTTCGTATCACTCCCCGTCTACAGCGGTATTTCGTAGACCCTAAGGAAGTGAAGCTCAATGTCATGCAGAAACAGAGAATCCCGAAGAGGATCCGGAGAAGGGCAAGATCCTAACACACCCCACAGACACTAGCCAGTGGCACGCATTGGACATGGAGTTCGAAGAGGAGTTCGGGGATAATGCCAGGAATGTTAGGCTGGGTATGAGCACCAATGGACTCAATCCCTTTGGAAACCAGAGTAGCACGCATATCACCTGGCCCGTGTTTGTATGGCCATACAATCTCCCCCTGGATATGCACGAACCAAAGGTACGTACACATGAGAATTCTTATTCAGGAGCCTAAACAACCGGGTATCGACATGCATCTGTATCTTGGGTTGTTGAAAGAGGAGTTAGCCACACTTTGTCAGATGCCAGCCCCTACGTGGGACGCCTACATAGAAGAATATTTCCCTATGAGAGCCGCATTGATCACGATGGTGCAGGACTATCTTGGTCTGAGATATGTATCATGCCAAGTTAACCACGGATACGGTGCATGCGTCAGGTGCATGGAGAAAACCCCGTATATGCTGCCACTGAGGGATCCCGGGTCATCAAAAACTGCATTCCTAGGGGTTCGAAAGTGGCTCCATGGATCACCCATGGAGAAAACGCAGAGATATGTTCAATGGTCAGGACAAGCTCGAAACAGCCCCACCTAGGAGGAGCGGAGAGATTATCAACGACTTGCTGGAAAAATGGAAAGAGTGCCTCGCGCCGGGAAAGAAGCGTCCGAGGACAAAGCCGTTGCTGGGTGTATGGAAAGTGAGGTCTGTTTTCTGGGACCTGCCGTACTTGAAATACCTCCACACGCCACATAGCCTTGACCTCATGCACATCATGAATAACGTGTGCGAGAGTCTTATTGGCACTTTTGTCAACATGCCAGAGAGGACCAAAGACGGGCCAAAGGCAAGAAACAACCTGATCAAGCTGGGCATAAAGGAAGAACTTCATGGAGGACGCCCCGATGATGATGACGACGATGATGACGCTCAGGCACAAGATACTGAAGGTCGTCGGCGCAAAAGGGCTAAGAGGAACGACTACTACTGTCCCCCTTCCTTCTTCACTATGAGTGAGGAGGAGCTCTAGCAGTTTTTCAATGTTCTTGTCGGAACCATACTTCCTATCGGTTACGGAGGGAAGATATCCCGATATCTGGACGAAACAAAGAAGAGGTTCTCCAGGATGAAATCTCACAACTGCCACGTGCTAATGATGCGGATACTTCTGGGTGATATCTGAGGGATAATGGACGACCACTTACGTGAGATGCTATTTGGGCTCTTTAACTTTTTCGACGTAATCTCTAGGAAGTCGATTGGTGTGAAGCACTTCAACAGGATACAAGAAGAGATCATGGTGATAGTATGCGAGCTCGATATTTACTTCCCCCCTCCCCCCGCATTCCATGACATCATGGTGCATCTTCTAGTCCACCTCGTGGATGATATCATCCACCTCGCGCCGCCATTCCTACACAACATGATGCCATTTGAAAGGCTGAACGACGTTCTCAAAGGATTCATTCGCAACAGGAACCGTCCGGATGGAAGCATAGCCAAGGGCTTTCTGACGTACGAGTCCATATCGTTCCGCCAGAATTATCTACGAACTGAGGATGAAGACATCTCGGTTGGTCTGCCAATAAGGAGGCACGTTGTGAGGCTCGATGGATGTGGTCACCACGAGGGCCATGCCCCAATGCATATCGTCTTCAGTGGTCGACACACAGACTATGACAGGGCAAATTGAGTCGTGCTACAACACATAGAGTTGGTCGAACCATGGGTGCTAGAGCACAAAAGCTTAATTGAGAAGATGTTTAGGGACACGAGCTGATGACAAACTAAGGGAGACGTGACTAGAGAGCACAACTCCAGCTTCACGTGTTGGTTCAAGAAAGAGCTACTCTAGCTTTGTTATGGTAACAGACCTTCTACGGATGAGGAAAAACTCATATTCACCTTGTCACAGGGCCCCGTGATTAATGTGAGGACCTATCAGGCATACGGCATCAACGGTTACACATTCTACACCTAGGAAAAGGACAAGAACAGCGAATATCAGAACTCGAGTGTCAGGATGCTATCCTACGCAGACGAGGAATCCAATGTCAAGGAGAGATTCTTCGGTAGGATCGAGGAGATCTGGGAACTTGAGTACTGTGGAGACAAGATGCCGATGTTCCGGGTCATATGGGCCAAGAACGTCGAAAAATAAGGACGATATTTCACCATGATGGTTATACCCGAAGCCAAATCATCGAAGACATCTGGTGCGATTATCCAGGGGAGAAATGAGCCATGGGTAATGGCTTAGCAGGTGGATTAGTGCTTCTACATTACCGACCCTGTAAGGCCGAGTCGCGTTGTTGTCAGGAGGGGGGAAAGGAGCATCATTGGAATGGAGGGAGCGGCCACCAAACAAGACTTCGACAAGTACGGTGATCCGAAGATAGAAGAGGAATTTGACAAGTACTTCGACAGACCTAGTGTTGCATCAGGAAGAAGGAAGACCACCCTACCCTCTAAAGGATGTCCATACACGAGAAGAAATCCCCATGTTCCCGGGCTAAATTATTCAACCGTGATGAAGAAGGGCAAGAAGATCGCCATGATGAGACATCGGAAGATGTGACTTTTTTTGTGTGTGACAATGTTTGTGCGCGTGCATCAAGTCGACAAAACTATACATGATACATACATATGGTTTCTTGGAACAATAATCTTATATATACATGATTCATGGTTTTTTGGAATAATTATTTCTCTACTTGCACTTTTATACATGTATTTTTTCTTTTATATTTGTAAATGTTGAATTGTTCATAATTAAAAAATACTAAACAATTACTTTCTAAATGAGTAAATATTACTAGGCCAAACAGTAATTCCAAATTACTTTGTTAAATATATTTTTAAATTAAAAAGGAAAAGTGGGGGTGCAGGATTCGAACCTGGCACCTAAGGGGTTCTAACTTAACTAAACCTTGCTAACCAATAGGACATGGTATTGTTGTTGTCAACACTGCACCGCGCGTCGTTTTGAGTTAGGTGTACAGGCGCATCCCAAATCGGTGTGCCACGGATAATATCCTTGGCGCACAGATTCGGGATGCGCCACTGAGTTTGTACACCTAACTCAAAACGGTGCGGCTGCTTCTTCCTCTTCGACACTTAGTCGCTTTCGTCTGCTCCCCACCGCCACTGCCCCCTCGGTATGTTCCCCAATGCAGGCGCACAGAGAAGACGAAGAAAACGCGCGCGGAGAAGACGCTGGTGCCCCTCCCCCTTCCTCTGCTTCCTTGCCAGCGGAGAAGACGCCCCTCTGCTTCCTCGTCGGTGCCCCTGTACTTCCTCTGCTTCCTCGCTGGTGCCCCTCTGGTGCGTGCGGCCACGACCTCTCTCCGTCCGCCACCACCTCCCTTCTTCTGCCACCTCTCTAGGTATGAGCCTCCTCTCCCTTCCCATCCCCTCCCCTCCCCTCCCCTCTCCTCCTAGGGTTAGGGTTAGATGTGCCGCAAGATGGCAGTGGATGCTTACAAGTTAGAGTTATTGTTGGTGGACCAAATTCATGGAATCGTGATCAGCATCAATTCAATTCCCCGCGCCCGTCCCTAGTACTGTACTGTCAGATGCGTATGAAACTATAGTTTTTATTTAGGCTGAATTCGTACTATTGCTAGCTATTGTTGTAATTCCCCAATTTAGATGTGTGTTGATTGTGGCTAATTAGCACTTATAGTAGCTTACTTCCTGTTGACAAAATGATTTCAATGGATGATATGCAACAACAGTGATTTGTTTCTGCAACTTGTTTTCCGACAGGAAGTTTTTTGACTTGCTATTGGTTCATCTAATATCCTTCTGCAGAAACTTGTTGACAGAATGCTTTGGATGGATGATATGCAACAATGTGATTTGTTTCTGCAACTTGTTTTTTGAAAGGAAGCTTTTGTGACTTGCTGTTGGTTCATCTATTTGACATCCTTTTGTTGAAACTTGTTAAGTGCTATGATCCTTGTGCTAAAAATATGATCCTTTTCCTATTGATTGTCACGCTTACCTGCACTGGAATGATGCAGCAATTCCTTGATTTGGTTGTGTGCCGCTGTTGATTACTGATTAGCAATTCATTTCCTGTTAACATAATGCACGGTTTTACAACAATGTACAACAGAGTAGTACTTAGTTTGCGATCCGAAATGGTCTTTTCAGCTAGAATAAAGTGCTAGTCCTAAAGCAGGAAGTCCATCTTGTATATTCAGTATGCATATAGTAACATTAGTGTCAAGCAAGTGAATGCAACTTTACACGACAAGCGATGCAGTAATTCCTCAATTTGGATGTGTGTTGATTGTTGCTAATTATCAACAGCTTATTTCCTATTGATAGAATACTTTCGAGGGATGATATTTGGACAAGAACATGTTGTCCTATTAAAGATGAACACATGAATCTCCATAATTTTTTTTGTGGATCAGATTAACAAGCTTCGCTTGCATAGTTTAGTAATCAGAAAACCAACTATTCAAAGTCTAGAAATTTTGGATTTAAGCTTAGTCACTGCATTGCTATCTAAAAAATTGTTATCTAAATTCTTAGTCAATCCATCTCTTGGTTAGTATTAATGAGAACACTTGTGTTACTCCCTCAGATCCAAATTAGTTGGCTTGGTTCATCCTACCATAATTTGTTTTTGTGTGGTCTTAAAAACAAGCTTTTATTTGAGTCGCCTTAGAGGATGAGGGTGCCACCTGTGCTAGACCTGTGAGTTCATAAGAGAAAATAGATGGACATTGGTTATCCTTTGAAAAGAGACCTCAAGCTATTATGTCTAAGATTTTTAGTGCTTATATTATTGGTATGTTGAATAAATGAATCAGTTTTACCCATCTGTATATTGAAGCATCCAAATAGCATGTACCGTACCTGTGTAGACTGAATATGTTCAGCAGCATTATTTAGTGTTCAGAGTTATCTTTGTTCTTTATGTCCAACAACATTATTTAGTGTTCAAAGTTATCTTTGTTCTTTATGTCCAGCAGCATTATTTATACTTCTATGTCAACTCTGGCAGATCTCTGTGTATGCATGCTTTTGTGAATAAGTTTTAGTGGTGGGAAGTTTTTTGTCAATTCTTGCAGGGCTTCCAAACTGAGTGCCCATTACTCCTGAAATGTTGATTCATTTCTGTTTCAGGGAGAAATGTGTTGGGTCCGCAGGATAGAAAACAAAAAATTTCCTACGATGAGAACTATATACCAAGATCTATCTACTAGATACAGAGCAACGGGTGTACATACATCCATGGAGAACTTACCCTCGAAGACAACGAGTTTTGTTAACGAGTAGGAACTCGTGGTTGATGTACTCGTACGCTTGCCGATCTCAAGATCGTGTGGAAGTCCGAGCGCCGCAAATGAGCAGCGCATCCGTCCTCGCACACACGTTCAAGCCACCGGACAACCTCCACCTCCTCGCTCCAGCGAATCAGCGGAAGCAGCAACTCCTTCCAGACGCAAGGCCACCGGGAACATGTATCTCGCTAATCCGAGACCATGGGGGAATATCTAGAGGGGGAGAGAGATCCTTCACGAGGAGGTGTCGTTTGTGAGAGGAGAGAGGGGGGCTTTATATAGGAGGGAGGGAGACCCCTCCCCTCCCATAGCCGGCGCATGAGGGGGGGACTCCTCTCCTCCTTCCTTCATGTGGTGAACCTCCACTCACATAAACATGGCCTCCACCCAAAATCCCACTCACATGTATTTAATTTCCACCAAATTGCAACTCTCAATTAATAAAACACTTTTATTTATTTTATTCAGAATTTTGTTAATTACTTTAATTAACAAACATAAACATAAAACCCCTTGCAACATTTCAATATCACATGCAAAACCACTTTCTGCAATTTCACCCGAAACAATTCCGGTTTCTATCGAAACAATTCCTGTTTCTATCGAAACATTTCCTGCGCTTTGCAAACCTTTTTTTTGGAACATATGTGCTCCTAAATGATGTCCGGTAACCCTTACGTGTGTCACCCTATGGTTCGCGAATAATGCAGACATGATTGAGACTCCTCTCAGATCAATAATCAGAAGCGGGACCTGGAGATCCATACTGACTCCTGCATATTCAACGATGACTTCTGTGATCGTGAGAACCTTTAACGTCATCAATTTAATCCCTTTGTCTCATGATATAATACATGTCCGAGATTTGATCATCGGTATCCAAATACCTAGTTTGATCTCGTTATCGACATGCACTCTTTTCTCGTTCCCGTGATATAACATTATAGTGATCACATTACTTGCTTGCAAGCTATCTTAATGTGATATCACCGAGAGGGCCCAGAGTATATCTATCCGTCATCGGGATTGACAAATTCCACTCTTGATCCATGAGCCTCAACATAACACCTTCATAGCACTGAACCCACCTTTATGGTCACCCTGTTACGGTGTGACGTTTGATGTTATCAAGATACTCTTCCGGTGTTAGCAATTAACATGATCTCATGGTCTAAGGACTAAGACTACTTTGTATGATGTTATAGAAATATAAACATAATTACTTGATCGTAATGCTATAATTCGGATGAATGTTCATCACATCATTTCACAAATGTTGTGACCTTGTTATTAACAACATCCAATGTCCATGATCAGGAAACTTTGATCATCTTGTTAATCAACAAGCTAGTCTATAAGAGAGGCATAACTAGGAACCCTTTTTGTTTATTAAACACACATATATTGATGTTTCCTATCAATACAATTATAGCATGCAAAATAAACATCTATCATATACAAGGAAAACATAATAACAACTTTATTATTGCCTCTCATGGCATATTTCCTTCAGTCTCCCACTTGCACTAGAGACAATAATCTAGTTTACATAGTGATAAATCTAACACCCATTGAGTTCTGGTGTTGATCATGTTTTGCCCTAGGGAGTACTTTAGTCAACAGATCTGCTACATTCAGGTCCGTGTGCACTTTACAAATCTTTATATCTCCATCCTTGACATTCTCGCGGATGGAGTGAAACCGGCGGTTAATATGCTTGGAATTCTTGTGAGACCTTGGTTCCTTGGCGTTGGCTATGGCTCCATTATTGTCACGATAGATCACCATTGGGTCCAACGCACTAGGAACCACACCCAGTTCCATTATGAACTCCTTCATCCAAACTGCTTCCTGCGCCACTTCTGAAGCAGCAACATATTCCGCCTCCGTCGTTGATCCAGCTACCACAGGTTGTTTGGAGCTCCTCCAACTAACTGCTGCTCCGTTCAAGAGAAATACGTATCCGAATTGAGACTTACAGTCATCCGGATCAGTGTCAAAGCTAGCATCAACATAACACTTAGCGACTAGCTCTTCTTCACCTCCGTATACAAGAAACATATCCTTAGTTCTTCTCAAGTACTTAAGGATATTCTTGACCGTTATCCAGTGTTCCGAACCTAGATCAGATTGGTACCTACTAGTCAAACTAATAGCATGTGCCACATCCGGTCTTGTACATAGCATGGCATACATTATAGAGCCTATGGCTGAGGCATAGGGTTTCTTATCCATTATCTCTCTTTCTTCCGCCGTAGCCGGCCTTTGAGTCATACTCAATGTCTTGCCTTGCAACATAGGTAAGTACCCCTTCTTACTTCCGTCCATATTAAAATTCTTTAATATCTTATCAAGGTATGTACTCTGCGATAGCCCAATTAGGCATCTTGATCTATCTCTATATATTTTAATACCTAATATATATGAAGCTTCACCAAGGTCCTTCATCGAAAATTTGCTGTTTAGATAACTTTTAACACTGTTTAAAAGATCTATATCATTTCCAATCAATAATATGTCATCCACATATAATATCAGAAATTCCACATTGCTCCCACTCACTTTCTTGTAAATACAAGCCTCTCCATAAGTTTGGACAAATCCAAAATCTTTGATCACCTCATCAAAGCGGAGATTCCAACTCCGGGATGCTTGCTTCAGTCCATAGATGGATCGCTGAAGTTTGCACACCTTATTAGCATCCTTAGGATCGACAAAACCCTTAGGTTGTATCATATACAACTCTTCTTCAATATTACCATTGTGGAACGCAGTTTTGACATCCATCTGTTGAAATATGCAGCAATTGCTAACATAATCCTAACTGACTTAAGCATCGCTATGGGAGAGAATGTCTCATGGTAGCCAACTCCTTGAATTTGTCGAAACCCCTTTGCGACAAGTCGAGCCTTATAGATGGTTACATTACCATCAGCATCAGTTTTCTTTTGAAAATCTATTTATTCTCAACGGCCTTTCGATCGTGAGGTAAGTCCACCAAGGTTCAAACCTGGTTTTCGTACATCGATTGCTGGAATCAGGGCTCATCATCGCTTCTTCATACGTCGTAGGGTCATCTATTTCATCAATCATGAAATTCATAACAGGATTGCCGTACAGTTCAGGAGCTGCACGTGTCCTGCTTGACCTGCGAGGTTCGGTAGTGTCCTCTTTCGGAGTTTCATGATCAATATCGTTAGCTCTCTCTTCATTAGGTGAAGTCAACTTCGAAACAACTTCCGGTGCTGCGCTACTCGCCATTTCATGAAGAGAAGGTTCAATAACCTCTTCGAGTTCTACCTTCCGACTATCCACACCTTTCGCGAGAAACTCCTTCTCAAGAAAGGATCCATTCTTGGCAACAAAGACCTTGCCCTCGGATCTGTGATAGAAGGTATACCCAATCGTTTCCTTAGGGTATCCTATGAAGACGCATTTTTCCGCTTTGGGTTCGAGTTTATCCGGTTGAAGTTTCTTCACATAAACATCGCATCCTCAAACTTTAAGAAATGACAGCTTAGGTTTGTTTCCAAAGCATAATTCATACGGTGTCTTTTCAACGGATTTAGATGGTGCCCTATTTAAAGTGAATGCAGCGGTTTCTAGTGCATAACCCCAAAAAGACAGTGGCAAGTCAGTCAGAGATATCATAGATCGAACCATATCCAATAAAGTACGATTACGACGTTCTGACACACCATTACGTTGTGGCGTTCCGGCAGGTGTGGGTTTTGAAACTATTCCACAGTCTTTCATATGTGTGCTAAACTCGTAACTAAGATACTCTCCTCCACGGTCGGACCGCAGAAATTTGATCTTTCTGTTATGATGATTTTCCACTTCATTCTGAAATTCTTTGAAATTTTCAAAGGTTTCAGACTTATGTTTCATCAAATAGATATACCCGTATCTACTCAAATCATCCGTGAAATTAACAAAATAACGATATCCACCTCGCGCCGACACACTCATTGGTCCACACACATCAGTATGTATGATTTCCAATAAATCTATCGCCCGTTCCATTGAACCGAAAAACGGTGTTCTAGTCATCTTTCCCATAAGGCATGGCTCACATGTATCAAATGATTCAAAATCAAGTGATTCCAAAAGTCCATCAGAATGGAGTTTCTTCATGCGTTTAACGCCAATATGACCTAGACGACAGTGCCACATATATGCAGATATATCATTATCAAGTTTAATCCTTTTAGCATCAACATTATGAATATGCGTAATACTACTATCGAGATCCAATAGAAATAAACCATTCAACACAGGTGCATGACCATAAAAGATATTATTCATATAAATCGAACAACCATTGTTTTCAGACTTAAACGAATAACCACTTTACATCAAACATGATCCGGATATAATGTTCATGCTCAATGCAGGGACCAAATAACAATTATTCAGGTTTATAACTAATCCCGACGGCATATGGAGAGGCAGCGTTCCGACGGCGATCACATCAACTCTTGATCCATTGCTGACCCGCATCGTGACCTCATCCCTTGCTAGTTGTCGCTTGTTCCGCAGCCCTTGAACCGAGTTACATATATTAGCAACCGATCCCGTATCAAATACCCAGGTGCTACTGCGAGTACTAGTCAAGTACACATCAATAACATGTATATCACATATACCTTTGTTTGCCTTGCCGGCCTTCTTGTCCGCCAAATACTTGGGGCAGTTGCGCTTCCAATGGCCAGTCCCCTTGCAATAGTAGCACTCGGTGTCAGACTTAGGGCCAGCTCGGGGTTTCTTTTCAGGCCCGGCAACAGATTTGCCGCCCTTCTTTCCCTTCTGCTTGCCTTTCTTGTCCTTCTTGAAACCGGTGGCCTTATTGATCATCAACACTTGATGTTCTTTCCTAATTTCCACTTCTGCAGTCTTAAGCATTGACAGAAGCTCGGGAAGAGACTTCTTCATGCCCTGCATATTATAGTTCATCACGAAGCTCTTGTAGCTAGGTGGCAGAGATTGGAGAACACGATGTATGCCTAAGTCAATGGGAATCGTTATTCCCAAGGACACAAGCTTATCGGCGTACCCAGACATTTTGAGTACGTGCTCACTAACGGAGCTGTTCTCTTCCATCATGCAGCTAAAGAATTTTTCAGAAGCATTATAACTCTCTATGGTAGCATGGGTGTCGAAAATCATTTTCAATTCTCCCATGGTATCAAAGGCATTGCCATTTTCGAAACGTTTTCGAAGTTCTGGCTCTAGCCCATACAGTATGCCGCAATGAACTAAGTTGTGGTCCTCCTGACGAGTTATATAGATGTTCTTTTCCTTGTCAGGGGCATCAGGAGCTGGTGGGGGGCCTAGCGGCGCCTCTAGCACATATTGCTGTTGTGCAGCAGTGAGGAGAATCCTCAAATTCATAACCCAGTTGGTGAAGTTGCTACCATTCGCAGCAAGCTTCTCTTTCTCCATGAACACATTGAAATTAAAAGTAGGTGGTGCCATCTACAACAGAATTTGTAAAATATATTTAGACTAAGTTTATGATAGATTGAGTTCAACTAATCCAAATTACTAATGAACTCCCACTCAAAAACGACATCCCTCGTGTCCTTTTGGTGATCACATGAACCAAATCCACTACACCAAGTCCGATCATCACGTGAGTCGGTGTAGCTTCAAAGGCGAGCATCTATATGGGCATCATATCAACTATATGACTCATGCTTAACCTTTCGGTCCGTGTTCCGATGCCATGTCTGTACATGCTAGGCTCGTCAAGTAAGAACCTTAGTATTCGCGTGTGTAAAACTGTCTTACACCCGTTGTATGAAAGCGTAGAGTCGAGAACACCCGATCGTCACGTGATGCCTCAAAACACGATCCACAAAACGGTGCATACTTAAGGAAGAACACATTTTATCTTGATATCTAAATGAGGGATCATCTTATAATGCTACCAAAAGTGCCAAACTAGCAATATCAGATGCTAACATCTAATGTGTGAAGTGAGGTGATATGGTCCATGCATTTGATCTCTATCATTTGCATCGTGGTATGATCTCTATCATTCCTTTGTGTGTAAGGCTAAGGTCTATGGAACTTACACATTAAGTGAGTTGTAAGAGTATATATCATACATCTACTTACAACAATACCATATCAAGACACTAGCCCAGCAACGATCTAAACTAGATGCCTCTAATTTATCAATTGCAAGTTTTACGTGGCTTAGGGCTTTCGGAGATAGAACCGGTCTTACCTACGAACATGAACCACAACGAGGATAACTAAGTTATTAGCAACTCGTTGTAAATCAGATATTGACTATAGTAGGAGAGACAGACACCCGCTAGCCACTTATGCAAAACTAGTTGCATGTCAGTCCTGGAACCAGTCTCATGTACGATGACATGTAAGGTTGGTCCGAGCCGCTTCATCCCACTATGCCACCAATATCCAAAGTACATAGAAGATGCAATAACATGATTATCATCGCCCACATATAAACATATGTGTACTACCCGTGCAAAGCACCTACGCATAGATCAGGCTCTCATACCACTGTTGGGTCCGTAGCATAGAAAACAAAATATTTCCTACGATGAGAACTATACGCCAAGATCTATCTACTAGATATAGAGCAACAGGTGGACATACATCCATGGAGAACTTACCCTCGAACACAACGAGTTTTGTTAACGAGTAGGAACTCGTGGTTGATGTAGTCGTATGCTTTCTGATCTCAAGATCGTGTGGAAGTCCGAGCGCCGCAAATCAGCAGCGCATCCTTCCTCGCACACACGTTCAAGCCACCGGACAACCTCCACCTCCTCGCTCCAGCGAATCAGCGGAAGCAGCAACTCCTTCCAGACGCAAGGCCACCGGGAACATGTATCTCGCTAATCCGAGACCATGGGGGAATATCTAGAGGGGGAGAGAGATCCTTCACGAGGAGGTGTGGTTTGTGAGAGGGGAGAGGGGGGCTTTATATAGGAGGGAGGGAGACCCCTCCCCTCCCATAGCCGGCGCATGAGGGGGGGGACTCCTCCCCTCCTTCATTCATGTGGTGAACCTCCACTCACATAAACATGGCCTCCACCCAAAATCCCACTCACATGTATTTAATTTCCACCAAATTAAATGCAACTCTCAATTAATAAAACTCTTTTATTTATTTTATTCAGAATTTTTTTAATTACTTTAATTAACAAACATTCACATAAAACCCCTTGCAACATTTTATCACATGCAGAACCACTTTCTGCAATTTCACCCGAAACAATTCCGGTTTCTATAGAAACAATTCCTGTTTCTATCGAAACATTTCCTACGCTTTGCAAACCTTTTGTCTGGAACATATGTGCTCCTAAATGGTGTCCGGCAACACTTAAGTGTGTCACCCTATGGTTCGCGAATAATGCAGACATGATTGAGACTCCTCTCAGATCAATAATCAGAAGCGGGACCTGGAGATCCATACTGACTCCTGCATATTCAACGATGACTTTTGTGATCGTGAGAACCTTTAACGTCAGCAATTTAATCCCTTTGTCTCATGATATAATACATGTCCGAGATTCGATCATCGATATCCAAATAGCTAGTTTGATCTCGTTACCGACATGCACTCTTTTCTCGTTCCCGTGATATAACATTCTAGTGATCACATTACTTGCTTGCAAGCTATCTTAATGTGATATCACCGAGAGGGCCCAGAGTATATCTATCCGTCATCGGGATTGACAAATTCCACTCTTGATCCATGAGCCTCAACATAACACCTTCATAGCACTGAACCCACCTTTATGGTCACCCTGTTACGTTGTGACGTTTGATGTTATCAAGATACTCTTCCGGTGTTAGCAATTAACATGATCTCATGGTCTAAGGACTAAGACTACTTTGTATGATGTTATAGCAATATAAACATAATGACTTGATCGTAATGCTATACTTCGGATGAATGTTCATCACATCATTTCACAAATGTTGTGACCTTCTTATTAACAACATCCAATGTCCATGATCAGGAAACTTTGATCATCTTGTTAATCAACAAGCTAGTCTATAAGAGAGGCATAACTAGGAACCCTTTTTGTTTATTAAACACACATGTATTGATGTTTCCTATCAATACAATTATAGCATGCAAAATAAACATCTATCATATACAAGGAATACATAATAACAACTTTATTATTGCCTCTCTGGGCAGTTTTCCTTCAAAATGGGCACTCCTAGGTAGCCTTTTTAGGGTAGGTGCTATCGAATTTTCCGATCGATTTCTCTTATACTAATTAGTTGCATATACTTGCTTAGTGCAAAGATGTCCACCGTACAAGTAAATGATGGGGCCAGCCCTTCGAAGCAAATGACTGTCGAAGAAGATGCCCGGAAGGCGAACATGCCATTTTGGCGGCTTTCCCAGAGGGAGGAGGAGCAGGAAATAGCTCCCATGGCCGATGATGAAGAAGACATGGAGGGTGATGACCATGCTGGAACGAGTGATGGCCATGAGGATGACACCAACAATGTCGGCAACAAACGCACCGATGGCGCCGAGGATGACACCACCAATGCCGGCGAACACACCGACACCGGAGGACAGAAGGATGGTGGTGCCGCCCCGGCAGTTAAGAAGAAGGCTGTGAGGAAGAATCGGGACCCACCGACGCTCGGCATGGAGCGTGATCAATTCACCGAAGTGGTAGTCAGCGGTGCACCAGTGGCGCCTGCAGCCCTCGCCGCTGGGTACGGGATACAACTCGGGTGCATTGTATGGGAGACCTTCACGGTCAACACAAGGAACCTCCGAGATCCCGGCAATGTGCATTTAGTCCAGCTCCTCATGCAGAAGCATCACAAATGCTACAAGTTCCCCCATGATTATGACAATCTTGAGGTCAAGAACAATGCGGTGAATGAGGCGGCCATCACAAAGATGAGCACCCTCTTGAGCAACTGGAGAACCCAAGTGAAGAAGTGGATAGACAAAAATTAAAGCTGGGAGAAGATAAAGAAGCACGAGACACTTCTCGAACACGACGATTATCTCCTCTTCAAGGAGGAGCTGGATACCGATAACGAAAAAGAATTGGCGGCGTGGGAGAAGAGACTGCGTGATCAGAACATAGGTAGCCACTGGCTTGGGAGCAGTGGTTATAGAGGAATAAAGCCATTTTGGGAGAAGGAGGACGCCGAGCTTAGGAACTTTGTGCGGGCCCGTTATTTCCTGTGCCCCATAGCGAAGGAATTCAAAACCACATATGAGGATGTGCTGAAATTCGAGAAACACCTAGTAAGAAACTAACCACGTCGATATCAATTCGATTGGCGATAAATAATGAAGCCAAAATTAAAAATGGGTTCACCTTCCTTTTGCAGAAAGATGAAATAGTGGTTGAGGCAAGTTGCCCCACCATGGGGCTATCGGAGCCATGGGACACTCCTTTCAACATGGAGGTGAACCTTGTCAACAAGAGGCCCAAGAACATGAAGATGACGTCCGGTGGACATGTTCCGAGCAATGGGCTGACCACGAAAGTCGGTGTCCACTTCAAAGAGGACTCAAAGATTAGAAAGGAGAGAAAGTCCAAGGTGGAGGCTGAGCAGAGACGGGAGATCGCAGATCTCAAGGCTAAAGTGGCCTAGTTACCGACACAAAGGGAGGCGCCAATGGAGGAAATGTTTGAAGCAAGGTTGAATGAGATCATTCCTCCTCAGCTATGGGAGGGTCTAGCCCAGTGGAATGCTGCTGTGGAGTTGGGCCGATACCGGTTCCCAGCGTGTTTGACAACAACTCGGCCCAACACGTGTCACTGAACTTGGTGATCCTGCCCTCCAACAACTTGGCGCAGCCGGTTGCATTGCTGAGCCCGCCGGCGCCCAACACCAACATGCAGCTGGTGGCGCCCAACACCAACGCGCAGCCGGCAGTGCCCAACACCAACACGCAGCCGGAGTTGCTTCATGATGCACCCGAGCAGGATGTGACGCATCCCCACGTGTCCACATTAGCCGAGCTCGACGCCGTCACCAAGGTATCTAATTATGCTTCATCTTTGGCCCAACTTCATACACCATTGTTGGTCTCGATCTAATCGACTTCCATCTGATTATGCTCCCCAACATGTTTTCCTGCAGTACGCTCATTGCACATTGTTGCAGTATGTGGACGGCGTGCTGAATGATGTAGTCAAGGGTAGTATCGTCCAACCGAATATGCTCATGATGCACAATAAGCTGATCTCTGTTGGTAAGTACGTTGAAGGGTTGCGATGGAATTGAACCCCCCATCCAACCTAAAGGAGTCGATGAGCATAAGACCCTTGGAGGTTGCTATGGTTGGCCCTTGCTATGGCCCAGTCCTAGATCTGCCTTGCTATAGCCAAAGAAGGGCAGCGCCCCACCGGTCCAACTAATAAGACACGGCCACCGGAGTTTTTCCCCAGCACCAAGAGGCATCAGCAATTAATCGCGCACACGCAGTCGCCACAACCCGAGGACATGCATCAGGATGCACCTCACGTCGCCAACAATGAGGATGACATCGCCGGCTACCTAAACACCATGGGCACCGAAGTATTCTACATGTCTCCTTTTGGAGAGCCACCCTCCCGTAGTCAACAACCCGATCATCCCATGTCATGCACGTAGTGTCTGCACTTCGGTGGCGCTTAAGATAAAGAGACGCCTTTGGCTGACGCTGCTGGGCCACAACCCAACCCCACCACACTCCACAAGGCGACCGAGGAGCAGTTAGGATGATCCACAAATCTTGTTGAGGCAGCCGAGAAGCCGAAGAAGGGATAGAAGCATAGCCAGAGCAAGAAGGCTTCGAGCCAGCCGCTTCTGAAGAAGATACTCTGGGCTCGGGACAGCGTGAGACAAGAGCCCAGTGATTTGAGGGCGCACATAGCGGGTAAGCCGATTCTGACTAAGGATATGCTTGAAGTCACTGGTGGACCCATACAGAATATGAATTAATCATTTCTGCATCTCGAGACCACCCTTCTTAAAGAGAAGAAGCCCGGGTACCCGGTCTTCACATGCAAGGTTCCATCGGGCTATGGCTTCATCGACCAAGCACCTGCGGATATATTCTTCATGCAGTACGAGGACATCTACAATCTCCTGCACTCGAAGCGGCTGGACTATAACTTGGTCCGTCTATACTCGCTCAATATGGCATTGAAGGCAAAGAGGGAGAAAACCAAGGGCATCGTGATAGTGGACCCTTACTACATGCGTGAGGTTGTCTTGGCGAACGATGGGGATCGAGGTTGTCCTCTTCCAACAATAATTAGTTCCGTTTAAATTGTGTTGCACAGAGGAATATACTACACACTCTCTCCATTTGTCTGAGGTTGTCACAAGCAACGTACTTCGACTCATCGAGTGACACAAAGCCGAAGGACTACGGCAAATTCAGGAGAGTTCTAGATGATGCTCTACAAGTCTATGTCGAAAAGTGAGGCAAAATTCTCCAAGGGGGCAAGAACCAAGGATGGCAAAAATGTGTTCATGCACCACACAAAGTCCCCCTGCACCAAGCAGCCAACCCACAGTGTGAAGGAGGCCTTCTACGTCCTCCATCACATCAAGGGGTTCACGGGGTGACGCGCTGCCAGCTAATCTTCGACACTTGGCCACACTGTTGGCCAAGATCGATGATGCGGACCTTATGGAGGACTTCTAGTGCATCCAGACTCAGATCTGCCAAATCATCCACGACGACATTGAAACAAAAGGGGGGGTCATGTACGTGCCCATCGTGTTGAGTAACCGCAACATCGAAGTACGCCTCGACATGTAGCGTGACTCTAGGACGTTCATGACGAGAGAGGGCATAACCCCGTTCCCGGCGAGGTCTACATGATGTGTGTGTTCCTATCATTTTTGTGTTGTGTGTGTGTCGTGTCATAGACTTGACTATCCTTGTGATGTCTTTCCGAACTATCGTTTGACGTGTGTGTCATAAACATTATTAACTACCCAGGGCTAGTAAAACCCTTGACGGTCGATGCTGGACTTGTTTATATGATAGTCATCGTCGGTACTATATTTTATTTTAAGTTTATGAATCTGTGCTCATTTCTCTGATGCATTTCTTGTCTATGCATACCTTGTCTATAGATATGGTGAAGTGGTACGTGGTACATGGGTGACACCACCGATGCCGGGAGGGTGTGAAAGAGCGGGGACAACACTACAGCCAGTTTGAGGGAGATTCCGGCGGAGCCCAGTCCTCTGGCCCACCGGCATCTCCCTCAAACTGGCCATAGATGTACTCCCCAATATGTGAAACACGATGGTGTGCGAGAGCAGGGAGAACACTACGGCCAGCTTCAGGGAGATGCCGAAGGATCTAGTCCTCAGGCATCACTCTGAAGCTGGCCATAGAGGCACTCCCTAATATGTGAGATTAGTTAGCTCCCGAGCATATTTTGATCTAGCTAGACAAGTTATAAACTCCAAGATGGTGTGTGAGAGCAGGGAAAACACTACGGCCAGCTTGAGAGAGATGCCGGAGGATCCAGTCCCCAGGCATCTCACATTAGCTGGCCATAGAGGCACTCCCTGTCCAGCCAAAGGGTAGTATCGTTCAACTGAAGATGCTCATGATGCACAACAAACCGGATATGATCGTCATCGGTGCTATATTGTATTTATCAGTTATAAATATTTGCTCAGTTTTATGATCATGCAAACATGTTTGTAGTTTGCCATTCTTTTCATTTTATAACATATACTACATGCATGTCTACAGAGATGGCAAAGTGGTACATGGTATACAGGGGCCAGGTTCCAAGGGTCTACGACGAGTGGGAGGAGTGCCAGCCAGAAGTGAACAACTTCAGCAGCAATAGCTACAAAGGCTACAAGACGAGTAAGCTAGCGGTAGACTCATGGAGGAGATACATGTGGAAGAAGAACCGGATCAAGATCATCATGGTCTCGGTGTTGCTCCTCGTCATCGTCGCTATCCTCTATTCGATTATAGTCTAGAGTGATAGCTCTATGCATGTGTAATGTGATGATCGAATTTGTAATGTGATCGACCAAATTTGTACTACAACACTTTGTGTAATAATCTAATAACACTTGAATTCATATTTGATGTATTTCAGCACTTTGAATTAATATCTTAGATTAAATTCATATTTGGTGTATTGTTATATATAACTGTTGTATCTACCTGTCGTATAAATAAAAAAATACACCCGAACAGTCAGTAGCGCATTGTTTTTGTGGTCAGTGGCGCACCATGTCAGTGGTGCACCACGTGCTCTTGCACTGCTGATAATATCCGTGGTGCACGTATTCGTGGTGCGCCACTGACCACCCTACTAACCGTGGCATGCTTGTGCGTGCGCTGCTTGTAATTTTCGTGGCGCGCGGAAAGGTGGTGCGCCGCGGACTTACCTATTATCTGTGGTGCACATCCCGGTGCGCCACTGACTACTCTACTATCAGTGGCGCACGCCCCATGCGCCACGGACATTGTTTTTGGTGCGCCACTTGTAAGCATTTTCCTACTAGCTTAACCAGATCAATTCTGAAGTGATCCATTCTAGAAGCTTCCAAGTCAATGAAGTCCAATATCAAGCATGGATCTATTTTACTCAATCTACACTTCAACATCATCCACTTGATGATGCTTTGATACCTTGTAACCCATCAAGAACATCCCCACTCATATTCTAGTTAAAAACCCTAAATTTGCTAAATTTCACTAAGTCTGGAAACTATTTCAACATCACTTCTTGGAATGCCTCTCTTTCTCAAAATTTGTGCATTTTTCGTAATGTACTTGAACCATATTTTGGATCATCATAAGGACTACCATTGCCCACTCTTTCCCTTCAATAGATCACCTTTTAAACCACTTGATATTGATGGTTTTTCAGGCAAGAAAATAACTTTTTCTGCAAATCTTATCATCTAGCCTACTTGGTCAGAAGCTCACACCGTCATCCTACCTTATTTGGAGCAACTCTTTGCATGTTTGTGTTATACTAATAAAGGTCTTGAAATCCCTAATTCACTTGTTCCAAAGGTATCCGTGTGCTTCAAAAACCCACAAGGTTTTGAAGGCTATTTGATAATCTGCCTTGGCAGGCTTATTTTACTCAAAGTTTGGAACCAATCCTTGGAGAGCTCAAGCATAAGCAAGCTCAAACCTCTACACCATGGTGATCTACATAATTTGGTCTATCTATACATATATTGCATGCCAAAGTGGAGCTTTGAGGTCCAAGATCCAACCATCATTAGGTGGTATAAAAATGTTACTACCCTAGATCCTTGTCTGCCTTCAAAATCCATCTTGTATTGCAATACCCAAGGTTTATAGTGATATATATATCAAGTTGACATCATCTAACTTAGATATAACCCCTTGCAAAATAGTTTCCATAATTATTTGGATCCTGAAACTATTTAAATTCCATTCCTTACAAAATTATCAAAATCCTACACAAGAAGCAGATCACCAACTGACTCCACTATGTAAAATCTGTAGATTCGGCGTACCTATTCAAAGACTGGGGCTGAAATTATTTTGGCCATCGTGATAGTGCTGCGTGCTTCTCTAACTATATGTTGGTCGACATGATGTCTCCATTCTCAAGTAATTCATATACTTCCCCTTGGAATGCCGACATGCAGACCAGAAACATATCAGGTGGTGGCGAATACATTCCTTCTCCAAATGATTCATTGATTTTCCTGTTGGGGTGCTCTCATCGGCCCATGCAATAATATCGGGATAACCTGTGCAAACGAAAACAATCATCGGGGAGTTATGTGTGCTTGAAACTGAGTGTTAGACTTATGAGTGATATGGTTCAGAAGCCGAATCTTGTACAACTCCACCCTCTCAGCAAGCACGATGATGCCACGAGAAACACCGACGAAGTAGAATCTTTTGGAAGAAGAGGACATCAGTTAGCACTAAGATGTTTACAATGGAAAATACAAATAAATGAATGTTATATATATATCGGATGTGAATGTGAACCTGCGATGGACGTCCATTAGATTCGTCCTGAAGCAACGACCAGTGGCAAGGTTGAGGAAGGTGAAGTCGCCGACATCTGTAAGTGTGTGATCTATCATGATCCAGTTGTTGAGATGGAATTTGGGCACTTTTAAGGTGCGGCGCCAATCGGTGCAGACTTCCCGATAAGCAGCATAGGTGTTGACGTACTCCTCTTTCTCTAGCAAGTAGTCGGCAATCTTGCGAAGTGGGTTGGCCGGGAGATCGTACCAGTTCCTCTTCATTCAGCTGCTGGCCATGGCTTACGTGCGGGAATGTTTTGATCGAGGAATAAATAAGAACTACCACTTCGAGGAGAGGAAGAAGATGAGAAGAGACAAGGGAGATGAAGCAGAACTACCACTACGAGGAGATGAGGGATACAAAGCGGAACTGCCACTGCGAGGAGATGAGGAGACGAGGGATAAGAAGTGGAACTGCCACTTCAAGTTGGCATCAACGGGCTTTTTTTGGAACTAGCACGTGAACTAGCCATGCACGGTATGCAAGTTTTGATCAAACAGACTGACATGTGGGCCTGGCTAAAAAATCACCCCTAGATTCCATGAAGTACTGCCGTGCATAGTGTGCTGACAAGTGGGGTTGAAGCACGGAGGAGACGGTCGCTGCTAAAAAAAGTGTCAAACATGTGTCGTGACAAAATCCACGACGAATTTGGCACCAGACGAAATGGAAAACTGGACTTCAGGGCCTGGGACGAAATCGACGACGAATTTTCCATGACAAAACCAAGGAACGTCATGGATAACCAGGCTGGAGGGGCTTGGAGCTCGTTGTGACGAACCGTTCTAGAATGTCAGGGATCTATGACGTTTGTAGGTCGCGTCATAAAAAAGTCACGGATAATCCAGATTCTTATAGTGTTTATTCTTGTATGTTTCACTTGATTGTTGGAATCTTGATGGCACTTTCAGTGTCACATAGAAGATGCACTTTGTGACAAGTTACACCACATTCCTTTAAATTTTTCCTCATCCACAACAATTGAGTGCATGCACTTGAAGCAATCACATATTTAGCTTGGTCGATGGTGAGAGATATACAATTTTTCCTCTTAGAAGACCAACATACCAAGGATCGGCCTACAAATTGACATGCACCAGAAGTTGATTGCTATCACCCTTATCACCGGCCCAATCTGAATCCGTGTACCCACATAGAGAGCATTTTGAGGCTTTGGGATACCACAATCCATAGTTAAGGGTATGTACTAAATATCAGGAGATTCTCTTGACCGCCACCAAGTTGCTTTCTTTAGGAGCTACTTGATACCTTGCACACACTCCTCACTCATCACAATATCGGGTGTAGATGCACAAAGTTAAAGCAAATAATCAATCATGGACCAGTATACCTTTTGATCCACATCTTTACCATTGGGATGTCATTCAATATGACATTTAGTTTGGATTGGTGCAGCAACACCATTGAGATCCTTCATCTTGAACCTCTTAAGCATGCCTTGCATGTACTTGGCTTGATTGAAGGTTCCTTCTCTAAATTGCTTGATATCAAATCCAAGACAAAACCTCATTTCTCCCATCATAGACATCACAAACCTGTCAGTCATAACAAATAGACTCAAGGCGAGCCACAGGAGCATAAGTTTTTTCAAGTCAATGCCTTGCACTTGAGAGAAACCTTGAGCCACCAATCTTGCCTTGTTTCTTACAACAATTCCATTCTCATCTTGAATATTTGGAATATCCACTTTGTGCCAATAACATTGTGGCACTATTTGGGCTTCTCAACTAACTTCCAAACCTTTTTACGCTAGAAGTTGTTAAGTTCTTCATGAATGGTTAGTACCCAATCCAGATATTCAAGTGTCTAGAACACCTTTTTAGGTTCCACCATAGATATATGAGATTGATGAACAATAAATCTTGGCAACTCTCTTCCTGTGGACACTCTTATTCTAAGAACACCAACCAGTTTGACAAGTGTGTGACCTTTGAGTTAAAGATTTCTTTGAGCTCTTTATTTGCGACGATTTTTGATCTCCTCATTATCCTTGGAGGAATATCTTCGAAATTTTGGTCCTCATCTTGATCAATAACATGACCTTGGTCAACAACTGGGTTCGACATTAGTAGTAGAATGAGAGTCTTTACCTTGATCTTGATCAACAATAATTATTTAGTTGATTGCTGTAATTCTAGACTCCTAGGGCTGGATAATTTAGCCGAGGGGGAGGATGGATCATCCGGCCTAACAGTTTCTTTTGAATTTTGCTTGCTACTAGAAATTGAAGGATTTGCAGGGACAGATGATCCGACCATTGGGGAGCCCAGATTATCCAGCCTAGGATTCTAGCTTGATTAGAAGGTAGATGATCTTCAACATGTTGTTGGATAGGTGTATCATTATCTTTAGCAGATGGAGCTTGTTGGACTTGTGTAGATGAGGGCTCCACTTGAGTAGAGCGTTGTCCTTCCTGATCCACCACAAGGTGTTCGTCAATGGGGTGGAAAAATCCCACCCCCATTCTTCTTATGGAATCTTGGGGTATTTCAACGTCTGTAACACAAGCACCAACATTCCCAACATGGGAGCCGTCATTCTCTTCGAACACCACACTACAAGATTCTACAACAGTTTTGGTGGCTTTGTTGTAGATTCTGTAAGTGTGGGGTTCGACACCATAACCAACAAATACCTTCTAAAGCCTTAGATTCAAATTTTGACATACAGACTCCTTTTATGAGAAAGAAACATTTACAACCGAATACTTGGAAGTATGAGATATTAGTCTTGTTACCGGTAAGTATTTCACAAGGAGTCTTGTCCAAGTTCTTGTGGAGTTAGAGGCGGTTCGATGAGTGACACGTGGTGGATATATATATAACCCAAAAATTGTATGGAGACCAAAAATCAGCCAACATGCACCTTACCATATCAACTGATGTCCGGTTCTTCCTCTAGGATAGACCATTTTCTTGAGGGGTGTACGCAGCAGAATATTGATGTTGTATCCCCTCTTCACTTATAAACTCATTAAAGGTGTAGTTCTTGCACTCGTAACCTTTGTATCTTATTATTCCCAACATGGGCACATTGTCTTGATGTTGAACTTGATTGGCAAAGTCGATGATGTTTTGTTGAGTCTCACTCTTTAGCTTGAAGAAGTAAACCCACATGTACCTTTCGTAGTCATCAACAATTACCAAACAATACTTCTTCCCACTTAGACTTGCATGAGATGGAGGACCAAATATATCCACATGAAGGATCTCAAAGATCTTCTTATAAGAAATAATAGTCTTCCTTCGATGGGGAGAATCATGCATCTTACCTACACAAGCCCTGCAAACATGATCTTTGGCAAGGGAAATATTTTAGTTTAGTCCAAGGATGTGACCACCCTTGTGAAGGCTTTGCAAAGTTCACTTATTGACATGGGCTAGTTGGCGATGCCATAGCCAACCCACATCATCCTTTCCGAATAAGCACATTGGACCTGTAGTGGTTTTCCTGAAAAGTCCACCACATACAAGTCATTTTCGATGTACCAAAAAATAGAAACCTTGAGAGATGTTCTCCACAAGAGTACCACAGTATCCGCATCAATGAGAATAGCAAATCCCATCTTACGATGGGCTCGATATGAACATAAGTTCTAACCGAGGGTCTCAACAAGCAAGATGTCCACAAGAGAGATATCGTGGGCGACCACAACCTTGCTAAGACCCAATACGTTTGATTTAGACTTATCTCCATAGGAGACAGTTATTTGATCATGATTTGGCCTCATCTCCGTGATGATATCCTTGCTTTCGTTCATATGACCGCTGTATCCACTATCGAGGACCCATTTTGATCCACCGGAAGCATAACCCTACAAGAAATCGATTCTTGGTTTTAGGTACCCATTTTTCAATGGGTCCTCTTTTTTTAGCAACAAGGGTCTTGGGACCCAAATAGACAAAGCAATATAACTATCATCAGGCCCAAAATATCTAGCATAGACATCACCATAATAATCACAAAAGAAAACAAAATTAGGGTTATTGATTCCTACAAAACCCCCATAATCAGTTTTTCCCTTTGTAGCATCATTTACTACAATGGTACTTGTCTTTGCTTGTGTGTCCTTGGCCTTTTATTGCTATTCTCCTTTACACCCTCTTTCCATTCTTGGACCTTTGCTTACTCAAAAGTTCATCAAGAACTTCCTTGCCTTTGGGAAGAGCGGACTTGACAAGATCATCCTTCAACCTAGCATTTTCCTCAAGAATATCTGCATCATCACATAAAGGAGTAGAGGTGCCAGGGATATCATATTTGGTTAGTTGAATTTGAAGTTGGTCATTAGACTTGGTGAGGATAGAGTGTTAACTCTCCAAATCCTAGGGATCTGTCAAGCTTCTCTAACTCCTTAGTTAGTCTAGCATGAACAACATCAAATTCAACCTTCTCATCTTTAAGATTTTTCAATTTTAGCAATAGCAGGGTCACATTTCTTAATAAGTTTAGATACAAATCATCATGTGACTCCTCAATAGATTGACTCTTCTCCTCAATATAAGCCCTAAGCTCTTCCTCTTCTTCTAAAGCATTCTTTAAGGATGTTGTTTCAATAGCATCCTCTCTTTCAATCCTACCTTTCTCTTCAAGTTGGCCCGTGAGGGCCTCAAAATACTTCTTGTGCTCACCTTGCAAGTTAGTCACATAATGATCCAAAGAAATAACCTCTTGTTTTACCTTAACACTGTAACATCCCAATTTCAGCAACCCTGATTAGTTGTCCAGAATGCAAAAATCAGGAGGAACAAAAACTTTTTCTTGTTTAGTGATGAAGTGTTTGCCTGTTGTTTGACTATGTTTATGATTATGATTTTGTATTAGAAGATATACTCCTTACCTCAACACCTGTTGAAAAAAGCTACTTCCCAAAACTGTCTTGGCTTAATTTCCATATTCTCAAATGTTCTGGCATTTTCAAAACCTAAGCCAAGAAGCCTTTGCAAACCAACTATTTTAGTAGCCCCTATTGATCAAACTATGGAGAGCTATAGAATACTATATCCTTATGTTTTCAAGACATAACCTCCAACTACTCTCCTCTCTAGGTTTCCCAAAACACCTTTGCTAAGCTTTTGGATTCTACTCTTGGCAGAAATACCAAGGACTATCAAATCCAATACTTAAAAATACCCATACCCACCTCTAGCTAGGCTTGATGGTAACCCCAGTAGTAGGTTTGCTTAGTTTATAAGATGAGTTGCCTTGATCTGCTGTTTGACTTGATTGCTTAGAAGTAGTATGAGCTACTCTAGGAGCTCATCCACTAGGATCGAGATACTTTAAATTCACCAAACCCTAAGCAAGAATAAAATCTAGATCTAATCTCTAGATACTAGGTGATCATCTAAAACCCTTAACCAGATCATCTCTGAAGTGATCAAATTCTAGAAGCTTCCAAGTCAATGAAGACCAGTATCAAGAAAGGATGCTTTCTACTCAATCTACTCTTCAACATCATCCACGTGATGATGCTTGGTACCTTGCAACCCATCAAAATCATGACCACCCACATTCTAGTCAAAAACCCTATATCTGCCAAATTTGGCTAAGTCTGGAATCTATTCCAACATCACCTTTTTGAATGCCTCCTTTTCTCAACCCTTGTGCATTTCTAAAAATGCATTCGAACCACCTTGTTAAATATCCTAAGGACTACCAAGGCCCACTCTTTACCTTGGTTAGATCATCCTCCAACCCACTTGTTCTTGATGTTTTGCAGGCAAGAAAATAACTATTCCTGCAATCAACATGCCTACTTTGACAGAAGCTCACACCACCATCCAACCTTATATGGACCAACTCTTTGCATGGTTGTGTGCTAAGCATATAGGTCTGTAAATATCTACTTCACTTGTTCCAAGTGGATCTTTGTGCTTCTTAAACCCACAAGGTTTTGAAGGCTAGTTGATAGTCTGCTTTGGCAGGCTTATTTTATTCAAAGTTTGAAATCAATTCTTGGTGATCAATCTCAAACCTCTATACCATGTTGATGTAAATAACTTGGTATATACATCCATATATCCCATGCCCTAAGGGGAGATCTGAGCTCCAAGATCCAACAAGGTTTTGGTGGCATGAAAACAATCTTACCCAAGATCCTTAAATCTCTAATTTTCACCAAAATCAACTTGGATTGTCCAATACCAAGGTTTCAAATTCTTGTTACACCTTGTCCACATCGTCTATCTTGATCATCAAGATTTATCAAATATTATCCACAATTATTATGGCCCCAAATCTATTTAATCCCTTTAATAGACAAAATCTCCAAAACTTATTCCATAAAGGAAAGTTTGGTTTTTGCCAAAACACTTCCCCAACTTTTGGCTAAATTGAGGTCCACATATCATACCCCATCTTCCCACTGGAAAAATAAATATTTTTGAAGAGCTTTATTATTTCGTTTTGCCCATTTTCTTAAATGGCTGAATTGGAATAATAAATGTTTTAAATACTTTTATCTTCCAATAAATCTTGGGAAAATTCCCCTAAGTGTATATTCTAGAAACCAACCTTGTCCAATGTAAAAATGTCAAATGCTATTCTAGAAACTACTTATGCACTTATTGAATAAATAGTTTTAAGTGGAATTCTAATCTTCTGAAAAATCCCAAATAAATCCTAGAGATGTATATTAACCTTACCCATCTACCAGCATCCTTATCTCAGTTGGTCAAGACCAAAAATCAAGAAATAACCCTTGACCATCCTTTATGGCAAAATGGAACATATATCCTTTTAGTACCAAAAACCAAGCAAAACCTCCATCAAACCTCATCAATCTCCCTAGCAAGCCTCCACCATCACACCCCTCAGTCCTGGTCGTGTGCACTGTAGCTAAGCTACTGTAGCAACCCCTCCCCCTTGTCCCTTGTGTTTGGATGTGAGAGAGAGACCCACTATATCTTTTATTTGTTGCAACAGCCAACCACTCTCCTTCTCTGAGCTCCAGCACGACCAGACCCCACCTCACCATCCTCCACCGACCCTGGCAGCCAATGGCAAGTCCATGGACCTGCCCTTGCCCTCCATACACCCCTTCCACCATGGACCTCTCCCCTTTGGTTTATAAGGGCTAGAGACCACCAGCTCTCCCCTGATCCCTCATTTCTCCCCCTCACACTCCACCTCACCTCCCTAGAGCCTCCCCATCCTCTCCCTTGCTCTGCGTCGCACGGGAAAAGAAGGAGAAGCCCCCTCGCCCTTCTACAAGATCTTCCCATGGTGTAACCACCCCCTGCTCCACTCCCTCTGCAAGCTGCTATTTCGGAACCCCCTTGCTCCCCTAAAGCTAACCATGTCCTCATTTTTGACATGCAGCATCCATAGCAGCCTCTCCGGTGAGCTCCGACGAGATCAGTTTGGGTGTCTTCGTGTCGGCCATCTTTCGCAAGCAACCATGTGGCATCCCGCAAAAACCACTACTAGAAAATCGTTGTGTTTTTGTGCATTGCATCATCATGACCGCATGCTCATTTCATCATGCCACATTGCATTTGAGCATCGTCATCATCTTGCATGGATTTGTCTAAACTATCTTCGAAACGCCTAGTTTTGTCTTCTAAATATTCTCGTCTTTATTCAAATTAAAACCCCAGGCCTCCGAAATATTTTGGTTTGTCTAAATGCGGTTTGCAAAAGCCTTATTTTTAATAAATAAAATTATTTTTATTTTTAGGAGGTAGCCCGCCAGGCCCGAAATCCCGACCGGCCACCTCCAAACCCTAAAAACTAATCCTATCCTCTCTAGCCTAAACCTTACCCGACCTACTACCTACCCAGCCGCCACCTTATCTCCCTCCCTCCCTTTTCTCCACAGCCACACACCCTCACCGCACGCAGGCCCCCTCGCCACCTGCCCGCATCCCGAGCCGGGCCCCAGCCCGCGCCTGCCTTTTCCCGCTCACCAACCGCCCACCCTGCGCGCAGCACGCGTACACGCCAGACCCCGCCCCTACCTACCCCGCTCGCAACCCTCGCTCCCCCCTTGTCGTATCCGCCTGGCCCACCATGACCTGAGACCGCACGCGACCGCCGCCGTCTCTCTCTCCCCCGCTTCCCGCGCCTCCGCCGTACCAACCACCGCTGCCGCAAGCGCCAGGCGTCGCCTCGGCCCTCCCTCCTCTTCTCCCCGCGTGGGCTTCCTCACCACCTCGCAGCTACGACGCCACCGGGCCTCCTCTCACCGGCCACCTAGCTCGAGCGCCTCCCCCGGAGCTCCGCCGCCCTTGGCCTCCTCCGCCTCGACCTCGCCGTCCCTCGCCGTGGTCTTCCCCGCCGCCGGCGCCCCGTCCCAGCGCCCTCTCCCTTGCTCCTCCTCGCCGCGCACCGCACTCATCCCTCCCCCCCCCCCGCCGTTTCCTCGTCCCGGTGCGGTCCCGCCTCCTCTGACGCCCGCTCGAGCTCACAGCCCCGCCGCCGGTGCTTGCCCTCCCCTTCTTCGTCTCCGGCCAACCGCCGCCCTGGCCGCAGCCCCTCTCTCTTCGGCAACCACCGCCGCCGGCGCCTCGATCCACGCCGCCCCGAGCTCTCCTCCGGCGAGCTCGTCGCCTCCTGCCTCTGGCCGTCTCCCCTTCCCCAACCCCCACGCCGAGGCCGCCCTTCGCCGCCTCGCTCGCCAGCACCCGCCCGCCGGTATTACTTTGTTTTCCACCCGCACGAAAGTGCCTGGTGGGCGTCCTTGAATCATTTATATGCGGGTTTGGTGGAAAGGGCTAAAACTTGCATAGGGCCGATTCGAGGGTGTTACAAACCGCCTCCTGGCCGCCCCTCCCCGGACTAGCCCGGGAGTCCTCCGTCGCCCTATGGCCTTGCCATCCCCTCCCGGTGTCGTGGTGGTGGCACGACAGATGCCATGGATAGGCTAAAGATAGGGCCAATGAGTGCTAGGGGAATCCAGGGAGGGAGAGCGTGGTGATTCCACGCACCGAAGTTCATGTATATTCTCTATCAACGGTGTTTACAAGTTCTCTTAAGGCTCTTAACAAGAAGGAGACGATGCCTCTTACTCCCTGTTCACTATCCCTAGAGTTCTACCTTAGACAGAGAATGATTGATCTATCGGCCGTCCCCCTCCTTATATTCTCTACGAATATGCTGCTTTCCTAAAGGAGATGCTTCTTTATTCCTCTATCGGCTCGTACGAGCTTTGGACGTACCCGCAGCGTCATCCTTGCCTTTTGGCGTCACCAGACACGGGCTATGTCATCCGGCTTTGCCCACGTCACCTTGGTCGCCCCTGACCCGTTGGTCCTCTTCTTTACTTTACTTTGCACATGCTTCACCTAATAAAGCCACCTTTTGACCAGCGGGGGATTCCTTCTTTTGGAAGCTAAGATAATCTGGCTAGCATATAGCTAATCTAGCTTACCCATTTACCTGCAAAACAGATAGACATGGCCGGCATAAATCTTATGCCGACCGGACCATTGTCAAGGAAATGCCCCATGGGCCGGGTCACACCGTGATTCGGCCTGCCTTGAGGTGACCCGGTTAGCACTCTTTACTTTGACCACACCACACCCCGGCTAACTCGGCCTTTATACCCTGGTGTTACCCTACCCGGGGGTATCCCCCCAACATTAGTCCCTGAAGCTGGTGCGGTCTTAGAAACTTTTAGTTGTTAGGGCCACAGCAGGTTCCCTTGTCTGGATCTTTTGCTCCTTAGGCTGAGTTACCTCGTAACCCGGAGTTTCTCTTCTTGCAATCCTTTTGCTCTTTCCGAGTCATTCCTTGTTAGCTATGTCTTTCGCATGCTTATCCGGGTTACCTTTCCTTCTCTCGTACTCTTCTCCATATCCTACATGGAGGTTAATCATCATTTGCCTTGTTTTAAGGGCCATGCACATTTACCGCGCCGGTTACTGTCGCTGCGTCAGGCATAATTGGTGTAAACGTCCCATCACTACATCGCCTCGTTAACTGTAACTCCTTGTCTTGTCATGGGATTGCTTGCTCTCATGGCCCCTCCTATGGCCTTATTCTGATTGGCTGCTCGGGCCGCATACATGCTCGTTGCGTGCGGCACGTCACCCACAAAGGATCCCACGACGTGCGTGCGGCATGGTTAAGTAGGGGGTGCGGGGAACTCCCAGGGGAAGTTCCCCCATTTGCGTCGCGCTCCATTGCTCTTTCTCTCTTTCATAGCGACTCCATCGCCGCCGCCAGTTTTCTGCTTCACGAGCGCCACCTCGACCGCAACCACTCACATCCACGCCGCCATCCCCATTCACAGTTTCCATCACGGGGACTTGCGCTTCCCGCTTTCCTTCCTCCGGCTATTTCTATTCTGATTATCTCGTCAAAAGCTTCGAATCAACCATGTCTGAGGCAGAGGCAATAGTGGCGTAGCAGGAA
The DNA here is from genome assembly GCA_910589775.1 of Avena eriantha. Taxonomy (NCBI): domain Eukaryota; kingdom Viridiplantae; phylum Streptophyta; class Magnoliopsida; order Poales; family Poaceae; genus Avena; species Avena eriantha. The sequence continues at coordinate 450,631,778 of OU342743.1, read as the reverse complement.
GAAGGAGTGGAGGGCCGCAAGTGTGGTTGTTGGGACGGCTCCACCATCCACGAGGAGGACTTGGCTTGGCTCCACGCCTCCCATCGCATTCCTGCTGGCGTCGCCTGCCGCCTCGCTACCGGTGAAATTTCTCCTTCCCCCTGGGAGGGGGAATACGTTGTGTTTCTTTCCCATTTCCAGCGTGGCTTCGCCCTCCCCACTTCTGATTTTTTTTCGATTTCATTTCCACTTACAAGCTGCAACTACATCACCTACCCTCAAATTCTATCACCTCTCTGTCTTCCTTTGCCGCCGGCATTGAGGGATACATTGGCCTCTGGGCAACCAAAGAACTTTGGATTAAGTTCTTTGGTCTGCGGAGGAACATGGTTCGGGATAGGGAGCTTTCCCCAGAGGACAAGCACCTGACCCAATGCGGTGCTGCCTCCATCTCTCTGCGCAAGCAGTCCGTGTTTCCCCGAGTCACCGGGCTCGAATCCTGCAAGGGCTGGGAACGGACCTTCTTCTATGTCTGGAACACCACCCAGGAGGACCAGATCCGGCTGCTCCCTTTCAAGCTTGGCCCTCCAGATGCTTCGCTTTGGGAGAGCATTCCCAAGCGCGCCACGGCCCTAGTGAATCAAGTGGCACGCCAGATCACGGAGCTGCTCAAGGAGCATCTCCGGGGGGAGGATATTATGATTACTTTCATCTGTAGCCGGGTCTCCCCCTCCAGAAGCGAGTCCACACGATCTGCTACCTTAGCGGCCCTCTCGATCCTCACCAGACTTCTTCCTTTGAGTTGGATAACTTGGCGGTGTACCGCCGGTTTAAGTCCATATTTAATGTGGAGAAGGAGTTCTCCGAGGACTGGGAGTGGGGAGTTGAGCCCTTCACCCATGTCAACCCCCCTCCAAAGGTAAATCACCCTTTTCTGTTTTCCAAATCTTCCTTGTATGTCATTTTCTTTTTGTAATTCAGCAATGATTGTCTTAGAATTTTCTTCAGCAACCATTGGAAGACGGCGAGGTGCTGGCGAGAAAATGGCTGGAGGACCGCACCGAGGAGGACGAGGTTGAGACTAATCCGGAGGCCTTCCTGCCTATCCCGAATGTCATCAGGCGCAACGCTGGTAAGGCCTCTTCTTTAAGGGATTGGCCAGACGATGATGATTCTGACATTGAAGTCCTTGAGGTACTTGATCCGGTTCTCATCTCTTACTTGCACCTGGCTCATGTTCGAATGTTCAGCTAACCCGGACGATCAGGTCCATGAGGTTCCTCCCCTTGCCACCGGTGGCCCGGCCCCGACCCTTCCCAGAAGCGCGTAGCTACCTCGGCCGCAGCTTCGGAGGCGCCGCCGCCCAAGAAGAGGCAAAAGAAATCCGGGGTTAAACCCTCAGCCAAGCCTGCCACCAAGAGAACAGTTTGGAGGGCACCCAAACCTCGGGCTCCTCCTACCGCAGATGAGTAAGTCCTTTTAGCATTGCTACTTCAGATTTTTTCCTTTGCTTTCCTTTCTGGTTGTTTCTCTCTTTTTGACTCGTTGTCCTTCCTTTCTTCTTAGAGCTCCTCTGGATATTTCTCAGAGCGGTTCCGGCATAGCCTCCCCACTCTGGAGCAGTCCCTCTCCCCCCTCCCGCGATGATGATTATCGCCCGCTGAGCCCTATTCAAGAGGGTTCTGTTCTTGCACCTGACCAGAGCCTACCTCGTCAAGAGGAGGGCAACATCGGCACGGGGGATAGTGGGGCAGCTCGAGACATGGCAATGCTGGATCTCCCCTGCTCCTTGGCCTCTGTGCCAAATGATGAGGTGCCAGTTTCATCGCGCCGCCTCCAGCATCTCCAGTACCAGTAATAGTACCAGCACCAGTAGCAACAGCAGCAACAGCACCAGCACCAGCACCAGCAGGACCAGCAACATCAGCACCAGCAGCAAGAGCCTCCAAGCCTCCCAAGGGGAAAGCTCCTCCGGCTTCCACCGGGTCTACACCTTCAATCGCTGATATCTTTCAACAAGCTCCTCAATCCTCATCGGGAAAAGCCAAGAAGACCTCCGGGTTAGCCAAAGATACTTCTTCCGGGTCTGCTCCCTCCGGATCAGAGGGCGGCCAGCAGCTGGTTTTTCATACCAGCCCTGCTGGAGCTCAATCCGCTAGGCGGGAGGCCCACGTGAAGGGCCTTGCGGCGAGCTATACTCCGAGCAACGAAAGTTACAGTCCAGAAATCCTTGAGTATCTGAATAACTAGAACGACACCGAATTCGTTGATCCTCAAGACGATTTGCCAGAGAAGTTCGGCCCCGCCGAGTTCAGCGCCCATATGAACTATGCTACTAAGGCTATCTCCTTGGCTGGCCGAATGATGGAGGTAATTATTTTTCACTGTCGTTGATGTTTTATGCAATTGAATGCTTGTAGATATAGCCACTAGTCCTCGAGCCTCTGAGGGAATAACTTGTTATTTGGTCGGATGCTTCTCGTAGAGCTTAGTTTTTGTTCATAATGACATTAATTTGCAATAAATTTTAGGCCGGGTCTGGTTCCCTTGGCCTGTATCTTATGTACTTCGAATGTCCACACACCTAGAGCCGGGTTAAGTTCCACTTGGCCCGGATCATGTATACTTCGAATATCCACACACCTAGAGCTGGGTTAAGTTCCACTTGGCCCGGATCTTGTATACTTCGAATATCCACACACCTAGAGCCGTGTTAAGTTCCACTTGGCCTGGGTCTTGTAGACTTCGTATTATTTCTACTTTGCCTCTGAACTTTTGTCTCTTCCTTGCTTATTTCAGATTACCACTAATCGCCGCACCGCTGAGTTCCAGCGCCTGCTGGACTCCTACAAAGACATTCGCGGGCGTTATGGTAAACTCCTGGTGGAGTACGAGAAGAGGGGTTAGTTTCCATTCCTTTTCTTCCTTGTTCATTCAAACTTCTTAGGACCTATATGAATGTCATGTCCGAATCATGCAGCCGAGGTTGAAGCTGAGAATAAAATCATGAGGCAGAACCTTGTGGAGATCAAAGGTAAATTCATCCCTTTCATATAATCATTGTACATTCCTTACCTCATCCGGTGGACACTCATACTTTGGGTCCTCCGGATCATGTTGCAGTTGCTCTCGATGACAGTGTCACCATGCCTGAACTGATGACCCACTGCCTCGAACAAGCAGGAAACTATGAAGCTGAACTGAAAAAGAAAGATGAGGAAATATCCTAGATCAAGCAGCAGGACTCGGAAATCACTCGGTTGAACGCCAAAATTCAAAAGCTTAAGAGCTCCCATTAGTCCACGTTGGAGAAGGCCGACCAGGAGTTTGCCGAGGAGAAAGAGCGTTTAACCACGCAAATCACCAAGGACAAGAGCCTACTAGAGGAAGCCGATGTCAAGCTTACGTTGGTGACCACCAAATACGAAAACTCCGGGTCCACAATGCCAATGTTGATTCCGAGATACAACGACTTCTCTTCCATATTGCGCATAACTTTTCTGCCCTTGCCCGATCTGCTATCATTCGGATTTGGTCCTTTTTCTCACTGTTTTTCTTCTCATCCTCGGCAAATTTACAGAGAGCGATACGCTCACCGCCTCTACCGTACGCCGATCCCGCGAACAACATGGAATTCCTGCTGCCCCTGATGGCGAGCCAATCCCCTATACCAGAGAAGATCTCCTGGCGAGTCTCACCGCTCACCTTGAGGTAGTAAAGAACCATGGCGCGGACATCCTCTCGGCGGAAACACGGATGTTCAGCTGCCTCTGGCCTAGTGAAACCATTCCCAAAAAAGGCTCGGCTTTTATAGCCAAACTCATGGAATGTGACACGTAGCTACATTTGTGGCGCGAATCTGCCGCACGGGCTGGGGTCGACATAGCTCTGAAATTTGTGCTCTCATGGTCCGAAGGAATTGACTTGGCATTGCTCACTCATATGCGCACTGGGTCAAAGTGGTGCGAGGATCCGGAGTGGATCGCATGCCGCCAGGCCTGTGCCAACAAGCTCATCCAATACTCCTTCTGCCATGCTTGGAACGAGGGGCCGAGTTATCTTGGTACTGCTAATGAAGAAATTGTCTCTGGAGCTGAAGAGGAAGGGAGCGAGAGCGAGGGCTCTGAGCTAAGCGATGAGGCTGAAGACCCGGAGGACAACGAAGTTGACCCGGAGGGCGAAGCCGAAGCTAACGCTCCTCCCCCACACTCCGGAGTACCTCCCTCCTCGACATATGATTCTTCTGCTGCTCCTGCCCCTTGAATAACACTTGTCACATTTATTGGATCCCCGGAATGCCGGGCGCAAATGTATTTAAATACTTTGGTTTGTTTGTGCTACAATTTTAGGTTCCGAACTAAGTTATATTCTCGGATTATTGTGGGCGAAGTCCCCAAGTTTCATTTTGTTGTTCCCCCAATTTTTGACTCGAATCGCATCTACCTTGATTCGGTTTTTCGACTTACGAGTCCGAGGTTCAAAAAATTGACTTAACAATACTTGAAACCTTGAGATTAGCTCAAAATGATTCGGCACTTTAGTGAAGAAAATAAACTAAGGGTTAGCCAAAAAACCAATGTCGGCCCGCTTAAGTTCTTTTCCTTAGTCGTTTTTCATGTGCTTTGCCATTCCAAACTTGTTCTCTTGCTTGCCATGAAGCCAATTCTTGTTGGACAGCAGCAAAGTCGAAGAGTTAGGTTTTTGGTTCTCACACATTACTAATCCAAGTAATATATAAGTGACTTAACCTAGCCGGCATAAAAATACGGAAACAAGAGACAAGTGTTATAGCAGTCCCCGAGTCTCTGCTCGGGGTCGTAATGTTTTTATTGATAAGCTCATTGCCGATATACATACCGACATACGAGTAGTTCCATGGTCTTTTGGATTCTTCTCCGGACCTGCCCGCCTTGTTCTTTTGTTGGGGTTGTGCATCAATAAGATAATAGGAATCATTGCGCAATGCTTTGCTCACAATGAAAGGTTCTTCCCTGGAGGAGATAACTTGTGCATGTCAGTAGTGCACTGTATTAGCCTTAACACCAAATCACCTTCCCGGAAAACTCGGGGGTTTACTTTCTGGCTATGGTAGCATCGGAGATTTTGCTGATATATGGCGGATCTGGACAAGGCCAGTTCTCTCGCTTCTTCCAGCAGGCAACATCATTTTGCCAGGCTTCACGCACTTCAGCTTCTATGTATTGGGTGACCCTTGGCAAATCATGCTCTATGTTGGCTGGTAATACAGCTTCTGCCCCATATACCAGAAAGAACGGCGTATAGCCTGTTGATCGATTTGGAGTGGTTCTTAGACTCCATAGTACCACTGGTAGTTCTTCTATCTAGCACCCCGCTGATCTTTGCAGCGGCTCTATGAGCCGGTGTTTTATCCCGGACAGTACCAGTCCGTTGGATCTTTCCACTTACCCGTTCGATGCGGGGTGGGCGACTGAAGCGACATCTAACCGGATCTTCTTTTCCTGGTAGAAACTCGCAAACGCTCCTTCAGCGAAATTCATCCCATTATCAGTTATGATGCTATGGGGGTAGCCGTACCTTAGGATTATATCCTTGAGGAATCTTACTGTTGTTGCCCCATCACATTTCCGAATCGGTTTCACTTCAATCCATTTCATGAATTTGTCAACCATGACCAGAATATGGGTCATCCCTCCTTTGGCCGCCTTAAATGGTCCTACCATGTGTAGGCACCATACAACAAATGGCCATGTAATGGGGATAGTTTTCAGCTCCGACATTGGTAGGTAATTTTTTTGTGGCGTATCTTTGACAACCATTGAATTTTCTCACCAAGTCCTCTGCTTGCTCCAAAGCACTGGGCCAATAAAACCCATGCCAGAAAGCTTTTTCTACTAAGGCCCTTGATGAGGCATGTGGCCACATTCTCCTACGTGAATATCCCGGAGTATCTCAAGTCCTTCCTCCCGATCAACACACCGTTGTAGTACCACTGTCACACTTCCTTTGTATAATTCAGCATTGGTTATGGTATAGGCCTCTGCCCTTCTCTAAATTTTCCTTGAACTTATTTCATCATCCGGTAAGATTCCCTCTTTCAAGAAATGAAAATTTGGCTTTGCCAAAATCTGGTATAGTCCGGACAGGGAATGGTTCCTCACCAACCTCCATTGCATCCACCGACATAACTCCTGCCAGATCAGTCTGAACAGTCCCTGGATTTGCTGAAGCAGTCCCCAGGTTTGCTAAAGCAGTCCCCGGGTTTGCTAAAGTAGTCCCCGGATTTGCGGAGGTTCTTCCCCATTCTATCTCCATAGGTGCAGCTCCTGATCCGGGAAGTGATGGGATATAAATTGAATCTGATTCAGGTGATGGCATGATAGATGGTTTTCTCAAGTGCTCCAAAGCCACGTTTGGTGGAATGGGTTGCCGGGATGAACCCAGCTTGGACAGTGTATCTGCTGCCTCGTTTTCGATCCGAGGTACGTGATGGAACTCAGACCCTTCGAAGAACCCGCTTATTTTCTGAACATGGAACCTATATAGGGCAATGTTAGCATCCAGGGTATCCCAATTTCCAGACACTTGCTGCACCACCAAATCCAAAATCTCCAAAGCATTGTATCCAACGTATCGCCACTTCCTTTCCCACTTTGAGACCATGTACCAATGCTTCGTACTCCGCCACATTATTCGAGGCACTGAAGTGGATTTGAATGACATACTTCAGTGGATCCTTCTTGGGCGAGGTAACCACTACTCCAGCGCCTAATCCGTCTTTCAGTTTCGATCCATCGAAGTGCATTTGCGAATAATTGGAGTCCGGCAGGGGTGGCTCGTATTGCATTTCAGCCCAGTCCATAAAGAAATCCACCAAAGCTTGTGACTTGATCGCATCCCTTCTGTCGAACTGTGGTGCGTATGGAGCTAATTCGATGGCCCACTTTGCTATTCGGCCGCTTGCGTCCTTGTTACTCATGATCTCTGAAATGGGTGCCTCACATATCACCTTGATGGGGTGTTCCTCAAAATAGTGTTTGAGTTTCTTGGCCGACATATATACGCCGTATGCCATCTTCTGATAATGAGGATAATTCTGTTTTGAGACTAATAACACTTCAGTCAGATAATACACCGGCCTTTGCACTGACTTTCCTTCCTCCTCGCGCTCCACTACGATCGATGCACTTACGACTCGGTTGGTCGCGGCTACGTAGAGCAACATTGGCTCCTTAGGTAGTGGTGCAGCTAGGGTTGGCGCAGTAGATAACATCTTTTTCAATTCACGATATGCAAGATCCTCCTGTGGTTTCCATGTGAACTTATCTGCCTTTTTCATTAGCTGATAGAGGGGCAAGGCCTTCTCTTCCAACCGACCTACGAACCGACTTAACGATGCTAGGCAACCAGTGAACTTCTGGACATCGTTAAGACACTTTGGCAGTTCCATTCTTTCTATGGCCCGGATTTTCATCGGGTTAGATTCAATGCCACGGCTAGGTACCAAATAACCGAGTAACTTTTCGGCGGGTACGCCAAAAGTGCACTTCTCCGGGTTTAGTTTCATTCGGAACCTTCTCAAGTTAGCAAATGTCTGCCGGATATCCTTAAGGAGCGTATTGCTTTCCTTGGTGCCACTGGTTCGATTAAACCTTGGTTTCATAACTGAGGGAATCTTGCTGTTGTGCTCATCATACCTTCCTCTTGGGGTTCCCAATGACCTCTACATCAACCATGCACCCGCACTTTTCTGGGCGCCGTGCATTGAGCCATCAAGCATTTTTCTGGCGCCGTTGCCGGGGAGTCAAGGACATCTTCCCAAGGGGAGTCCCTCATAACTAATCTCTTTACTTTGTTGTTTTTTATTTGTTTGCTTGTTTTCTTTTCAGAAAACACAAAAAAATTAGTTTTACTAGTTTGCTTTCTTATTTGAAAACACGCAAAAATTTAGTTCCTATCTTAAGTTGCCACTATGTCTAGCCTTGCTCCAATCACTATGTCACCCGAGGAAATGATTTTCACTTTTAAACAAGGAATTGAGGAAAGTTTTAAGGAAGCTTGGTCTAGAATCTCCGATCTACATGAAAAAACTGAGCCTAAAATGACTCAAAGCTTGTTCCTTAGCAGTTTTTACCTTGGGATTGCTCTTTGCTATAGATATGCTTTAGATGATGTTGTGGGAGGATATTTCCTCCAATTTAATGAGGATGATGCTATTAATGCTACAAAGAAATTGATCCTCACTTACAACATGCCTAGCCAAATAGATATTTCTTTCGCAAAAATATTTGGTAGGTTGGACACTCTTTAGACTAGCACTACTAGCTTAGAAAGTTGTTATAATACGCTTAGGGAGAATCACAATTATGTTCCAATAAACTCTGAACCATCAAAGTGGTTCCCTACAGTTAAGATTGAGTTAAACACTGAAACTTTTCAAGCTCACTATGATATCATGTCTGAATTTTGTCTTATGCCCAAAGAGATTTATAAATCTCTGAATACTTGGGAGCTCACGAAAGGAGGAAAATAAATATCTCTTGCTAATAATACTACCATATTACCCCTTGGAATATCTGAAGGAGTGTTTACAAAGATCCTTCAGAAAACGGTTTCTATTGATTATCTTGTTATTGAATGTGCAGGAAAAGTACAAATTACACTTGGAAGGTCCCTATTAGAACTTCTTGGAGCAATAATAGATGTGGGAAGGGGACCATGCACCTTTCTTCTCCTCCAAAAAATCATATTTTCCCAAAGGTTAAGAATAAAATTAAGAGAGGTAAGGGCAAGAAATTTGGTCTTAATGCTTCTTCATTTGAGAACACTTGATTCTTTCTTGCTTCTTATGCCTAACTTAAAGGCGTTAAAGAAAAGTACTTATTGGGAGATAACCCAAAAAATTTAGATGAGTCTTGGAAGTTATTACCTCTCTAATAAACTCTCCTTATCCTTTTTATTTGCTTTTTGTGCCAAGAGTAACCTCTAATGAGAGTGAAGTAATGATTGGGAAAGTTGTTGTCTCGAAACAGATTTATGTGCTTCATCATAAAGATTCGTGAGAGATCTCTGTATGTCGGATTGAGCTGTAAGTTTTTGTGCTTCTGCCCCAGATTTTTATATAACTTTCGTTAGTTCAACACTTTGTGATTTGAGCAGCATAAGGTCTACGAAAAAATTCGTCTTTACCTGCTGGTCTGTTTTGACAGATTTCTGCCATTTTCTGCATTTGCTTCTTGTTGGTTCCTTTTTGAGTTCTTTTGGGGAATTGAGCTTTTTGAGGGAAGTGATACAGTATCTAATGTTCTAATGAAGTTTATTTGGTGTTAGAACTGAACCTTAAGACTTATTTATCTTGAGTGCACTAATGTTGCTAATAAAGATTGTGTGAAGTTCTGTATGAAGGAAAAATTTCAGGTGTATGGAAGGAAAGAGTAATGAGATGAAGGATGGACTAAAGCTTAAGCTTGGGGATGCCACGCGTGTCACCCCAAGAAATATCCAAGAAGTACAAGCGTCAAAGCTTGGGGATTCCCAAGGCATCCCCTTCTTCATCAATAAAAATCCCAGGTTTCTTCCAAACGCTTCATTTTTATTGTTTCATGCACAGTTGTGTTGTTCTTGGAGCGTCTTCTTTTTCGTTTTCATTTTGGTTTTTTTGTTTGCTTGGTTTGCTTAGTTTTCTGAATAAATTGGTTGGACCCCCTCGTTCATACATTGGTTTGCAAATAGTTTGGTTTGGTTTGGAAAAGAGTTGGACTGTGGCCTATGCTTGGTTTGGAAAAGAGTTGGTTTGCAAATAGTTTGGTTTTTTTGTTCATACTTATGTGGTAAAAAGAGCTCATTTTTGACTGTGGCCTATGCTTTGTCATGCCATGCTTGATACTGTTTTGGCTTTATGCTTAGTATTCTTTGCTGTAGCATGACTTGTTATAAACAATTGAGATTGCTTAATGTGCCTTGTTTGAATTATGCGTTGTTTTAGCATTTTAAAGCATAATATAGTGGCATTCTCCTTTGATGCTTTATTTGGGTTGACTTGGCGCATGCTCACACCATGTTATGACTATCTCAAGTCACCATAGCCTTTATGATCCTGTACTTTTCAACTTGTAGTATCACTTTATGCTTTGATCAATGATGTTTTGTCGCTCTGCATGATTATGGCCATTATTGCTCTCTTAGTTTGTCGCTCCCAGTCTTTTTCTAGCCTCCACAACAAAGTATGAGTTCCACTCATGCATCCAACTCCCTAAACCAAGTTATTCCAAAGAGTCCATCATATCTACCTACTAGCTTATGCTATTCCAAGTATATTCATGCTTTTTTTACCTTACAAATTAAACTTGTTATGAGAAAACTAGTGATTAAAGCTCTCACGAACTTGATGGTACACTTTAATTTTCTGCATCTAATAAACTTGAACCATTGGGTCCTTCTTTGTTGCGTATATGCTTGCGCTTTATAAGTTGAAATTAGCAGAACCATGTTCCATGGGGAACGCTTTCAACATTGCACTTGTACTTTGTACCCCGTTGATATCATGTTTTGCTTGCGGATCCCGGCGGTGTGAAATAAAAGTGGAACTTGTAAGATCATGGAGTTTCTATGTGTGTTAGAGAAATGCCTGGGCCGCTAGCTTAAGCCATGCCAAATCATGGTGGAAACTTGCAGCATCACCATAATGAGCACTCTATGAAGCATCCTCAATAAAAACCTATGCAAATAGCAAATAAAGAGATCATTGAGATGCTTATTATCTGCTTGCCTTGTCATTTTGATTATGGGAAAGCTCCCGTATCATGTGCAAGGGGTACCCCGTTGGCGGTTCTTAATGATACAGATGTACTTACAATGACAAGAGCTTACTCGTGACTGAAGTTGAGTAGCATGAGGATCGGTCTTCGTAAGTAAGGGGTATGAGATTTCGGTTTATAACTTGTCAAGCATATCCTCTTAGTTGTGTCACTTTAACCTTAATCACCTTCAAGAAGCTTATGATAGGGGCAATGAGAGCTGAAAGCTATAAGTACCATAATTTTTGGAAGCTCTTTATGATACTTGAATCCCTACTTCCTTTTATAAAAAGGCCCTTCTTCCACCATTATATTGAGTTTCCTCCTTCTATCTTTATGCACCTACTTTGAGAGCATATTGGCCATTCTTAGTTCTATGTGCATTGTCCCAAGACTAGTTGATTGATGCATAACTTGTTATTGCTTGTTTTAAACTATTGTATCTAGTCACTCTTATGAACTTTGAAGGTGTCCTATGCATTTATATTTGCTACTCTATTGAGGGACAAGCTAAATACTATTATGCTATGTTTTCTTTATGTGAAACAAACAAACGTCTTGCAAAGCATTGTTATTCATGAATATTTTGTTTGTGTCGTTTTATGTTGCATCATAGTTTCTTTGCGTATTGCTAGAACTTTGTCTTTCATGTTATGATTGAAGTACTTTGATCCCAGCTTTGAGTGTTTTACAAATACTTTGATCAAGTCTTTGATGGTGCATGTCACCTAAAAAATTATTCTTTCTTTTTATCACTTACCTACTCGAGGACGAGCAGGAGTTAAGCTTGGGGATGTTGATACATTGCAAATGTAACTATAATTTTTGATGTTCCATGCTTGGTTTTATCCACTTTCTTGTGTTTTGTCCACACTTTGGAGTAATTTTCATATGATTTCTTGGACTAACCTACTAACAAGAGCCAAAGTGCCAGCTGCCTATTTTCTGCTGTTTTTGGTTCCAGGAAAGTCACAAAATGAATATTCTCGGAATTGGACGGGACAAAAGCCAAAGTGCCTATTTTCCCAGAAGTCATGAAGCGCCAGAATACGAGATGGAGAGGGGCCAAAGGCCGACCATACCACCTGGCCGCACGACCAGGCTTGGCCCGCGCCAGGGGGTGGTGTGGTGGCCCCTGGCACCCCCTCGACCTCCCCTTCCGCCTATAAGATGCCCTCGGGACGGAAACCCTAAGGGCCCGATCAAAAATCCACGAAAGAGTCTGTAGCCGCCATCATTTACATCCCTAGATCAGGAGGGATCTGAAGCTCTTCCCGGCACCCTGCCGGAGTGGGGAATTCACCCTGGAGGCCTTCTTCATCACCATGCAAGCCTCCGGTGTGATGCGTGAGTAGTTCATCCTTGGACTACGGATCCATGTAGTAGCTATATGGCTGGTTCTCCTCCTTTGTGCTTTCAGGTTTAGATCTTGTGAGCTCCGTTCATGATCAAGATCATCTCTTTGTAATTTTGCATGTTGTGTTTGGGGGATCCGATGGATATTGAGATGCTTTTTCATATTGATTATTGATTCTATCATGTCTTTGTTATTAGTGATCTTGCATGCTTTCCGTTGTTAGTAGCTATCTTGGCCAAGTAGATGCTAGCAACTCCAAGAGTTAGTATTTATGCTCGATAGTGGGTTCATGCCTCTGGTAATCAGGGGAAGTGACAGAAATCTCTAAGGTACTAGATGTGTTGTTGATACTAGGGAGAAAACAACAATCCTTTGTCCATAGAACAATCGTATTGTTTACTTTACATGCAGTTCGTAAAGCAATAATATGTTGCTTGCAACTTAATACTGGAGGGGGTTCGGATGATAACCTGAAGGTGGATTATTAGTCATAGATACAGTTGGATGGCGGTCTATGTATAATGTTGTAATGCCCAATCAAGTCTCAAAGGAGTCAAGATGATTAGTTTATCCATGTATTGCTTTCTCGATGTTTGTGAATTGCCCTGTTGTAATTTGTTCACCCAGCATGTTATGTATCTAAGGAGAGCCACCTCTAGTGAACTATGGATCCCGGTCCTTTTTCTTTACGTACAATCTACAAACTGTTTACTTCTTTGTGTTTACTTTCTACAAACTTTTACTTCTTTCCATTCGATACGTTTAATCCTTGGTTTTCCGCAAAACACGGTGAGATTGACAACCTCATCGCAAGTTGGGGACAAAGTTATGTGGTTGTGTTGTGCAGGTCTCCACATTGCTACTAGCACCGGTAGTGCGCCCTGCCAAAGCTCAGCTAGCAACACCTTTGGGGTGTTTCCTTGCTTCTACTGGTTCGATTAAACCTTGGTTTCATAACTGAGGGAAACTTGCTGCTATGCTCATCATACCTTCCTCTTGGGGTTCCCAACGAGCTCTACATCAACCACGCACCAACACTTTTCTGGGCGCTATGCACTGAGCCATCAGAAATCCAGTAGGAGCTCCCTATGCTCTTGCTTGTTTGCATGTGTGCTCCCTGACGATGATAGTTGCGATTATCTCGGAGATCATAAGAAGATGGTTATTATTGTATATTATTGGGTATTCTAAGAAGAAGTCCAAGGACAATTATGCCATATTGTTGAACTCAGGCAAGCCACCATTCCCGAATTCCGATACTTGTCCTACTCTTTTTATTACCTGTTTCGTATCTCCTTTATTAGTTGCATTATTCATCTGCATGTCTTGTTTTATAAATACTGCGCTAATGACTTGGCTCCTCCTAGTTATGACTTGGTGTCCCTCATGGCGCCCACCCTGATGTAAACCTACCATTTACTCCCCTTTTATCGAGGTTATGATGATTAGCATCCTACCTCATTGGAAACCATGAATTTTTGTTAAATAAATTGTTTTGGGATTTACCCTACTACAAATGTTCAAAAACTGCTGTGTAAAACCCTTGGGAAGAGGCATCTTTCCAAGCGGATGTTTTAACTAAAGAAGTGGTGATGATGAGAAATGAGAAAATGGACAAGAGAAAGAGAAGGGATGTTCTACGCCTTTACTAGAACAATTTTTATCTTTGCAACCATATTAACCCAAGTGCTAGGGCTTAGCTCGTAGTTTGTCTTCTTTAGCCGAGGCAACTTGTACAGTTCTTATTGGGAGAAATCCCTTGAATTCCGGGCAGGCGCTAACAGTTCTATGGATCTGGAGCCTGTAGCTTGCTTCGGCAAGAGTGAGCCTGTCTTGGCAGGAGTGCCGGTGCAACAATTGGGTCTCCCGCGGACGGTATGACTTAGGTGGTACGGAAGGAAGTGGAGTCACCAAATTAAGGTATAAGCCAAGCTATGGCTGGGAGCCACATACTCGATGTCGGGGAGAACAAACCCAAAGGAAAAGCAGCCTTTGTTAGGGTCAACAAGCGAAAGGTTAGGTTTGATTATCCGAACCCCCATCTACCGTGTGTAGTAGGCCGTGGTTTTATCCCGGTGGATCTATTGATTCTTGTGGGGAAAGTGCGCAAACTCTGTAGAGTATAATCTATTCGAATAGCCGCATCCACGGTCAAGGACGATGGCTAGGTGTACCCAAATGGTGGTGCTTGGAAAAATGGGTGAAAGTATGGAGGTTCCGAGGGAACCTGAGTTAAAGTTCTGTTTTCACCAGAGGACGTCAAAGAGGTTTAAAAAGGGTTTCTCTCCAAAACTGTTTGCAAAAAGGTTTTCATTAAGGATATGGGGATAGAATGTGTACACACAATTTTTGTTCATGAATGGGAACAATGTGTCATCAGGTGCCTTGCATCCACGTTTCTTCATCATCTTGTCAATGATCTGATAATTGAGACCGAAAAACAGAGAGTTGTCTTCGAGGCTATTAACCTGCCTCCAAACAATGACCCCTATTGGTCTAGCTGAGCTAGCATCCTATTAAAAAATGTAGACACGAGCGACATAATATAGGCTTAGGCTAGTCCCATTTTGAGTGTAGGGAATGACCTCAAGCTCTTTGCCATGGTAAACCCCCATACCATACATCCTAATTATGATCATCAAGCGTTCACCATCATCCGATCAAGCAAGGAACCACATGCCTGGCCGATTCATAAAATGTGTTGGGATTACAAATGGCGGCTTCTTGTTTCCCACAACATCCGAAAGTGGAGATAAAAAGTGTGGTAGTGGAATAAATACTCTAACACTAGAATTCTTCATTGTTCATGCTCACATTCTGAATAGGAAAATCCTGACAATAATATTACTCAATAAATTAATGAAATTATTAATTGCATTTCTTATTATGCTATTCCGAATATTTGGATTTATTGCTTATCTTACTTTCCTAGTTGTTCTAAGTTTCAAAAGTGGGACCAAGCATTCAATTATATGAAAAATGATTCGATCACTTCAACACATGGATGAGAAAAAATAGAGGAATGTGGAAGGTTTCCATGTGCAAATAATAGGATCCTAAACACATAAAAAGTCCAGGAATAGTCATATGGATGGAACACATGAAAAACACAAGAAAAATTCCTCGATCCTAGGTGATTGTGTCTTAAAAAGAGGTTGGAGTGGATTTTCCAATCCTACGGGATTGAGGCATAGGAATGTGGCATTTCCTACTTGGATTCAAGGATTTTCAACCAAATTTTGGAGTAATTTAACCATAGGGTTTTCCCTCATGAATCCCTTTGGATCAAAGGAAGGATACCTCCAAAATTCATATGGATTGCACTCGTACACCCCAATCCCATAGGAATTTCAACATCAACTCTAGCTTCTTTTTTACACTCATTCACGTAGGATCGAGGCATTTTTCCTGTATTTCATCCAAATGACTAAGACACATTAGATTCAAATGAATTTCAAAGGATTTGTAATTAATGTACAATTTTCCTCTGTTTTTTCAATCCTATGTTTTGTACCTGCAATGTTGTCAAATACCTATGTCAGGATTGGAGTGGCATGTCCACTTTTATTTTGATGAAAATGCTGGCAACGCCACTTTTTATTGATAGAGGCATGCCCACTTTAATCCTACAGTATTATATACCTACAAAATGTTGGATCAAGTGTAGTATTTGATTGCACAGGAAAACCAAAGGAATTGTACAAATATGTCGGAGTGGATGCCAACATAGAGTGCAAAGGAATACTTTGAAGGAATTCCTAAGGATTATAATATTTTTAATCAAACAGCATTTATAGAAAAAAATCCTAAGGTTCCAAATCCTACAAAAATCCTACATAATTCCTATAAATCCCAAGGCAATCCAAAGGAAAAGATTAGTGTCCTAACAAAATCCTATGTGATTCCTATAGTTTATGGAGGGCCTAAAAGTAAAAAACAAATCAAGAAACACGGCTTCATTGTGTGGCACTCACATTTGAGATGCGGGTTAATACATTCCAGGTTCTAAGAATGGAATGAATTTAGTAGTGTACGGACGTTGTAATACACTATTTTTTGAAGACTTATTAGTGGTACTAATTCATTTATAGCAATGGTTCATTCATTTTCACATAAAGGGTGTGCTCATTAAGTCATATGAAAGGTAGGGCATACACAAGTTAGGTAAAGACCAACTTCACTGAATAACTCACAATGTATCATGAAACTAGAATTACCTTCCAATGTGGGATCCCAACACTAGGTGCAAACTTGACTTGTGACCGCAATAATGATGCCACCATGTTCAATGGCATCATGGTAGTATTGTCTTCCATCACCTGAATTATCCAGGCATATCCAAACTTTTCTAACGCCTTCCTAGTAGGCGATTTCACTACTGAACAATGAGAGGAGCTTGTAGTTTGCTTAACACCCAACTTTTGTGGTCAATCTGCAGATTATGATCTTCAACATGTTAAGACATCCAACCCACAACACGTTGTACTTTTCTGCAGACCTGGGGGTTCTCCAAACTAAACTTTTGAAACATGCATGAATATAGTAATGAGTACATGTGACTATAGGAATCCTTGTTGGCTAGTAGCATTACCTGTTATAATATGGAAATACATGTGCTAAGTGCCATAAGTAGCCGATGATGGAAAGTCGATTACTCAATAGGTGTATATGTTGTCTAGGCACCATTCCCTACTCTCATCCATTGCGGCGAGCCAGTGAACATTCATGCCAACCCAGAATCTTTCATGCATGAAGGGCAGGATGGCGGTACCTCGAGGATGGTCGAGGGGAACCACGTCGTAAACCATGTCATGCAGATGATGTATCCTCGCCTCATCATAGTGCTCATTAAACCAATGAGTAGGATACGACATTAGTAGGTAGGGTTCACTAAAATACCATTTTGTACCTTCGTTGTTGCTAATACAATCATACTACAGCTTGCAGCATGCTGCAAGCCTAATGGTGCTAGAAATGTCTAGATGCTAAACGACGATGTCTTTAATTCCTATGGGGAGTCAACATTATTTTTATGGGTATATGGTTGTTATTGATGACCAGTTGATGTGACTCCCAGACTTCAATTCTAGAACAGAGGTGAAATAGATCGTATGGGAACCTAGATGGGGCCAATATGTGTTACTACAAATTTTAATAATTTTTCAAATTAGGCTTGACATAAAGGTAAATTCTCTAGATATGCAACTATGATGAATTTACCTATATGCCAACCTAGCTACTAAATGAGTAAAGAGCGGTGAGAGGAACGAGGTAGCCGAGAGTGGAGAGCATGGAGACACATGATTTGTTTTACTGTAGTTCCTTCCTTTTTAGGGGAAGTATGTGTTGGAGGGGTGGGTGGTACTAAGACCACCACGCCATAATAGGCCTCACCATGTTCTCCAACGGATCTCGCCACAACTGGCCGAATACACCTTTCCACTATATGATACCCTTCGAGGTTGGAACCAACTCCTTTAACACGAGATCGAAGTACACATCCACAACTGAATTGGAGGCTCCCAACATGACAACAAGATTCCACAACAATCAAGTTTATCAAATCTAGAAACTGAGATGTAGAAATTCGAACGAAATTCTAGATCAAAGGGCCCTCAAATTAATGAGGGGGAAATTGAAGAATTCTTCGATGATGATTTAGATCAAGTCCTTCTCCCTCGATCCTTCGAAGATCGAGGCCTTCGGTTGGATGAACAAGTAGAACTTGGGAATTTGAGGATCACATAGTATAGTGCTTTTTTATAAGATTCGAGGAGCTGCAGGTTGAAGATGGGAAGGGGTATTTGTTCCCCCTCCTAAGATGAAGACATTGGAGTCAACGGGATTCGGATTATCCGGCCCATGTGTGGGCTGGATAATCCGGCCGGGGCAAATATCCAGTCCACAGAAAATAATCCGGTCCAAATATCTGCCCCCATTTTGAGCGTCACGCGTCTCGTCCTTAGTCAAATATTGGGAGAGGTGGATAATCCGGGGTTGTCTAGGGCATGGATTATCTGGCCTTGTGTAAACATCCTACCCAGTTCCAAATATCCGTCCAATAATCTACACCCCTTTATGAGCGTTGTGCGCGGGTTCCTTAGCAGAATTTAACAGGGGCGGATTATCTAGCCCTAGACAGGGGCGGATATCCCGGCTTGGCTAGCATGACTATGTTGCCTTTGGGCAGCGGATCTTGGTGATCTATTGGTGTGATGTTGCTGACACAAGACAACCCTTTAGTATCTATAGCACTCAACACACAATTAGTATATTCGTGGCATTATTATCTAGGGATTTCTATTTTCGTGCCCCTGGTTCGTTAGTTGTTCTCAGTTTCCCTAGCCGCTTTGTTTTTCCTCACTTTTTCCCATCTCCTTGTACAAAACTCTCACATGGTCTGAAACTCACCGTCCGTCAGCATTGTCGTTACGGGATAACAAGTGGGGTCGTGTTTAGTCGGGTCCCGTAGTGGACACTCGCCATTATGTACTGACGAGTAGGGCCGCGTTTTGTCAGGTCACGTACTATACCCTTGTCGTTACATGCCAACAAGTGGGGTTGCATTTAGTCGATTCCCGTAGTGGACACCTCTCTTAACTTATCCAGATTAGCATTGTACCCATAGCTTATCCACGTGAGCACCGGACCCATAGCTTATCCACGTGAGCGCCGAACCCACATCTTACCCAGGTTGGCGTTGCAAGATGGGACCCCGAGCCAGCCCCACGCCCGTGCCATTGCTTCATTTTCATATAGTGAAATGTAATGCATATACAAAAATTATACACCTTTTAACTCTTTTAGATCGCACTTAGGACATGATAATGTTGTGCTAATAAAATCCTAATCATTTATCATTTCCATGGAGTGAAATATAATGCATAAACTTGCGTATACAAAAATTATACACCTTTGAACTCTTTGAAATCGCACTTAATACATGATAAAGTTGTGCTAAGAAAATCTTGAGAGATTATCATTGTCAAATAGTGGAATGTAATGCATAAACTGGCATATATGAAAATTATACACATTTGGACTCTTTGAAATCGCACTTAGGTAATGATAATGGTATGCTAATGAAATCCTAATCATTTATCATTTCCATGGAGTGAAATATAATGCATAAAATTGCGTATACAAAAATTTTAAACCTTTGAACACTGTGAAATGGCACTTAATAACGAGATAATGATGTGCTAGTAAAATTTTGAGAGATTATCATTTTCTCCCCCATTTTCATAGAGTGGAATGTAATGCGTAAACTTGCATATACAAATATTATACACATTTGAACTCTTTGAAATCGCACTTAATACGTGATAATATCTTAGTAAGAAAATCTCAAGAGATTATAATTTTCATATACCTTCAAACACGTTCCCTTCAAATTATATTCAAGTTCATTTGATTATGGATTTAAAGTATCGGTGGCTTACTCGTTATTTTGCATGGATAGAGTGATGCCCCCCGATAGATATAGGGGTTATCATGTCCGCTAGATCAAAGAGGATCAAAGGTTGGTGGGAACGATCCATGTGACAACAGTCTCAACCAATCAGAGCATAGCACCTAAGATGAGCACAGGTGCGAGAGATTGATACAAAGAGAGGGGAAAACTGAGTAAGACTTAAGAACCAAGGGCAAAACTGAGGAGAACTTAAAAACCACGGGCAAGACTAACAAAGGGATTCAAATAGAAAATAGAAAAAGATTTTAAAAATGGAAAATGTGTCTTTTATACAATAAAATACATCTTGGCATACATCAAACTATTTGCAATTCAAATATACACTAGTTTAACAATTACAACCTCATTCAGACAAAGTATGTTTTGGGGAGGGATGTTTCGAGAAGAGGCTTGAGTAGAAAGCCATGAACCTTCATAGATAGTAGGTGATTTGGGTAGTGGTGATTTAGCTTCAAACTTGGTTTATATACAGTTCTTATGGTGGCAGGTCACATAATAAGACTCCCTGGGTAGATGCCACTATGCATTGTTCTTTTTGAATTTGTTGTGCATAAAATGACTCAATTAGCTAGCTAAAACCTATTCGTTGACTCTCTGTTGACTAGCCACCAGAGGGTAAAACTGAGTATATTGCACACCGCAGTGTTAGTACTGGAGGGCAAAACTGTGTACAACCAAACTGCCAATTTTACACTCAAGGGAAAAACTGAGTACAACTGAGTCGCCAGGGTTAGACACGAGGGAAAAAACGTGACTCACAGTACGCTTGTGCGGTGCACGGGGCAGTAGCGGACACGTGTGGTCGTGCATGGTGCAGTAGCATACGCGGTTATGTGGTGCACAGTAGTACAATGAAACGTTGCTTACCTTCTCCTTTAATAGAGGCCTCCCCACTCATCACTCACTCGCTCACTTAACTGTCTCCACTGTTCGATCACCTTCTACAAAACCCCAAGAAAACCCCAACCACGCCGGTGATGGAGAAGAACGGAGCGGTGTCCATTGGCGCCTCCAAGGTCGCCGGTGAGGAGGCTCCGAACCCCGTACAGGCCCCCCATCCCCGTCCCCGCATCCGCTGTAGCCGCGGGCGAGGAGGCCCCCGTTGGTCTCGGGTAGATCCCGCTCGGTTGGGACCCCTACGAGGAGGTTGATTACATAAGGCCGGAGAACCCATATGACACCAGCATCGCCGACCCATGGTCAAAGGTAACCAGGGTTTTCTCCCCTTCACTTGTTCTTCCCTTGTTCCCATCGTTGGATGCTAGATCGTATGTTATTAGGGCTCGCCTGTCCGTATGTTTATAGTAGCTAATCCTCTTGTGTTAGATCTCATATTTCGATGAATCGCCCTATTCGTATTTGAACCCCTATTCATAGTTGGGATCAGTATTCGATTTGGTTTGAGGTTTGGGGAATAATCAGGAGATCTCAATCGGTTAATTTATGCAAATTATCAATCCCGGTAATCAAAGTATCACAATAATGTCCTTATTGCACTCTACTGTTTTTTTCCAACAGGATGATAGCAGCGACGTCCGCAGCGACGACGAGTCCAGGGACACCGAGACTCGTCATGTCCGGAGGAGGCTGAAGTCTGGCCAGTACAACAACTTCTTCGTCAGCGACGTGTACAGGTGCCCCTTCTGCCCCACTAGGAGGCTCCACGCCACGAACTTCAACTCCCTCGTGAAGCATGCCGAGGATGTGAGGACCTGCGGCGAGTTCTTGAACATCCACGGATTCATAGACAAGCACCAGGCGCTGGGTCTTCACCTCCGCAACCTCTAGAAGGTTGCTATCGAGGAGGGTTGCATGCCCCCATTCAAGCCCAAGGTGCCCAAGGTCAAGGGACTGGGCAGCAAGAAGTGGAGGAGGCGCCAGAGGGAGGAGTCGGAGGCCCTCCTGGCAGAGGCCATGAGGGGCCACTAATCTGCTGCTACTGCTGCTGGAAAACAGCTTCTTTTGTCTTGTCTGTGTTGAACTTGTGCGCTGCTGCTGCTGCTGAGCAGCCTAATTGTCGAACCTCATTAAGTACCATACTATATAACCTATATTAGCTTCTTTATCTACATCTTCTTTGTTATGGAATTTATTTATGGTGTTGGTTAGTTTTTCTGCTCTAGATTTGCTACTAGATTGGGGAAAATGAGGGCAAAAGGAACAATGAATGATGAGAGAAGCTGCTCTAGATTCGCTACCTTTTTGGGCAAAAAAACACAACTGTTAGCGAGAGAGAGGGGAAAAGGCGCTCTTAAAAAGGCAAATCATAAAAATAACAAAACTTCAAATTTAGGCGACAGGGCGCACCTAACAACCAAACGCGCCCCACATGGTCCCACACCACGTCCCCCATAACCAGCCAGAGATGGTTGGTCTGCTGTATATCCTGGCCCCACCTGTCAGCATGTAACAGTCGAGGCGACGTAACGTAATGCTCAATGCATGACTAGCCACAACGCGGTCCCACCGGTCGGCATGTAAGTGTCAAGCCTTTGACTTGATGGCATCCCTCTGTCTGAGTGCATGTGAGGGTTTCGAAATGGAGGGAGGGAAAAAGTGAGGAAAAACTTAGCGGCTGGGGAAAACTGAGTACCACTAATAAACCAGGGGCACGAAAATAGAAATCCCTATTATCTAACACACAAAACCTTGGAGATAATGAAAGTGTCTTTTAATCTCCCCCTTTTTGGTGTTAGAGGACAATACTAGGATTTGCAATAAAGTACTAGATTAACCAGCAATAGTTACAAAGTTAAAGATACTCCCCCTAAATGTGTGCATATAAGTAGTTTACATTGGAATACAAATACACACAAATAGGTTCAAAATCCCTTTATGTATTGGATACTAGGAACAAGTAATGATGACACTTGAGGTGCTTATCATACCAACCATAATGAAGTCTCAGTCATAGTTGCAACCCATAGACAAGTCCATAATTCCATAAATAGATTTGTATCCATAATTCCATAGATAACACCCATAGATAAATCCATAATTCCATAGATAGATCCATATCCATAATTCCATAGATAAATCCATGTGTCTCATAATCATGCTTAACATAGTCTGAACTTCACATAAACAAAATAGCAAATAAATAGTTCAACGCTAGATAATGGGTACAAGCAAAGATAGAAAGGCACAAATAAAGGCAAATGCTGCTTGTACCAAGCCCATGAAAATCACCTAGGGTCCTAATAGAACTACTTCTCCCCCTTTAGCATTGAAATGCCAAAAAGGGGAAAAGAGCATAGCTAGCTCCCTAGAATGATCACTCGGACTCATCATACTCAACATCATCATTAACCTCATCCTCATCCTCAAATTCATACTCCTCATAATCACCATCATCAGCTAGAGGAGGAGACGCCCTCGCCAGTGCAGGAAATAAGTGCCTATCCACGTCACTATAGTTCATCCTCGAGGTGTTCCACTGGGCGTATGGAGTAGGAGCGGATTGCTATGGGGGATAGTCTTGAGCCCAGTAGACATGGTGAAGAATGAACTGCTGAGTATTGGCCACGTCATGGCGCTGATGATAGGCCTTGTACTAACCCTTGTGAATATCCATGCCCATGAAAAGGATGTTGCATTGGAGCCAGTTCAGCTACTTGACCTCTCTAACAATGGTCGGCACTGGGGGGCCTCCTTCCACGAGTGCCTCCACTAGCTCGGGCATTGGAGTCAACATGCACATAGGTAATCTTTGGCTTCTTGACATAGGGTTTCTTTACCTTGTGTTTCCCATCAAGAGCACCTCCGAAATCTTCAGCTAGGAGCGTGGCTTTGATGAAAATAATAATGTATAGTGCATAGGGAATAGAGTGATGGTTCACCATAGCATCATGCATCTCATTGAAAATGAAATCCATCATGTTCAAAGAGAAATTTTCTTTGGAGTCTTCACTAGTACCACACTCATAAGCAAAACTAAGTAAGCTAACAAGATGACCATGTATAGGATCATTGTTACCTCCACTGGGTGTAATGCAGTCGCGGAATATGAGAACCAGCTCTAAATTAAGAGGAAGAAGTATGGAAACCTCTCCAACCACACCTGAGGTTCCATAACAAGATGAGAGAAAAGTATCCTTGTTGGGACGATTGGGGCCAAAAATATGATGTCCAATAGAACGGTCTCGTCCTTGAAAGTGTAGGAGAGAACCTGAACAAAGATGTACAAGTTGGACTCATAGAAGTTGCTCCCTGACATCCACTTCATAGATCGAGCCTCATCAACACACATCACAAGAGTGGAAAAGAACAACTGGAAAAGGATGGTGTCATAGTCACATTGAATGCTCATAATAAGGTGTAGACCCATCCTCTCAGTCACATCAATGGCCTCATCAAACTGGGATCTCCTCTTCATGTGTATAATATACAGTGGGTGCATGGGGCGAATATTCAGTGTGGAATAGACGTCCTGGAAAATGTGCATCTGAAGCACGTACCGAAAGTGTGGCATATTGAACAAAGTACATGGCCTTATAATTGACTCTTGGTTTCTTGCCCTTTTTCTTCGAAGCAGTTCGAGACCTCTTCTCCTTCTTCTCAGATCCAACCATCTGTTCAGCCTCCTTTGCCTTCATCCTCACCTGAACTTCATCAACAAGGACGCCTTCTTTTTTGTGGTGAAAATATCGAGGATGGAGTCTCCGCTGATAGGTCTTAGGAGCACCATGAGAGCCACCTATGAATTGAATAAGGGTGGTAGCAAAAGATGAGCATACACAAGTATAGGAGGTAATACCACACATAGTAGATAAGCAACCATAATCCAACTGAAACCTGAACTAAGTGGCATCAAACATCATAGTTGATGTAACTCCAGGCTGGATAATATGGCCATGCTAGGGGCAGATAATCTGGCCCCCAAATAATTTTCAACATCAGATTCCAACATGGCCCAAAATAATCAAATTGGCTAATATGATTTCAAAGCTACTACGATAGACATGAATATGAATCAAAAGACACCTTCTAGTCAAAGATCAACAAAAAAACTAAGTTCGACTCAAAAATAAAAAATGTGGGAGTTAATCTCACTCATCGGAGGAGTTACTTGGAGGAGAAGGTACCTAGGGAGGAGGAGGTGGAGATTTGGTAGGGGCTAAAGGAACCAACAACTAGGGGAGGTCCACGGAGCAGGAGGAAGGCCGAAGGCGGCTGGAACTTGGGTGGGGGTTGGGTCAAGATAGCTGCTCTGTTTGAGCCTCTCCCCGACACCCTGCCCTATATGCGAGAAAATGCCCAGGACGGATAATCTAGCCCACACTTAGGGCAGATAATTCGACCTTCTCTGAATTTTTTGTTCACACAAAATTCAGGCCAACCTTTCCCCAAAACCTAGAGTGATGAAAAACGGACTTGTGTTCAAGAAAGAAAGATGTCTTGTAAGAAGGGATAGCCTTGTGTTCAAGAAAGAAAGATGTCTTGTAAGAAGGGATAGCCTTTGGATAAGACAACCAAACTAAGCTTCTATTGCACTTCAAGATTGTAGTAAATCTTGATGGCACTTTCATTGTCACATAAAAGAGGCACTTTGTGACAAGTTACACCATATTCCTTTAAAGTTTGCCTCATCCATAACAATTGAGTGCATGCACTTGCATTAGCCACATGTTTATCTTTGCGGGCCGAGAGGGATATAAAATTTGACTTCTTAGAAGATCAACATACCAAAGATCTACCTAGAAATTGACATGCATCGGAAGTGTATTTTCTATCTTCCTTATCACCAACCCAATCTAAATCCGTGTACCCACATATAGAGAAATTTGAGCCTTTGGGATACCAGAATCCATAGTTTTGGGTATGAACTAAATATTAGGATATTCTCTTAACCTCCACCAAGTTGCTTTCTTTAGGACCTACTTGATACCTTGCACACACTCCCACTCATCACAATATCGGGTCTAGATGGACAAAGGTAAAGCAAATAACCAATCATGGACCAGTATACCTTTTAATCCACATCTTTACCATTGGGATTTCATTCAATATGGCATTTAGTTTGGATTGGGGTAGCAACACCATTGAGATCCTTCATCTTGAACCTCTCGAGGACACTGCAACATCGAAACTCGTACTGGACACGCAGGAGGAGCTTGGGGTACCTGCAGCGACGGACGAGCACAAAGAAGCAGCTAGGACGCGTGTTTCACTGGCGAGTACAGAGAAGAAGAGGAACGATAGGAAGACTAGGAAGAAGAGAGGAGATAACTATTTGCACGAATCTGACTCGGCCAACGAGGAGGCGTTCATAGATCAGTTGGAGGAAGAAGCGGAGGAGAGTGACTTGGACCCGTGGGACTACGAAGAGGATAAGGTGGAGGATTCCGACAAGGAGATAGTTCTCTTATACGAAGGAGGAGGCGGTGACGAGTCATCAGAGGAGGACACCGACGGCGGCAATGGCAAGGACCATGACGGCGATGACGACGATCCGGGAGACGACGACGAGAGCTTCTACGAAATATGATTATTTATTTTATTTATTTTTTGAGATGGTTTTCATTTGTTCATGGAGGTAAAGTTTCAGTGGCACAGATAGAGAGGTGGCACGGATAGACCCTGCAAAAAAAAGAGGAGGAGGGACGGGTTATCCTACCCGTTGGATCACAAAGGATCAAGAGTTGGTGGGCATGATCCGCGTGACATCTGTGTCAACCAATCAGGGCGTAAGAGCCAGAGTGAGCACATGTTTAGGCTTTTGTGAGATTTGTGACCGAGAGAAAGGGAAAAACTGTGTAGTATCAAAAAACCAACAGCAAGACGGACTAAGGGATTCAAATAGAAAATAGAAAGAGTAGGCATGTGTGTTCCTTTAAAAAATAAAAAATGCATGTTTCAAACTAAACCACATGGCTCCACTACTATCATTGAATGTGTGTTCCTTTCCTAAACCACATGGATCCACCAGAGTCATTTCATGTGTGTTCTTTTTCTAAACCACCACCAGATGTCATTGCAAGTGTGTTCATTTCCTACACCACCACCAGAGTCATCGCATGTGCGTTCCTTTGCTAAATCACATTGATCCACCAGAGTCATTGCATGTGTGTTATTTTACTAAACCACCACCACAGTCATTGTGTGTGTCTTCTTTTCCAAAAACACATGGATCCACCAGAGTCATTACATGTGTGTTCCTTTCCTAAAGTACAACCAAAGTCATTGCATGTGTCTTCCTTTTTCCTAAACTACCACCAGACTCATTGCATGTGGGTTCTTTTCCTAAACCACCACCAGAGTCATTACATGTGTCTTCCTTTCCTAAACCTCCACTAGAGTAATTGCATGTGTGTTCCTTTCCTAAACCGCATTGATCCACCAGAGTCATTGCATATGTCTTCTTTTCTTGAACCACCACTAGAGTCACTCCATGTGTCTTCTTTTCCTAAACTACCACCAGAGTCATTTCCATGTGTCTTCACTTCCTAAACCACATGGATCCACCAGAGTCATTGCATGTGTGTTCCTTTCCTAAACCACCACCAGAGTCATTGCATGTGTCTTCTTTTCCTAAATCACATGGATCCACTAGAGTCATTGCATGTGTGTTATTTTCCTAAACCACAGGAGTCATTGCATGTGTCTTATTTTCCTAAACCATCACTAGAGTCATTGCATGTGTCTTCACTTCCTAAACCACATGGATCCACCAGAGTCATTGCATGTGTGTTCCTTTCCTAAACCACCACCAGAGTCATTGCCTGTGTCTTCTTTTCCTAAATCACATGGATCCACTAGAGTCATTGCATGTGTGTTATTTTCCTAAACCACCAGAGTCATTGCATGTGTCTTCTTTTCGTTAACCACCACTAGAGTCATTCCATGTGTCTTCTTTTCCTAAACCACCACCAGAGTTTGCATGTATCTTCTTTTTCTAAACCATGTGGATCCACCAGAGTCAGCGCATGTGTGTTCCTTTCCTAAACCACCATAGAGTCATTGCATGTGTCTTCTTTTCCTAAATCAGATGGATCTACTAGAGTCATTGCATGTGTGTTCTTTTCCTAAACCACCACCAGACTCATTGCATGTGTCTTCTTTTCCTAATAGACCACTAGGGTCATTGCATGTGTCTTCCTTTCCTAAACTACATGGATCCACCAGAGACATTGCATGTGTGTTCTTTTCCTAAACCACCACCAGATTCATTGCATGTGTCTTCCTTTCCTAAACCACCACTAGAGTCATTTCATAAGTGTTCCTTTCCTAAACCACATTGATCCACTAGAGTCATTGCATGTGTGTTTTTTCCTAAACCACATCGATCCACTAGAGTCATTGCACGTGTGTTTCTTTCGTAAACCACCACCAGAGTCATTGCATGTGTGTTCCTTTCATAAACCACATTGATCCACTGGATATCGTTGCAGGTGTGTTGTTTTCCTAAACCACCACTAGAGTAATTACATGTGTGTTACTTTCCTAAACCACATGGATCCACCATAGTCATTGCATATGTGTTCATTTCCTAAACCACCACCAGAGTCATTGCATGTGTCTTTGTTTCCTAAACCACATGGATCCACTAGAGTCATTGCATGTGTGTTCCTTTCCAAAACCACCACCAGAGTCATTGCATGTGTCTTCTTTCCTAAACTACCACAAGATTCATTGCCTGTGTGTTCTTTTCCTAAACTACCACAAGAGTCAATGCATGTTTGCTATTTTCCTAAACTACCACTAGAGTCATTGCATGTGTCTTTTTTTCCAAAACCACATGGATCCACCAGAGTCATTGCATGTGTGTTCCTTTCCTAAACCACCACCAGAGTCATTGCATGTGTGTTCCTTTCATATACCACCACCAGAGTCATTGCATGTGTGTTCCTTTCCTAAACCACCAGCAGACTTATTGCATGTGTCTTCATTTCCTAAACCACATGGACCCACTAGAGTCATTGCATGTGTCTTCCTTTCTAAACCACCAAAGGAGTCATTGCATGTCTATTCCTTTCCTAAATCACAACCAGAGTCATTGCATGAGTCTTCCTTAACTAAACCACACTGATCTACCAGAGTCATTGCATGTGTGTTTCTTTTCTAAGCCGCCACCATTGTCATTGCATGTGTGTCTCTTTCCTAAACCACATCGATTCACTAGAGTCATTTCAGGTGTGTTCATTTCCTAAACCACCACCAGAGTCATTGCATGTGACTTGTTTTCCTAAACCACATGGATCCACCAGAGTCATTGGATGTGTGTTCTTTTCCTAAACCACCACCAGAGTCATTACATATGTCTTCCTTTCCTAAATCGCATTGATAAACCAGAGTCATTGCATGTGTGTTCCTTTCCTAAACCACCGCTAGAGTCATTGCTTGTGCGTTCCTTTCCTAAACCACATGGATCCACTAGAGTCACTGCATGTGTGTTCATTTCCTAAACCACCACCAGATTTATTACATGTGTCTTCTTTTTCTAAACCATATGGATCCACTAGAGTCATTGCATGTGTGTTCCTTTCCTAAACCACCACTAGAGTCATTGCATGTGTGTTCCTTTCAAAAACTGCACAGATCCACTGGATGTGATTGCCTGTGTGTTCCTCTCTGAAACCACCACTAGAGTCATTGCACGTGTGTTCCTTTCAAAAACTACACAGATCCACCAGAGTCATTGCATGTATCTTCTTTTCCAAAACCACATGGATCCACCAGAGTCATTACATGTGTGTTCCTTTCCTAAAGTACCACCAAAGTCATTGGATGTGTCTTCCTTTTTCCTGAAGTACCACCAGATTTATTGCATGTGGGTTCTTTTCCTAAACCACCACCAGAGTCATTGCATGTGTCTTCCTTTCCTAAACCACCACTAGAGTAATTGCCTGTGTGTTCCTTTCCTAAAGCGCATTGATCCACCAGAGTCATTGCATGTGTCTTCTTTTCCTTAACCACCACAAGAGTCATTCCATGTGTCCTCTTTTAATAAACCACCACCAGAGTCATTGCATGTGTCTTCATTTCCTAAACCACATGGATCCACCAGAGGCATCCCATGTGTGTTCCTTTCCTAAACCACCACCAGAGTCATTGCATGTGTCTTCTTTTCCTAAATCACATGGATCCACCAGAGCCATTGCATGCGTGTTAGTTTCCTAAACCACCACCAGAGTCATTGCATGTATCTTCTTTTCCTAAACCATCACTAAAGTCATTGAATGTGTCTTCCTTTCCTAAACCACATTGATCCACCAGAGTGATTGCATGTGTCTTATTTTCCTAACACATGGATCCACTAGAGTGATTGCACGTGTGTTCCTTTCCTAAACCACCACCAGAGTCATTGCATGTGTCTTCTTTTCCTAACCACCACAAGAGTCATTTCATGTGTGTTGTTTTCCTAAACCACCACTAGAGTCATTGCATGTTTGTTATTTTCCTAAACCACCAGACTCATTGCATGTGTCTTTTTTTCCTAAACCACATGGATCCACCAGAGTCATTGCATGTGTGTTCGTTTCCTAAACCACCACCAGAGTCATTGCATGTGTGTTCCTTTCATAAACCACCACCAGAGTCATTGCATGCGTGTTCCTTTCCTAAACCACCACCAGAGTCATTGCATGTGTCTTCATTTCCTAAACCACATGGATCCAGCAGAGTCATTGCATGTGTCTTCCTTTCCAAAACCACCACCAGAGTCATTGCATGTATGTTCCTTTCCTAAATCACAACCAGAGTCATTGCATGAGTCTTCCTTCCCTAAACCACACTGATCCACCAGAGTCATTGTAAGTGTGTTTCTTTTCTAAGCCTCCACCATAGTCATTGCATGTGTGTCCCTTTCCTAAACCACATCGATCCACATAGGATCAGTCTTCGTAAGTAAGGGGCATGAGACTTCGATTTATAACTTGTCAAGCATATCCTCTTAGTTGTGTCACTTTCACCTTAACCACATTAAAGATGCTTATGATAGGGGCAATGAGAGCTCAAAGCTAACGAGTACCATACTTTCAGCATTTGGGAGCCTTTCAAAATTATTCAAAATCTTTTCTTCTACTTGTTGAGTCTCCACATATTCTTTGAGCACCTTCTTGAGAGCATAGTTGTCATTCTTTGTGTTTGTTCCATTACTTGATTATTTGTGTTATGACTTTGATGCTTGTATCCTTGATATCTTTACTTCTAGTCATCACTTGAACTTTAGAGGTGCCTCGGCATTCATAATCAAAGGCAAGCGAGATACCACTCTATCATACCTTTTTATGAGCATTGTAATGTTGCTTATGTTCGTGCTTCATGCTACTTATTATTCTTGAGTTGGAATCTCATCATAGCTTGCAAAGACTATTAAGTAGACTTGGTTGCATACTCTATATTATGAATTGTCCAAGTAGTTGATCACATTGCTAAGAATATTTACATCATATGAAGCAAATGTGTTCGTGAAAGTTCTTTTATCGCACTCAGTTTTCAACTGAATTGCTTAAGGACAAGTAATAAGCTAAGCTTGGGGGGAGTTGATACGTCCAAAATGTATCTACTTTCCCGAACACTTTTGCTATTGTTTCTCCTCTAAACTTGTGTGATTTGAATGCAACTAACGTGGACTGACGCTGTTTTCAGCAGAATAGCCGTGGCGTCTACTTTTTGTGCAGAAAACCAACTATCAGGAAAAATCCCGGAAAATATGCCAAAAATCCTATTTCACCCGAAGACTCCAGGAGCCAGAATACGAGACGGAGAAGAGCCAGGGGTGGCCACACCACCTGGTGGCGCGGGCCAGGCCAGGCCGCACCAGGGGGTTGTGTGGGCCCCCCAGTCACCCCCTTGGCCTCTATCTTCACCTATAAGGAGCCTTCTGACCTAAAAACTTTGGGGGGGTTCGACGTTTTTCCAGAAGAAGTTCCACAGCGCCGCCACCACCGAAGGGGAGATTCGGGGGACAGAAAGTCTCTGTTCCGGCACCCTGCCGGGAGGGGGAAGTGCCCCCGGAGACATCTCCATCGATATCCACCATCATCTCCATCGACCATCCATGTTTCCCCCATCTATGAGTGAGTAATCCCCCGCTGTAGGCTATGGGGATGGTAGGGATTGGATGAGATCGTTCATGTAATGGCATCAGATTGTTAGGGCATGGTGCCTAGTATCTTTTATTAGTGCTTTGTGACGTTGTTGCGACTTGTTGTGCTTAATGCTTGTCACTAGGGCCCGAGTGCCATGATTTCAAATCTGAACATGTTATTGATTCATTATGATAGTATTGTTTTTGGTCTTATCTGCAAGTTGTATACACACGTTGTTGTCCAGAACCTATGGCCCCAAAGTGACAGAAATCGGGATAAGCAGAAGGGAATGGCTTTGATGTGAGGATCACATGTGTTCACGGAGTGTTAATGCTTTGCTTCAGTGCTCTATTAAAAGGAGTTTCTTAATTGCCAGTAGTTCCCTAGAGGCCCCGCTGCAAACGGGCTGGCAGGACAAAATATGTTGTGCAAGTTCTCATCGCGAGCACGTATGACTATATATGGAACACATGCCTAGGATTGTCTAGTACTTGGATGCTTTATCTTATTTATCTGCAATTGCCCTATGATCTGATTGCTATGTGAATTGTCTTGTCCATGCAACACCTGTCCATCCATCTCTATGCCTACCGCACTCGAATCCCACTGTTTACTACTTTTGTTACTACTGTCTTTGCTTTACTACTGCTGTTACTTTACTATTCCTACTACAAAACTATTGCTACTCATAAACTGCTATGAGCAAGATTGTTTCTAGGTGCAGCTGAATTGGCAACTCAGTTGTTAAGTCTTATAAATATTCTTTGGCTCCCCTTTTATCGAATCAATAAATTGGGTTTCACTTCCCTCGAAAATACTACGATACACCCCCTATACTTGTGGGTCATCAGTGGGTCGAGTAACCGATCAAGACTCTCCGGATGCCCACTCCAATATAAGTGCTTACCCTATGAGTGTTGTTCCCCTCAACACCGGGATGCCCTATATACTTCACAACCAACCGGAGCACTTTTTCCACTTCACGACTGTGCGCTTTCAATGAGGGGCTCATAGTAACGCGTGGAGGTCCGGAGACCCTTTGTTCTTTCTCCCGATCAATGTCTCACATGGATCGTTTGTCCAGAGAAGGCCCACCCTCCAGGGAGATTCATCCCCTGTAGTAGTTGCGAGGCAGCTTATACTAGAATAGACAAACATCAAATCCAGCCCTGTCCCATTCCAGAGTAATGTGGTTGCACGGGTTTAATTGTTATAGCTAAACTACAAAGAACCGGGTGCATTTTCGTAAACCTTTTTCCTCCATATTTCCTTCAACATTTTGTAAAACAAAACCTTTTTATTTCTCAACATCTCTTGGGAGGTCCCACCTCACCAAGGTTTTATCGTAAAACATTTGGTAAAACTTTTTTCGGGGTCTTCCCATCCTCTAGCTTTTGCTTCGGCTAAAACGGGGTCTCCAAGGGGTATGGTGTGTTACACCATCTACCATACTAGGGACAAGTAGGTGTCATCAAGGGGGTTGTACTTAATAGTACAAAAGTGTAATAGTCCGGAGTAGCCAAACCACTACCATATATACATCAACATATAGTAAAACAGTGCAGTTTTTAATAAACAGTAGATAAAACATGCATAAGTAAAACAGTAGGACAAGGCTTATGAGCAAGAAGGTGGCTTGCCTGAGATCAGCGAAATGTCATATATGTCCCTGGACTTCTTCTTAGAATACCATAATGTCCAATAATAATTACCACTTTTCATGCTCTCTGATTTCATCGCAACTATCGTCGTCCAGACAGCACATGCAAACAAACAAGAGCACAATCAACACAAGGCATACAAGCACCAATACAATAGAATAAGCAACTGAATAATACCAAGCTAATATTTAGAGGGTTTTGAGAGGATTTGATTTAGAAGGTGGAGATGGCCTTGGAGAAGGGGATGAACACCCCTTAGGGTTTAATAGTCCAGAAATTACCTAAGGGGTGGGTTTTGAACCAAGAACATATTCTGTAGGTTACCATTGGGTAAAAATGATACCAACATATAGGAGTTGATAAAGTGAAACCAACAAAAGTGGTTTCACTATTTTATCACCTACCAAAGATTTATAGTGATTTTTATAGTGAAAAAGACTCTAGTTTTAGGAGATAATTCACCAGAAAAGTTCTGGAGCTCCAAAAACTATTTCCTTAGATGGTTTAGTAGGGTTTTATGTACTTGTTCACTGAGAGTTTGAATCATGTCAAAATATTTACCAGAATGCCCTCAGGAAATTCCCAAAGGCAGTTCTGTAGGCAACTTGACTTTTTCACCAGGTTAAATCCACAGTAGCTATTGATATGAAACCAAGGACACCTGCTAGGTATTTCCAATACCTCCGGACTATTACACTTTTGGAGTTGCAGAGATACTGTAGGGATTTATTTAGTGAAACAACCCTAAGAAGAAGGCTTTAATTCATTAAAATTACTAAGAGGCTTAATAATTCTTGATCTCCTGGGATTTGGTGGTACTTAGTGTACCACACCAAGGGGAGGCTGATTTAGGTTAATACCCATGTTGTTTTGACCTCAAGAATTTTTTAAACTCATAAGAGATATGTTTTTCTTATTTTTGTTATAGGAGTTTAATGGTTCCACTTGGAGGGAGGCAAAGGTCAAGTGGTAAGTACAGGCAATACCTACCAGGGGCACTTGGGTTTACCCCATTTCGAGTTGTGAAACTCATGGGAGGATTTTCATAGTAAACTATGATACATTTTAGTAGCAGATTTATTATAACTAATATGGGCAATAATTGAGCCAGCCAAAGGTACTGCATGTTTTGGAAAACATTCAGCAACCCTAGAAAATTTAGATCTAGGCTAGTGATTTTTAATTTTTATCTTGATTTAAACCTAGCAGCCATATTCCAGCAGATCTGGAAAAGAATAAACTGAAAAGGGATGCCAGGCCGAAAAATTTGAGGAAAATGGGCCACAAAGTGGCAGACCACATGGGCCGGCCCAACTCACTACCGAGAGCGCGCGCATGCAGCTCATTCGAGCTGACAGGCTGGGCCCTCTTGCCAGAGGGAGAGAGGCGCCGAAGCGGTACGGGGAGATCCCGACCGTTCGTTCAAGACAGGATCGACGAGGGGGCGACGTCGTCCTCCCCAGACACCACGGCGGTGAGGGGAAACCCTAGGGGCGACGGGGCAGTGTAGTAGCTCACCGTGGGGGGCTCGGGAGGCGTCGGGGATGGTCCAGGGCGACGTGGCGCTCGACGGCGAGCAGATCAAGGGGCAACATCGGGGTTTTCCGTGCCGAGACTAAGCTCGTGCAAACACGCCAACGAAGCACTCTCGGGAGCTCGCTGGAGAAGGTTCCTGCGACGGATATGAGCAGAGCAGCAAGATAGGGTTAGATAGAAGGGAGTTAGCAGAGGGTAGCCATGCATGAAAAGGGAGAATAAGGGCAGGCAAAGACCACTACTTCGAGATTCACGCCCAAGGCTGAGGAGGTGAGTTCCTCCTTTTTCCTGGGCGAGGCAGGGCAGGGGAGAGGATGGGGATCTTGGGGGTGGTAAGTGGGAGCGAGAGGAGTGAAATGAGGGCTGTGGGGGAGGCTGGAATGGCTTCTGGCCTTAAATACCGAGAGAGGAGGGTGCACCATGGACATGGTCCATGAGGGCTTGGGGAGTGATGTCTGGCTCTTTATTGGACGAGGAGGGCGGTGGAGAGGTCGGTGTGGTGCCAGGGACCCGAGGAGGAGCGGTGTCTATGCCCCAGGAGCCTTGGGGGCTCTTCCCGTTTTACCTCGGGTGAAAGAAAAGAAGGGAGGGAGAGAGGGCTAGGGGAGCTAGGGAATCTCTCAGTGGTGCATAGGGGAGGGAAGTGGGGCCATGCATTGACTAGAGAGGGAGGAGGGGCCTGTTGAGACTACTGTATTGATTTGTCAAGATCTTTAAGAGATATGCCATATCTCTCCTCTCTAAGCTTCCAATAGGTAGAGGACAAGGGAGAGGGCTACTACTACAGTGGTGCATGACCAGGGGTGTGATGGGTGGAGGAGGGAAGTGCTTGTTCAAGCTTTGATGATGGTTGGAGGTGGTTTGAGTAATGAGTTTTGATTAGTTTGCAATATTGGTCAAAACAAGGGTTATGAAGTAAGTACATAGATGTAGTCTCTATAAATAGAGTGAGTTGTACTGGTGGATAGATATAGTCAAGGTATA
Organism: Avena eriantha; assembly: GCA_910589775.1. Classification (NCBI taxonomy): domain Eukaryota; kingdom Viridiplantae; phylum Streptophyta; class Magnoliopsida; order Poales; family Poaceae; genus Avena; species Avena eriantha. Next base: position 450,595,980 of record OU342743.1, on the reverse strand, counting down.
TCTCCTAGAATTATTTGAGATTTTTCAAATGAGTTTTAGTCCACTTAAATCTATTTATTCAAAAGGTGCAGATGTTGGGGATATACTTTCCGGGTATCCTCACAGTTCCTCACTGACCAGGGTGGCCCACTTCGGGTTAGAGCTTTGCTTCACAGCCGGCTCAGTCAGGGAGAAATATGGAGTCCAATCCGGCTACGGGAAGGCCCATAAGACTTACCGACTTAGGCCCATAATGTTACATGTAGTTCAAGATGTACTCTGTAACCAACTCTTAGTCGTAGCCGAATTGATCTCTCCTGTAAACCCTAGGCCGGATATCTATATAAGCCGTCCTAGGGAGAGCCTTTAGGGAACACCCAATAGTTTATACCCTCAACTCGCACAGGCGAAACCCTTGTAACCCATATTCCAGCTTTGCTGTATTACTGGATTGCTAGCAGGAGTAGGATCCATCCAAAGCCGGCGGATTCGAACCTGGGTAAACTTGTGTGCTCACCGTCCTGGAATACCGTACGTCTCACACCCCTCTCTTCCGCACGCCTCGAGGACCCCCTCATGGCGTACTTGTCCTCAATCCGATGACAGTTGACGCCCACCGTGTGGCAAGTGAGCTTTGGATCTGCGTTCCAAGCGGAATCGGCAAGAATCAGAATCGGCGAGACCATCGCCGTCGGTCGCATCCTCTACGCCAACGACGTACCTCTCATCGTTCTCGACGAGACTTGGATTCCGGCTAGGCAGGCCGTGACTTCCTACACAATCATGTATTTTGGCGAGATCGATGTTTAGATCGGTTTCTCTTAACCTGCCCAACCCACCTCAGCGGTGATGATAGAGGCAGAAGAATTTTCTGGGTCCCCTTTGTCCGCGGAGGCGGCAGAGTTCCAGATCTCAGAAAACCCTAATACCACATAGCCCGCACCAGTTGCAGATATAGTGGAGAAATCCGAGCCTGAAGAAGACCTAGCGGACCAAGTCGAATCTAGAGTGGGTCTCCCTAGAGAAGCCGGATACTAGATCGACCCACCCGTGGAGTTCGAAATCCAGGAGGAGCATATCAATGACACTGATTCCGAATCTGACGACGCTGGGATAGACAAGCCATTCCAAAGGTACACGTAAACTCATCGATGCCGCATTAACCACACCTATCCCTACAGCTGCAGAACTCACTGTGGATGAGATGGACGAAAGGGCGCAAGCCCTAGAGGCACATCATCAACAACTCCTCGATGAAGCCAAAAACATCGATGTGTAGAAGAAACTGTTGGAGATATGACCAAGAGGCAATAATAAAAGTGATTATTATTATATCTTTGTGTTTATGATGAATGTTTACATCCCATGCTATAATTGTATTATTAGGAAACACTAATACATGTGTGATTTGTAAACATAAGAGAGTCCCTAGTAAGCCTCTTGTTGAACTAGCTTGTTGATTGATTGATGATCATGGTTTCCTGATCATGGACATAAGGATGTGATTAATAACAAGGTTATATCATTAGGAGAATGATGTGATGGACACACACACACCCGTAGTAAGCGTAGCATAAGATCAAGTCATTAAGTTCGTATTGCTGTAAGCTTTTAAATGCATAGTAACCTAATCCTTCGACCATGAGGTTGTGTTAATCACCATCACCGGATGGGTACTTTGATGACATCAAACACCGCTTCGTAACTAGGTGGTCATAAAAGTGTCATTGGGTATTCTGAAAGTATGTGTTGAAGCGCATGGACCAAGATTGGGATTTGTCCATCCATATGACGGATAGATATGCTCTGGGCCCTCTCGGTGGAATGTCATCTAGTTAGCTTGCAAGCATGTGACTAGGTCACAAGGGATGACATATCACGAAACGAGTAAAGGGTACTTATCAGTAACGAGGTAGAACTAGGTATGGAGATACCAACGATCAAACCTCGGATGAGTATAGTATCGCGAGACAAAGGGAATTAGTTTCGTATGTAAATGGTTCAATCGATCACGAAGTCATCGTTGAGTATGTAGGAGCCATTATGGATCTCCAGGTTCCGCTGATGGTTATTGATAGGAGATGTGTCTCTGTCATGTCTGCATATTCACGAACCGTAGGGTGACACACTTAAGGTTCGAAGTTGTTTTAAGTAGATATGGAATGTGTATTGGAGACCGAATGTTGTTCGGAGTCTCGGAATGGATCCGGGACATCACGAGGAGATCCGGAATTGTCCGGAGAATAAGATTCATATATAGGGGATCATTTTCTGAGTTAGGAAATGTTCTAGAGTATTTGTATGAGGGTTCTAGAAGGTTTCGGAATGTTCTGGAAGGTTCTAGAGGATTTCTTGTTGTTTGCTTGAAAACCAAGAAAGGGTCAAAGGAAACCTAGTGGGGCAAGACACGGATTCGTGGGGGAGGAGGACTCCTTCCCCCCTTCCCACCGCCGGCCATAGGAGGGGAGTCCTACTAGGACTCCCCCTCCCAGGCGCGCCTCCCCCCTTAAATAGAAGGGCAGGGGCGCCCCCTCCAAGGACTCTCCCATAACTCCAATCTCTGCCGCCTCTCTCCTCCACCTTTTTTCTGCACAGGCATAGGCGAAGCCCTGCAGAATTCTCTACTCCACCACCACCATGCCGTCGTGCTGCTGGGATTCCGTGGAGAAGATATACTACCTCCGCTGCTCGCTGGAACGGGGAGAGGAAGGTCTGCTTCGACTCCGCACGTGTGATCGACTGCGGAAGCGCTGCCGAAACGCGGTGCCGGAAGGATCGTCCACTTGACCTACTGTGGAAGCGCTGCCGGAACGCGACGCCGGAAGGATCGTCGACACGATCTTGAGATCGGCAAGTGATCGACTACATCAACCACGAGATCTAATCTCGTTAACGCTTTCGGATCTACGAGGGTTAGTTCCTATCTATCTCGTTGCTCATGTCTAATAGATTAGATCTTGGCTTTTATCTAGATTAGATCTGGGTTTTGTTCGTTCTTGCGGTAGAAATTTTTTGTTTTACATGCTACGAACCCATCAGTGGTATCAGAGCCGTATCTATGCGTAGATCTGTTGCACGAGTAGAACATAATGTTTTTGTGGGCGTTGATGCTTTTGTCGTCGGTGTCTTAGCGTGTACTTTGCATCTTGCGGCATGGTGGGATGAAGCGGCTCGGGCTAACATTACATGTCATCGCACATGAGACTTGCTCCACGCTTGTCGTGCAACTAGCTTTGCACAAGTGGCTTTGCGGGTGTCTGTCTCTCCCACCATAGTTAAGATTCAATTTACAATGAGCAGCTTGACAACACTTGTATCAACGTTGTGGTTCTTGTTCGTAGGTAAGATCGGTCTTATGCGAAAGCCCCAAACCACGTAAAACATGCAAAGAAAATAAGAGGCGTCTAACTTGTTTTTGCAGGGGTTTTGTGATGTGATATGGCCATCATGTGATTGTGATTGTATTTGATGTATGCAATGATCCTTGTTGTAATATGGCAACCGGCAGGAGCCTAATGGTTGTCTTTAATTCTGTTAAGACCTACGTGTCTATTCATCTTGTAATAGCTTTATTCCAAGTAGTTGTAATAGTTGATGGTGATGATGGACAACCATGAAGCGGCGCCACTGACCTTGACGCAATGCTGGTGATGATGGAGATCATGTTCGTGCTTTGGAGATGGAGATCAAAGGCGTGAGAAGAAAAGGCCATATCATATCACACTAATTATGAATTGCCTATGATGTTAATCCTTTATGCATCTTGTATTGCTTAGATCGCGACGGTAGCATTATAAGATGATCCCTCTCACTAAATATCAAGTAATAAAGTGTTCACCCTTAGTTGGCACCGTTGCTAAGACTCGTCGTTTCGAAGCATCTCGTGATGATCGGATGTGATAGATTCTACGTGTGCATACAACGGGTGCAAGCCAGATTTGCACATGCGGAAACTAAGGTTATCTTGACGAGCCTAGCATGTACAGACATGGTCTCGGAACACGGAATACCGAAAGGTAGAGCATGGGTCATATAAATGATATGATGAACATGAAGATTGTTCGCTGATGAAACTACATCTTCTCTCGTGAAGATCGGACTTGGTGTAGTGGACTTGGTTCGTGTAATCACTAAGACAATGTGAGGGATGTTGTTTTGAGTGGGAGTTCACCTAGTTAGTTTAATAATTAAATTTGAACTCAGTTTGTCATAAACTTAGTCTAAACTACTTGCAAATTGTCATAAATTATGGCGACCCCCTCCATCAATTTCAATGCGTTCCTAGAGAAAGAAAAGCTTAAGAACAATGGAAGCAATTTCATGGACTGAAGATCGTCCTCAGGGCTGGTCAGTTGACCTATGTGCTCGATGCACCGCTAGGTGACCCACCTGCAGATAATGCCACCGATGACGAAAAGAATGTTTTCACCACTCGGAAAAATCATTACTCCACAGTTCAGTGTGCCATCCTGTACGGTTTAGAATCAGAGCTAAAAAACTGTTTTGAGCACCACGACCTGTTCGAGATCATTAAGGAGCTCAGGCTAATTTTTGTGACTCGCGCGGCCATGGAGAGCTATGAGGCCTCCGATAAGTTCTTTAACTGTAAGATGGAAGAGGGAAGCTCCGTTAGCGAGCACATGCTCACCATGTCTGGGTACGCAAAGAATCTCCAAGAGTTGGGAATATCGATTCCTAATGAATTGGGGATTCACCGTCTCCTTCAATCACTGCCACCAAGTTACAAGAACTTTGTGAGGAACTACAACATGCACTGCATGAACAAGACGTTGCCTGAACTGTCGTCCATGCTGAAAACTGCTGAAGTGGAGATCAAGAAGGAGCACCAAGTGTTGATGGTCAATAAGACCACCAATTTCAAGAGACGGGGCAAGCCTAAGAACAAGGGCAACTTCAAGAAGGACGGCAAGAAAGCTGCCGCACTTGCTAAGAAACCCAAGGCTGGTCCTAAGCCTGAAACTGAGTGCTTCTACTGCAAGGGTGATGGTCACTGGAAGCGTAACTGCCCCAAGTACCTGGCGGATCTGAAGAACGGCAACATCAAGAAGAAAGGTATATTTGATATATGTGTTATAGATGTGTATCTTACTAGTGATCGTAGTAGTGCCTGGGTATTTGATACTGGTTCGGTTGCTCATATTTGTAACTCGAAATAGGAGCTGCGGAATAAATGAAAACTGGCAAGGGACAAGGTGACGATGCGCGTTGGAAATGGCTCCAAGGTTGATGTGATCGCCGTCGGCACGCTCCCTCTACATCTACCTTCGGGATTAGTTTTAAATTTAAATAATTGTTATTTGGTGCCTGCGTTAAGCATGAACATTATATCTGGATGCTGTTTATTGCGAGACGGTTACTCTTTTAAATCCGAGAATAAAGGTTATTCGATTTATATGAGTAATATCTTTTATGGTAATGCACCTGAGATGAATGGTTTATTCTTACTAAATCTCGATAGTAGTGATACACATGTTCACAACATAGATGCTAAATGAATAAAATTAAATGATAATTCTACATACATGTGGCACTGTCGTCTTGGTCACATTGGAGTGAAGCGTATGAAGAAACTGCATTCTGATGGACTTCTTGAATCACTTGATTTTGAATCACTTGAAAGATGCGAAGCATGTCTAATGGGAAAAATGACTAAGACTCCATTCTCTGGTACAATGGAGCGAGCTACAGACTTATTGGAAATAATACATACCGATGTGTGCGGTCCAATGAGTGTAGCATCGCGTGGTGGATATCGTTATGTTCTCACTTTCACAGATGACTTAAGTAGATATGGGTATGTCTACTTTATGAAACATAAGTCCGAAACTTTCGAGAAGTTTAAGGAATTTCAAAGTGAAGTGGAAAATCATCGTAACAAGAACATTAAATTTCTGCGTTCTGATTGCGGAGGTGAATATCTGAGTTATGAGTTTGGCATGCATTTAAAGAAATGTGGAATACTTTCACAGTTGACACTGCCGGGAACACCACAGCATAATGGTGTGTCCGAACGTCGTAATCGAACTCTCTTAGATATGGTTCGGTCTATGATGTCTCTTACAGATATACCGTTATCATTTTGGGGCTATGCATTAGAGACAGCCGCATTCACTTTTAATAGGGCACCATCTAAATCCGTTGAAACGACACCATACGAATTGTGGTTTGGTAAGAAACCTAAGTTGTCGTTCCTTCAAGTTTGGGGTTGCGAGGCACATGTAAAGAAGTTACAACCTGATAAGCTAGAACCCAAAGCGGAGAAATGCGTCTTCATAGGATACCCTAAAGAAACAATTGGGTATACCTTCTATCATAGATCCGAAGGCAAAGTTTTCGTTGCAAAGAATGGATCCTTTCTTGAGAAGGAGTTTCTCTCGAAGGAGGTGACTGGAAGGAAAGTAGAGCTCGATGAGGTTATTGAACCTTCTCTCGGATTTGAGAGTAGCGCAGCACCGAAAGATGTTTTGGTGCCACCTGCACCAATTGGAGAGGAAGTTAATGATAATGATCATGAAACTTCAAGTGAAGTTACTGCTGAACCTCGCAGGTCAACGAGGGTTCGTACCACTCCTGATTGGTATGACTCTGCCTTGAACATCATGTTGGTGGACAACGTTGATGACCCTGCGACGTATGAAGAAGCCATGGTGAGCCCAGATTCCGACAAATGGCTAGAAGCCATGAAATCCGAAATGGGATCCATGTACGAAAACCAAGTATGGACTTTGGTGGACTTACCGGATGGCCGTAAGGCTGTCGAGAACAAATGGATTTTCAAGAGAAAAACATATGCTGATGGTAATGTTACCGTCTATAAAGCTCGACTTGTCGCGAAAGGGTTCCGACAAATTCAAGGAGTTGACTATGATGAGACTTTCTCACCAGTAGCGAAGCTAAAGTCTGTGAGGATTTTGTTAGCAATTGCTGCACATTTCGATTATGAGATTTGGCAGATGGATGTCAAAACGGCGTTCCTTAATGGTGACATTGAGGAAGAGTTGTATATGGTACAACCCAAGGGTTTTGTCGATCCTAAAGATGCTAACAAGGTATGCAAACTTCAGCGCTCTATTTATGGACTGAAGCAAGCATCCCGGAGTTGGAATCAACGTTTTGATAAAGTAATCAAAAACTTTGGATTTATACAAACTTATGGAGAAGCTTGTATTTACAAGAAAGTGAGTGAGAGCTCTGTAGCATTCCTAGTACTATATGTAGATGACATATTGTTGATTGGGAATGATATAGAACTTCTTAGTAGCGTCAAAACCTATTTGAATAATAGTTTTTTAATGAAGGATCTTGGCAAAGCGGCATATATTCTAGGCATCAAGATTTATAGAGATAGATCAAGACGCCTAATAGCGCTTTCACAAAGTACATACTTGGACAAAGTTCTAAAGAAGTTTAGAATGGAAGATAGCAAGAAAGGGTTCGTGCCCATGTTGTCAGGTAAGACCTTGAGTAAAACTCAAAGTCCAGCTACGACAGAAGATAGAGAGAAAATGAATAATATTCCCTATGCCTCGGCCATAGGTTCTATCATGTATGCCATGCTGTGTACAAGACCGGATATAGCACATGTTGTTAGTTTGACTAGCAGATATCAAATTGATCCTGGAATGGAGCACTGGACAGCGGTCAAGAATATCCTAAAGTACCTAAATAGGACTAAGGATATGGTTCTTTCTTATGGAGGTGATGAACAGCTTGTTGTAAACGGTTACACCGATGCTAGTTGGAACACCGATCCGGATGACTCAAAGTCTCAGTAGGGATACGTATTTATTTTGAATGGTGCTGCAGTGAGCTGGAGGAGTGCGAAGCAAAGCGTTGTGGTGAAATCTTCAACTGAATCGGAATACATAGCTGCTTCGGAGGCTGCACAAGAAGCCGTTTGGATGAAGGAATTCATTACTGAACTTGGCGTGGTTCCCAGTGTGTTGGACCCGATGGCCATCTACTGTGACAACACAGGTGCCATAGCTAATGCACAGGAGCCAAGGTCACATAGCAAGCTGAAGCACATCAAGCTATGTTTCCACGCTATTCGCGAGTATGTCCAAGATGGTGACATAAAGATTTGCAAAGTACACACTGATCTGAATGTGGCAGATCCATTGACTAAACCTCTCCCTAGGGCAAAGCATGACCAACACCAGAACGCCATGGGTGTTCGGTATATTACCATGTAATCTAGATTATTGACTCTGGTGCAAGTGGGAGACTGTTGGAGATATGCCCAAGAGGCAATAATAAAAGTGATTATTATTATATCTTTGTGTTTATGATGAATGTTTATATCCCATGCTATAATTGTATTATTAGGAAACACTAATACATGTGTGATTTGTAAACATAAGAGAGTCCCTAGTAAGCCTCTTGTTGAACTAGCTTGTTGATTGATTGATGATTATGGTTTCCTGATCATGGACATAAGGATGTGATTAATAACAATGTTATATCATTAGGAGAATGATGTGATGGACACACACACCCGTAGTAAGCGTAGCATAAGATCAAGTCATTAAGTCCGTATTGCTGTAAGCTTTTAAATGCATAGTAACCTAATCCTTTGACCATGAGGTTGTGTTAATCACCATCACCGGATGGGTACTTTGATGACATCAAACACTGCTTTGTAACTGGGTGGTCATAAAAGTGTCATTGCGTATTGTGAAAGTATGTGTTGAAGCGCATGGACCAAGATTGGGATTTGTCCATCCATATGACAGATAGATATGCTCTGGGCCCTCTCGGTGGAATGTCAACTAGTTAGCTTCCAAGCATGTGACTAGGTCACAAGGGATGACATATCACGGAACGAGTAAAGAGTACTTATCAGTAACGAGGTAGAACTAGGTATGGAGATACCAACGATCAAACCTTGAATGAGTATAGTATCGCGAGACAAAGGGAATTATTTTTGTATGTAAATGGTTCAATCGATCACGAAGTCATCGTTGAGTATGTAGGAGCCATTATGGATCTCCAGGTCCCGCTGATGGTTATTGATAGGAGATGTGTCTCTGTCATGTCTGCATATTCACGAACCGTAGGGTGACACACTTAAGGTTCGAAGTTGTTTTAAGTAGATATGGAATGTGCGTTGGAGACCAAATGTTGTTCGGAGTCTCGGAATGGATCCGAGACATCACGAGGAGATCTGGAATTGTCTAGAGAATAAGATTCATATATAGGGGATCATTTTATGAGTTAGGAAATGTTCTAGAGTATTTGTATGAGGGTTCTAGAAGGTTTTGGAATGTTCTGGAAGGTTCTAGAGGATTTCTTGGAGTTTCCTTGAAAACCAAGAAAGGGTCAAAGGAAACCTAGTAGGGCAAGACACGGATTCGTGGGGGAGGAGGACTCCTTCCCCCCTTCCCACCGCCGGCCATAGGACGGGAGTCCTACTAGGACTCCCCCTCCCCAGGCGCGCCTCCCCCCCTTAAATAGAAGGGCAGGGGCGCCCCTCCAAGGACTCTCCCATAACTCCAATCTCTGCCGCCTCTCTCCTCCACCTTTCTTCTGCACAGGCATAGGCGAAGCCCTGCATCATTCTCTACTCCACCACCACCACCACGCCGTCGTGCTGCTGGGATTCCGTGGAGAAGATCTACTACCTCCGCTGCTCGCTGGAACAGGGAGAGGAAGGTATGCTTCGACTCCGCACGTGTGACCGACTGCGGAAGCGCTGCCGAAACGCGGCGCCGGAAGGATCGTCCACTTGACCGACTGCGGAAGCGCTGCCGGAACATGACGCCGGAAGGATCGTCCACACGATCTTGAGATCGGCAAGTGATCGACTACATCAACCACGAGATCTAATCTCGTTAACGCTTTCGGATCTACGAGGGTTAGTTCCTATCTATCTCGTTGCTCATGTCTAATAGATTAGATCTTGGCTTTTATCTAGATTATTCTGGGTTTTGTTCATTCTTACGATAGAATTTTTTTGTTTTACATGCTACGAACCCATCAGAAACGCATGTCAACTAAGGACTACATGTCTCGGTTGCATCAGAAGACACGGAAGCGTGACACCAATGATGACCAATTCCCACGTGTTCGTGCCATCCTTTTTGGAGATGAGATGGGGAAGCCACGGAAAGATAGCAACGGAGGTTGGGTATACCCAACCCAGTACAGAATACCGTGGCAGCCCGAGAAATTCTATCGGCTAATCCAGGACTAGAAGGACATCCGTTTGGGTATCAAGCTACTCAACAATGGACTGGAGCAGCAAAAGGTCGCCCTGTTCGGAAGTCAAAAACTAGTCTCGGATTCTGACCAATGTCGCACAGATCCGGCATGGGATGGCGTAAGATCCCATTATGTCCGGGCGCAGTATCATCACCCCGAACGCGGGGAAGACAATTATTCAATAACCGGATCATGAGGACAGCATCACAGAACTGCGCGTAGCTGGAGCAACATCGCTCCAGCGGTCGAAAAAGATGCCATCGCTGCACTGAATCCGAAGAACCCTCCCCGACGAGAATCTAAAGATCAAAGGGGAGAAGATAAAGAGAAACGTCGGGAGGAGGATCGTCAAAGAATGCCACCTCCTAGACATGAAAGCCGTCCGGATGAGCCTCACCATGGTGGGAACGACGGACGAAGGAATGACGGAAACCATGCTGGGACAAGCTGGCAGGGCGCTCGTCATAGTCAAGATCCTCCCCGGAACCGGAATAATGACGCTCCGGACGGAGGCCGGCGATCAGTCGGAAACAATTCAGCTGCCCCACCCCCTCCACCAGGCAGTTATCATAACGGCCCCCAAGGAGGGCAAGGAGGACGACATGGTGGAGGAGGTGGTGGCAGAAGCCGAAGTCCGGCTCCACGGCACCGCAGCCACAGCCGGCATTCAGGACGATCTCTATCCCCGAACGATGCAAGGCACATGATCAATTCCAACATAGAAGCGCGACGCTATGAAAACGATGATATGTACATGGGCCCAAAGTGCTTCGGACCATGCATCAGAGCTACAAGATTCTCGGAAGGATTTTCTATCTCAAGGCCCATCCAAGCCTACGACGGCATTGCCCAGCCAGATACCTGGCTTCAGGATTTTTTCCAAGCTTACTGCATCGCCAAAGACGGAAATAGCCTGGTCGCAACCCGATATCTCCCACTTATGTTGCGGAAGACAGCGCGATCATGGCTCAATGAACTTCCGGAAAACACCATCCATAACTGGTATGACATGCAAAGTGCGTTCTTTCGGAATTTCGAAGGCACATATCGGAGGCCCTGTTCGTTTGGAGACCTACAGCGTTACACCCAGAAAGCTAGAGAAACTTGCCGAGATTACCTCGTATGATGGATCGACACCAAGAACTCCTGCGAAAGAGTAAACGATCAAACTGCGATTGAAGCTTTCATTGCAGGGCTCCCAATTGGTCTACTACGTCATCGCTAGAAGTGTGACAAGGTCACTGATTTGGGAGAGATGATAGAGACAGCGAGCAAGTATGCAGATGCTGACAATGATGCAGAGGGATTACTCAACGTCCTGGCTGTACCTCAATCATCAAAGACAAAGCAACAAGCTCAGAAGCGCAAAAATACCTCGGAAGAAAAACCCAATGCGGAAACAGCGGTGGTTACTACTATTTCCGGGTCTGGAGGACGAGGAGGACGTGGAGGAGGCCACGGGCGTGGCCATGGGACTTCAAGGGTCCAAGGTAGAGGACAACAGCAACCAGGCAAAACCTACACTTGGGCCGACATTGCCAATAACCCATGTGTGCATCACCTAGACACCAATGGGGGCTCGTCCCACACCAACGCTAAATGTCGTTTTAATGATGACATGAAGAGAGATGATACCGCAGGCTACAAAGCTAAGCGTAAGAAGGGAAAGAAAAATCCCGAAAAGGACAAAGAGACCAAGGAAGATTCCGACATGGAGGAAGCTGATGCTTCAAATCCCAAGTCGGAAGGGAAGAAAACTTTTCCCACCAAGAAAGACACTTACGTAACTTTCCTCGGATCTCAACCAGCAAAGGTCAAGAAAGCAGTTCTCCACGAGCTCAATGCAACAGTTCCGGCTGTCCCCCAATACCTGGACTAGTCAGAAGTGGAAATCACATTTGACCGCGCTGATCATCCGCCTAAGTTGCACAGGCAAGGAAAATATGCCTTAATCGTCAATCCACTTATTGACGGTTATGGTTTCTCCAAGACCCTCATGGACGGTGGTAGCAGCATCGATATTCTCTATGTCCAAACACTACGGTGGATGAAGATCTCGGAAACCCAGCTGAACCATAGCTCTGTGATTTTTCACGAAGTTGTCCCAGGAAGAGAAGCTAATTCCCTAGGAGAGATTAATTTGGATGTTACCTTTGGAACTCCAAAGAATTACCGGATGGAGGCACTTTCCTTCGAAGTTGTCCCGTTCAAGAGCGCATACCACGCTATATTCGGACGTCCAGCTTACTGGGCTTTTATGGCTCGTCCGTATTACATTTATAATATGATGAAAATTCCAGGTCCCAACGGCGTGATCACCATCAGGGGAGACCCGAAGAAAGCGCGAGAGTGCGAGGACGGAAATGCCGCCTTTGTCGAAGCCGTGCTGCACGCCCAGGAGTACCAGGAGATCAAGAAGAGCATAGATCCGTCCGAGATGCCCGCAATGAAGAAGGAGGTAACAAAGCGAAATCCGGAGTTCAAGGCATCAGAAGAGATGAAGAAAGCACCGTTGAAGTATTTTGACCCCTCCAAGGTGACCCAGATAGACATAGGCCTAGGTAGCGCATAGGAAAGCGTGCTCGTCAAGTTCCTCCAAGCAAATCAAGATATCTTCGCATGGCAACCATCTGACATGACCGGAGTACCTAGGGAACTTGCCAAGCACTCTCTAAATGTAAACCAGAATGCTAAACCTGTCAAACAGTCCCTACGACGGTTTGGTGACGAAAAGCGTGAGGCAATAGCTCAGGAACTAGCACGACTGGAGTTAGCCGGATTCATAGAAGAGGTCATCCACACTGAGTGGTCGGCCAATCCTGTAATGGTCCCTAAAAAGGACACCACTGATTTAAGGATGTGTGTTGATTATACTGCCTTGAGCAAGGCTTGTCCAAAAGATCCGTTCGCTCTGCTTAGAATTGATCAAGTCATCGATTCTACCAGTGCACGATGAAGCGTTGCCTCCACGACCAACTCGGACGCAATCTACATGCATACGTGGATGATATCGTGGTGATGTCCAAAAAGAAGGAAACGCTGATTTCTGACTTGGAGGAGACGTTCGCCAATCTACAAAAATACAACATCATGCTTAACCCGAAGAAATGCTTCTTTGGAATACCAGCCGGAAAACTGTTAGGTTTAATCGTGTCGCAAAGGGGCATAGAGGTGAACTGAGACAAAATCAAGGCTATACTCAATATTTCCAGGCCAACTCACCTGAAGGACGTACAAAGATTAACTGGCTGCATTGCTGCGGTCAGTCGATTTGTAAGCCGGCTTGGTGAAAGAGCCGCACCATTATATAAACTCCTGAAAAAGACCAAGGATTTTGTCTGGACTGACGAAGCTAAAGCTGCACTACAAGATCTGAAGAGAGTACTATCATCTGCTCCTATCCTTGCAGCACCAGAGGAAAATCAGGAACACCTGGTGCAGCATCCGACTTACTTTGTCAGCGAGGTCCTGACAGAGTCAAAACAGCGGTATCCGCATTATCAAAAGTTGGCTTACGGTGTTTTTCTAGCATCTCGTAAGCTACGACATTATTTTCAGGAGCATCCAATTACCGTGGTGAGCAAAGCTCCCATGAGAGACATAATCAACAATAGTGACGCCATAGGACGCGTCGCCAAATGGGGCATAGAGCTTTCAGCTTTCGATATTGAGTATAAACCTCAGACAGCAATCAAATCCTAGATCCTTGCTGACTTTGTCGCTGATTGGACAGAGACAAAGGAGAGCATGACCCTCCCTGAGTCAGAATATTGGACCCTCTTTTTTGATGGGTCTAAGGCTCGAGGGGGCTCGGGGGCTGGCGTGGTACTCAAATCACCCCAAGGAGACAAACTTTTATATGTGTTGCAGATCCACTTCACAGTGACAAACAATATTGCCGAGTATGAAGCACTGCTGCATGGAATCCGGATTGCTAAGGATATTGGCATCCGACGTTTGATGTGTTACGGAGATTCGGGTCTTATTGCTCAGCAAGTGTCAGATATTTGTAATGCAAATAAACACATGGCAACATATGAAGCTGTCGTAGATGATCTATCTAAATCGTTCGAAGGGTTTGAAGTTCAACACATCCCTCAGGTAGAAAATGAGGAAGCAGATGCACTATCTCAGATAGGTTCTGCACGGAAAGAGATCCCGAATGGCGCTTTTCTAGAGCACCTCAAAGTTCCCTCAATAAAGGGAGTAGATGAGGAATATCCGACCAAATCCGACTCACCTTTGATAGCAGTTCTGGCTGTAATCCCCAGTTGGACTCAACCCTACCTCGATTATTTGGTAGATGGAGAATTACCCGAAGACGAGGTGCTGAGTCGGCAGATTATCCGAGGAGCAAAAGCCTATACTATTGTTCAAGGTGAACTCATAAACGGAGTGTTTCTGGGGTCTTTCAGCGCTATGTATCTCTGGAAGAAGGAGTGGAAATCCTAAGGGAAATCCACGAAGGCGAGTGTGGTCACCACGCTACAGCCAAATCATTAGTGGCAAAACCTTTTAGACACGGTTTTTTCTGGCTTACAGCTCAGGCAGATGCCGAACGATTAGTCAAGACGTGCAAAGGCTTCTTGCATGTGTGTTCCTTTCAAAAATTACACAGATCCACCAGAGTCATTGCATGTGTGTTCTTTTCCTAAACCACCACCAGAGTCATTGCATGTGTGTTCTTTTTGTAAACCACATGGATCCACTAGAGTCATCTCATGTATGTTCCTTTCCTAAACCACCACTTGAGTCATTGCATATGTGTTCCTTTCAAAAACTGCACAGATCCATTGGATGTCATTTCATGTGTGTTCGTTTCCTAAACCACAAGAAGAGTCATTGCATGTGCGTTCCTTTCAAAAACTACACAGATCCACCAGATTCATTGCATGTGTGTTCTTTTCCTAAACCACCACCAGAGTAATTGTATGTGTGTTCTTTTCCTAAACCACATTCATCCATCAGATTCATTGCATGTGTGTTCCTTTACTAAACCACCACACCACAGTCATTGCATGTGTCTTCCTTTCCTAAACCACACTGATCCACCAGAGTCATTGCATGTGTGTTCCTTTCCTAAACCACATGGATCCACTAGAGTCATTGCATGTGTATTCATTTCCTGAACCACCACCAGAGGATTTGCATGTGACTTCTTTTCCTAAACCACATTGATCCACCAGAGTCATTGCATGTGTATTCTTTTCCTAAACCACCACAAGAGTCATTGTATATGTCTTCCTTTCCTAAACCACACTGATCCACCAGAGTCATTGCATGTTTGTTCCTTTCCTAAGCCACCACCAGAGTCATTGCATGTGTGTTCCTTTCCTAAACCACATGGATCCACCAGAGGCATTGAATGTGTGTTCATTTCCTAAACCACCACAAGAGTTATTCCATGTGTATTCTTTTCCTAAACCACATGGATCCACCAGAGTCATTGCATGTGTATTCTTTTCCTAAACGACCACAAGATTCATTGCATCTATCGTCTCTTCCTAAACAACCACTAGAGTCATTGCATGTGTGTTCCTTTCAAAAACCACCACCAGAATCACTGTATGTGTCTTATTTTTCTTAACCACATGGATCCAATAGAGTCATTGCATGTGTGTTCCTTTCATAAACCACCACTAGAGTCATTGCATGTGTGTTCCTTTCAAAAACTGCACAGATCCACTAGATGTCATTGCATGTGTGTTCCTTTCCTAAACCACCACTAGAGTCATTGCATGTGTGTTCCTTTCAAAAACTACACAGATCCACCAGAGTCATTGCATGTGTGTTCTTTTCCTAAACCACCACTAGAGTCATTGCATGTGTGTTCCTTTCCTAAAGCACCACCAGATTCATTGCATGTGTCTTCTTTTCCTAAACGACCACCAGATTCATTGCATGTATCTTCTCTTCCTAATCAACCAGTACAGCCATTGCATGTGTTTTCCTTTCCAAAACCACCATCAGAGTCATTTTATGTGTCTTATTTTTCTAAACCACATGGATCCAACAGTCATTGCATGTGTGTTCCTTTCCTAAACCAGCACTAGAGTAATTGGATGTGTGTTCCTTTCAAAGACTGCACAGATCCACTGGATGTCATTGCATGTGTGTTCCTTTCCTAAACCACCACTAGAGTCATTGCATGTGTGTTCCTTTCAAAAACTACACAGATCCACCAGAGTCATTGCATGTCTGTTCTTTTCCTAAACCACTAACAGAGTCATTGCATGTATGTTCTTTTTCTAAACCACATGGATCCACTAGAGTCATTGCATGTGTGTTCATTTCCTAAGCCACCACCCGATTCATTACATGTGTATTCTTTTCCTAAACAACATGGATCCACCAGAGTCACTTCATGTGTATTCTTTTCCTAAATGCCCACCAGATTCATTGCATGTATCTTCTCTTCCTAAACAACCACTAGAGTCATTGCATGCGTGTTCCTTTCCACCAGAGTCATTGTATGTGTCTTATTTTTCTAAACCACATGGATCCAACAGAGTCATTGCATGTGTGTTCCTTTCCTAAACCACCACTAGAGACATTGCATGTGTGTTCCTTTAAAAAACTGCACAGATCCACTTGATGTCATTGCATGTGTGTTCCTTTCCTAAACCACCACTAGAGTCATTGCATGTGTGTTCCTTTCAAAAACTACATAGATCCACCAGAGTCATCGCATGTGTGTTCTTTTCCTAAACCACCACCAGAGTCATTGCATGTGTGTTCTTTTTGTAAACCACATGGATCCACCAGAGTCATTGCATGTGTGTTCCTTTCCTAAACCAACACCTGAGTCATTGCATGTGTGTTCCTTTCAAAAACTGTTCAGATCCATTGGATGTCATTGCCTGTGTGTTCGTTTCCTAAACCACAAGAAGAGTCATTGCATGTGTGTTCCTTTCAAAAACTAAGCAGGTCCACCAGAGTCATTGCATGTGTGTTCTTTTCCTAAACCACCACCGGAGTCATTGCCTGTTTGTCCTTTTCCTAGACCACATTGATCCATCATAGTCATTGCATGTGTGGTTCCTTTTCCTAAACCACCACCAGAGGCATTGCATGTGTCTTGTTTTCCTAAACCACCACAAATGTCATTGCATGTGTGTTCCTTTCCTAAACTACATTTATCCACTAGAGTCGTTGCATGTGTGTTCCTTTCGAAACCACCACCAGAGTCGTTGCGTGTGTCTTCTTTCCTTAAAAACCCACCAGAGTCATTACATGTGTTTTCCTTTCCTAAACCATCATTAGATTCATTGCATGTGTGTTCTTTTCCTAAACCACATTGATCCACCAGAGTCATTGCATGTATGTTATATTCCTAAGCCACCACCAGAGTCATTGCATGTGTTTTATTTTCCTAAACCACATGGATCCACCAGAGTCATTGCATGTGTGTTCCTTTTGTGAACCACCACTAGAGTCATTGCAAGTGTGTTCCTTTACTAAACCACCACCAGAGTCATTGCATGTGTCTTCATTTCCGAAACCACATGGATCCACTAGAGTCATTGCATGAGTCTTCCTTTCCTAAACCACCACCAGAGTCATTGCATGTATGTTCCTTTCCTGAACCACAACGAGATTCATTGCATCAGTCTTCCTTTGCTAAACCACACTAATGCACCAGAGTCATTGCATGTGTGTTCATTTCCTAAGCCATCCCCATAGTCATTTCATGTGTGTTCCTTTCCTAAACCACATGGATTCACTAGAGTCATTGCATGTGTGTTCATTTCCTAAACCACCACTAGAGTCATTGCATGTATCTTCCTAAACCATATGGATCCACCTCAGTCATTGCATGTGTGTTATTTTCCTAAACCACCACTAGAGTCATTGGATGTGACTTCCTTTCCTAAACGATACTAATCCAGCAGAGTCATTGCATGTGTGTTCCTTTCCTAAACCACATGGATCCAATAGAGTCATTGCATGTGTGTTCATTTCCTAAACCACCACTAGAGTCATTGCATGTGTGTTCATTTCCTAAACCACCACTAGAGTCATTGCATGTGTGTTCTTTTCCTAAACCACCACCAAAGTCATTGCATGTGTCTTCCTTTCCTAAACCACACTAATCTACCAGAGTCATTGCATGTGTGTTCCTTTCCTAAGCTACCACCAGAGTCATTGCTTGTATGTTCCTTTCCTAAACCACATGGATCCACTAGAGTCATTGCATGTGTGTTATTTTCCTACACCACATGGATCCACCAGAGTCATTGCATGTGTGTTATTTTCCTAAACCACATGGATCCACCAGAGTCATTGCATGTGTGTTGTTTTCCTAAACCACCACCAGAGTCATTGCATGTATCTTCTCTTCCTAAACCACCACTAGATTCATTGCATGTGTATTCCTTTCCAAAACCACCACCAGTGTTATTGCATGTGTCTTATTTTTCTAAACCACATGGATCCACCAGAGTCATTGCATGTGTGTTCCTTTCCTAAACCACCACTTGAGTCATTGCATGTGTGTTCCTTTCAAAATTGCATGTGTGTTCGTTTGAATGTCATTGCACAGATCCTTTGAATGTCATTGCATGTGTGTTCGTTTCCTAAACCACAAGAAGAGTCATTGCATGTGCGTTCCTTTCAAAAACTACACAGATCCACCAGAGTCATTGAATGTGTGTTCTTTTCCTAAACCACATTCATCCATCAGAGTCATTGCATGTGTGTTCCTTTACTAAACCACCACCAGAGTCATTGCATGTGTCTTCCTTTCCTAAACCATAGTGATCCACCAGAGTCATTGCATGTGTTTTCCTTTCCTAAACCACACTGATCCACAAGAGTTATTGCATGTGTGTTCCTTTCCTAAGCCACCACCAGAGTGATTGCATGTGTGTTTGTTTCCTAAACCACATGGATCCACCAGAGTCATTGAATGTGCGTTCATTTCCTAAACCACCACCAGAGTCGTTGCATGTGTATTCTTTTCCTAAACCACATGGATCCACCAGAGTCATTGCATGTGTATTATTTTCCTAAACGACCACCAGATTCATTGCATGTATCTTTTCTTCCTAAACAACCACTAGAGTCATTCCATGTGTGTTCCTTTCCAAAACCACCACCAGAGTCATTGTATGTGTCTTATTTTTCTAAACCACATGGATCGAACGGAGTCATTGCATGTGCGTTGCTTTCCTAAACCACCACTAGAGTCATTGCATGTGCGTTCCTTTCAAAAACTGCACAGATCCACTAGATGTCATTGCATGTGTGTTCCTTTCCTAAACCACCACTAGAGTCATTGCATGTGTGTTCCTTTCAAAAACTATACAAATCCACCAGAGTCATTGCATGTGTGTTCTTTTCCTAAACCACCACCAGGGTCAGTGCATATGTGTTCTTTTTCGAAACCACATGGATCCACCAGAGTCATTGCATGTGTGTTCCTTTCCAAAACCACCACTTGAGTCATTGCATGTGTGTTCCTTTCAAAAATTGCACAGATCCATTGAATGTCATTGCCTGTTTGTTCGTTCCCTAAACCACAAGAAGAGTCATTGCATGTGCATTCCTTTCAAAAACTACACAGATCCACCAGAGTCATTGCATGTGTGTTCTTTTCCAAAACCACATTCATCCATCAGAGTCATTGCATGCGTGTTCCTTTACTAAACCTCCACCAGCGTCATTGCATCTGTCTTCGTTTCCTAAACCACACTGATCCACCAGAGTCATTGCATGTGTGTTCCTTTCCTAAACCACATGGATCCACTAGACTCATTGCATGTGTATTCATTTACTAAACCACGACCAGAGGCATTGCATGTGACTTCTTTTCCTAAACCACATGTGTCCACCAGAGTCATTGCATGTGTGTTCTTTTCCTAAACCACCACAAGCGTCATTTCATTTGTCTTCCTTTCCTAAACCACACTGATCGACCAGAGTCATTGCATGTGTGTTCCTTTCCTAAGCCACCACCAGAGTCATTGCATGTGTGTTCCTTTCCTAAACCACATGGATCCACCAGAGTCATTGAATGTGTGTTCATTTCCTAAACCACCACTAGAGTCATTGCATGTGTATTCCTTTCCTAAACGACCACCAGATTCCTTGCATGTATCTTCTCTTCCTAAACAACCACTAGAGTCATTGCATCTGTGTTCCTTTCCAAAACCACCACTTGACTCATTGTATGTGCTTATTTTTCTAAACCACATGGATCCAATAGAGTCATTGCATGTGTGTTCCTTTCCTAAACCACCACTAGAGTCATTGCATGTGTGTTCCTTTCAAAAACTGGAGAAATCCACTGGATGTCATTGCATGTGTGTTCCATTCCTAAACCACCACTAGAGTCACTATCTTGTGTGTTCCTTTCAAAAACTACACAGATCCACCAGAGTCATTGCATGTGTGTTCTTTCCCTAAACCACCACCAGACTCATTGTATGTGCTTATTTTTCTAAACCACATGGATCTAATAGAGTCATTGCATGTGTGTTCCTTTTCTAACCACCACTAGAGTCATTGCATGTGTGTTCCTTTCAAAAACTGGACAAATCCACTGGATGTCATTGCATGTGTGTTCCATTCCTAAACCACAACTAGAGTCATTGCATGTGTGTTTCTTTCAAAAACTACATTGATCCATCAGAGTCATTGCATGTGTGTTCCTTTCCTAAACCACCACTAGAGTCATTGCATAGTCTTCTTTTCCTAAACCACCACTAGACTCATTGCATGTGTGTTCCTTTCCTAAACTACATTGATCCACCAGAGTCATTGCATGTGTGTTCCTTTCCTAAACGACCACCAGAGTTATTGCATGTGTATTCTTAAGCTAAACCATCACCTGAGTCATTACATGTGTGTTCTTTTCCTAAACCACCATTAGATTCATTGCATGTGTGTTCTTTTCCTAAACCACATTGATCCACCAGAGTCATTGCATGTGTGTTATATTCCTAAACCCTCACCAGAGTCATTGCATGTGTCTTCTTTTCCTAAACCCCTTGGATCCACCAGAGTCATTGCATGTATGGTCTTTTCCAAACCACCACTAGAGTCCTTGCATGTGTGTTCCTTTCCTGAACCACCACTAGAGTCATTGCATGTGTATTTCTTTCCTAAACCACCACTAGATTAATTGCACGTGTCTTCATTTCCTAAACCACATGGATCCACCAGATTCATTGCATGAGTCTTCCTTTCCTAAACCACCACCAGAGTCATTGCATGTATGTTCCTTTCCTAAACCACAACCAGATTCATTGCATGAGTCTTCCTTTCCTAAACAACACTGATCCAACAGAGTCATTGCATGTGTGTTCATTTCCGAAGCCACCACCAGAGTCATTGCTCGCTGGGGAACTCCAAGAGGAAGGTATGATGAGCACAACAGCAAGTTTTCCCTCAGTTATGAAACCAAGGTTTAATCGAACCAGTAGGAGCAAGGAAACGCCACAAAGGTGTTGCTTGCTAAACTTTGGCAGGGTGCACTACCGGTGCCAGCAGCAACATGGAGACCTGCACAACACAACCTTAGAACTCTACTGCCAACTTGTAATGAGCTTGTCAATCTCACCGGTTTTGCTGAAAACAAACGATTAAACGTATCGAGTGAAAGAAAGTAATAGTTTGCAGAAAGTAAACACAAAGAAGTAACAAGTTGATTGTAGATTGATAGTAAAAGAAAGGACCGGTGTCCATTGTTCACTAGTGGTGGCTCTCCTTAAGATAGATAACATGTTGGGTGAACAAATTACAGCGGGGCAATTGACAAACATTGAGAAAGCATACAAGCATATACTACTCATTTTGACTCCTTTGAGATTTGATTAGGCATTACAACATTATACATAGACCGGCATCCAACTGCATATATGACTAATAATCCACCTTCAGGTTATCATCCGAACCCCCTCCAGTATTAAGTTGCAAGGAACGGATAATTGCATTATGAATTGTGTGTAAAGTAAACAATACGATGGTTCTATGAACAAAGGATTGTTGTTTTCTCCCTAGTAGCAACATCACATCTAGTACCTTAGAGATTTCTGTCACTTCCCTAGATTACTAGAGGCATGAAGCCACTATCGAGCATAAATACTAACTCTTGGAGTTGCCAGCATCTACTTGGCCAAGATAGCTACTAACAATGGAAAGCATGCAAGATCACAAATAACCAAGACAT
This sequence comes from Avena eriantha, assembly GCA_910589775.1. Lineage (NCBI taxonomy): Eukaryota > Viridiplantae > Streptophyta > Magnoliopsida > Poales > Poaceae > Avena > Avena eriantha. The sequence continues at coordinate 450,573,605 of OU342743.1, read as the reverse complement.
GATAGAATCAATAATCAATCTGAAATAGCATCTCAATATCCATCGGATCCCCGCAAACACAACATGCAGAATTACAAATAGATGATCTTGATCATGAAAAGAGCTCACAAGATCTAGACATGATAGCACAAAGCAGGAGAACCAGCTATCTAGCTACTACATGGACCCATAGTCCAGAGATGAGCTACTCACGCATCACACCGAGGCTTGCATGATGATGAAGAAGGCCGCCAGGGTGAATTCCTCTCTCTGGCAGGGTGCCAGGAAGAGCTTCAGATCCCTCCCAATCTAGGGATAGAGATGGCGGTGGTTACAGACTCTTTCGTGGAATTTTGATTGGGTTCTTAGGGTTTCTGTATCGGAGGCAACTTATAGGCGGAAGGAGAGGCCGAGGGAGTGCCTGGGGCGGCCAGACCACCCCCTAGCGCGGGCCAGGCCTGGCTGTGCGGCCAGGTGGTGTGGTCGAGCCCCAGCCCCTCTTTGTCTCATATTCTGGCTCCAGGTGTCCCTTGGTGAAAAACTGACTTTGGCTTTTGTCTCGTCTAATTCCGAGAATATTCATTTTCTGACTTTCCTGGAACCAAAAATAGCAGAAAACAGGCAGTTGGCACTATGGCTCTTGTTAATAGGTTAGTCCAAGAAATCATATGAAAAGTACTCCAAAGTGTGGACAAAACATAAGAAAGTAGATAAAACCAAGCATGGAACATCCAAAATTATGGATACGTTTGCAACATATCAACATCCCCAAGCTTAACTCCTGCTCGTCCTCGAGTAGGTAAGTGATAAAAAGAAAGAATAATTTTTGAGGTGACATGCACCATCATAAACTTGATCAAAGTATTTGTAAAACATTCAAAGCTGGGATCATAGTACTTCAATCATAACATGAAAGACAAAGTTCTAACAATAAGGCAAAGCAACTATGTTGCAACATGAAAAGGCACAAAAAAAGATTCATCAATAACAATGCTTTGCAAGAAGTTTGTTTGTTTCACATAAAGAAAACATATCATAGTAGCATTCAGCTTGTCCCTCATAGAGTAGCAAACATAAATGCATAGGACGCCTTCAAAGTTCATAAGAGTGGCTAGATACGAATAGTTTAAAACAAGCAATATCAAAGCTATGCATCAATCAACAAGTCTTGGGACAATGCACATAGAAGTAAGAATGGCCACTATGCTCAGATTCAAGTTTCCAACGTAAAAGAAAGGCCTTCATAGAAGGAACCACAGATTCAAGTTTCCAACGTATCAACAACCACCAGATTCATTGCATGTGTCTTCCTTTGCTAAACCACACTGATCCACTAGAGTCATTGTATGTGTGTTCCTTTCCTAAGCCACCACCAGAGTCATTGCATGCGTGTTCCTTTCCTAAACCACATGGATCCACTAGAGTCATTGCATGTGTGTTCATTTCCTAAGCCACCACCATAGACATTGCATTTGTGTTCCATTCCTAAACCACATGGATCCACTAGAGTCATTGCATGTGTGTTCATTTCCTAAGCCACCACCAGAGTCATTACATGTTTCTTCTTTTCCTAAACCACATGGATCCACCAGAGTCATTGCATGTGTGTTCTTTTCCTAAACCACCACCAGATTCATTGCATGCTACTTCCTGTCCTAAACCACAATGATCCACCAGAGTCATTGCATGTGTGTTCCTTTCCTAAACCACTGTTGACTCATGTATTAACAAGCTTGTTGGGGAACCCCAAGAGGAAGCATATACTACTCATCTTTACTCCTTTGAGACTTGATTGGTCATTACAACATCATACATAGACCGGCATCCAACTGCATCTATGACTAATAATCCACCTTTAGGTTATCATCCAAACGCCCTCCAGTATTATGTTGCAAGCAACGGATAATTGCATTACGAATTGCGTGTAAAGTAAACAATACGATTGTTCTATGAACAAAGGATTATTCTTTTCTCCCTAGTAGCAACATCACATCTAGTACCTTACAGATTTCTGTCACTTCCCAGATTACTAGAGGCACGAACCCACTATCGAGCATAAATACTAACTCTTGGAGTTGCTAGCATCTACTTGGATAATATAGCTACTAACAACGGAAAGCATGCAAGATCACAAATAACAAAGACATGATAGAATCAATAATCAATCTGAAATAGCATCTCAATATCCATCGGATCCCCGCCAACACAACATGCAGAATTACAAATAGATGATCTTGATCATGAACGGAGCTCACAAGATCTAAACATGATAGCACAAAGGAGGAGAACCAACCATCTAGATACTACATGGACTCGTAGTCCAGAGATGAACTACTCACGCATCACATCAGAGCCTTGCATGATGATGAAGAAGGCCTTCAGGGTGAATTCCCCTCTCCGGTAGGGTGCCGAGAAGAGCTTCAGATCCCTCCCGGTCTAGGGATGGAGATGACGACGGCTACATACTCTTTCGTGGAATTTTGATCAGGTCCTTGGGGTTTCTGTATCGGAGGTAACTTTTAGGCGGAAGGAGAGGCCGAGAGGGTGCCTAGGGCGACTAGACCACCACCTAGCGCTGGCCAGGCCTGGCCGCGCGGCAAGGTGGTGTGGCCGGGCCCCAGCCCCTCTCCGTCTCCTATTCTGGCTCCTGGTGTCCCTCGGTGAAAAACTCACTTTGGCTTTTGTGCCATCCAATTCCGAGAATATTCATTTTCTGACTTTCCTGGAACCAAAAATAGTAGAAAACAGGCAAATGGCACTATGGCTCTTGTTAATAGGTTAGTCCATGTAATCATGTGAAAAGTACTCCAAAATGTGGACAAAACAAAAGAAAGTAGTTAAAACCAAGCATGGAACATCAAAAAAATTATGGATACATTTCCAACGTATCAACAACCACCAGAGTCATTGCATGTGTGTTCCTTTCCTAAACCACCACCAGAGTCATTGCATGGGACTTCCTTTCCTAAACCACACTGATCCACCAGAGTCATTGCATGTGTGTTCCTTTCCTAAACCAAATGGATCCACTAGAGCCATTGCATATGTGTTCATTTCCTAAACCACCACCAGAGTCATTGCATATGACTTATTTTCCTGAACCATATGGATCCACCAGAGTCATTGCATGTGTGTTCTTTTCCTAAACCAACACCAGAGTCATTGCATGTGTCTTCCTTTCCTAAACCACAATGATCCACGAGAGTCATTGCATGTGTCTTCCTTTCCTAAGCCACCACCAGAGTCATTGCATGTGTGTTCCTTTCCTAAACCACATGGATCCACTAGAGTCATTGCATGTTGTTCATTTCCTAAACCACCACCAGAGTCATTGCATGTGTATTTGTCGTGGTGGTGTCACGGCAGATGCCATGGATAGGCTAAAGGTGGGGACTAATATGCACTAGGGGAATCCAGGTAGGGATAGTGAGGTGATTCCTCACAGAGAAGTTATATTTGATTCACTTCCAAGGTTTACAAGTGCTCCTAGAGTTGTCTTGGGGAGAGGAGGAAGAAGGGACTCTCTTACTCTCGCTAGTAGCTGACCCGTACAGGACCAACCCGTCGAACCTAACCTTTCTATAGAGGCCCTAGCCCTCCTTATATAGAGGTGGCTAGGTCTCCACTTAGGGCATATGTGGAGGCATATTCCAGGGAATATGCCTCCTCCCAAGATAGTAAACCGACCGGGTTACTTTTCCCCCGCGTCATCCATGAAGAGGCTACGTGAGCCTCTACAGCGCCTGCGTCACCTGACATCGGTTTCGTCACCTTTGTCGGCCACGCCTCGCTGGTCCTGCCTCTGTCCGCTTCACTCATGCCGTGCGTACCAGGGCTACTTTTGACCAGCGAGATTTCTTCCTTCTCCTAGAAGCTTGACATGAACCGGATCGTAGTTGATCCGGCCACACCCGTTCCTGCATGAAAGTTAGATACATCCTTCCGACTTACGGCTTAAGTCGGTTGAGTCCAAGTTAGGTGGACGCCCCTGGTCCGGGTTACTCCGTGATTTGGCCTGCCTTGAGGTGGCCCGGCCAGCATCCTCTTTGACCTTGCAGAACGTCGGCTAACTCGGCCTTTATACCCCGGGGTGACCCTACCTAGGGGTATCCCCCCAACATTAGTCCCCGAAGCTGGTGCGGTCTTAGCTGCCTTGGCCGCTAAGGCCACATCAGGTTCCATTTCACTGAGCGTAGGATCTTATTTCCGAGTTACCTCCTTATCTCAGATTCTATGAATTTACATTCCCTTGGCACATTCCAAGTTTTCACTTGCTGGCCGGGTTACCACATTATCTCGGATTCTATGGATTTACTTTCCCTTGGCACATTCCAAGTTTTCACTTGCTGGCCGGGTTACCACATTCTCATCCGGGTTGTTCTTCCTTCTCCTGTATGCTTCCCCACGTGGAGGCTAATCATCACATCGCCTCATTTTAAGGGCCAGCCACAGTAACCGCCGCAGTGATTGTCAGGAGTTACTGTGCATGTATCACGTCATGCCTGCCTCCTCGTTAACTGCATCAATGCGTCGCGTCATGGGATCTGCTGCGCCATGTGACCTTCCGTGTGGCCTGGTTCTGATTGGCAAATCCGGTGTGTACACGGCCACATCGTGTGGTGTAACCGCAAAACACGATCCCACTTCCCCCACGAGGGAGTGGTTAAATAGGGGAGGGGCGCGCCCCTTAGGTATTTTCCCCCTTCCGCGCCCCTCTGCCTCCAGTTCCTCTTCTTCGTCTTCTCCCGCGACAGCGCCGCCGCCACCTCTTCTAAGTAGCAGCGCTGCCGCTGCTGCGCACCTCCTCTGCCACGGATCGCTGTCAGTCTAGGCCGCTGCCCCCCACTGCCGCTAGCGCCAACGAGGGCAATGAACTCGAGATGACAGAGGAGGAACTCGGCGGCACCGAGAAAGAGATGGAGGAAGACGCCGCCACAGCGGACCGTGGTGTGTGGGCTGGATCCTGGGTCTGCCAGGATGACCTGGACTGGCTCTACCGCACCAGGTGCATCCCCGCCAGAGTCACCGCGTGCCTCGCCTCCACCGAACTTGCCCCCTCACCCAATCCGGGTGAGTATGTGGTGTTCTTGTCACACTTCCAGCGGGGTTTCGGTTTGCCGGTCAGCGATTTTTTCCACGATTGGTTGAATACCTACGAACTCCAGCCGCACCACCTTCCTACCAACGCAATCACCTCTCTCTCTGCTTTCGCCTCCACGATCGAAGGCTATGCCGGCTTATGGCCCACGAAGGAGCTATGGATCCGGTTTTTCGGGCTTCGTCGCAACGTCATTCCGAACATTCAGCTTGACCCGGAGGACAAGCAGCTTACGTAGTTCGGGGCTGCGTCCATCTCTCCCCGGAGGCTATCCATTTTCCCCCGAGTCACCGGGCTGGAGTCCTGCAAGGGATGGGCCCGGACTTTCTTTTATGTCCGGAACGCCGGCACCGAAGACTTGATCCGGCTGCTCCCCTACGCTCCGGGTCCTCCTAACCCGGAGATGTGGGACGTTGTCCCCAAGAAGCCCACGACCTTGGCCAACCAGGTCAATAAAAGGATCGCCGGGTCAAGCCTCTCTTCACCACCCACAAGGACTTCTCCTCTGAGTGGACATGGGGAATTGAGCACTTTTACTGTGATAGGCTTCCTCCCGCGGTAAGTTTTGTGCCGCAAACTTTCTCCGAATTAATCCTTATGTCGGTCGTTGTCGTATTTTTAACTATGTTGTCTGTTCTTTTCCTTAGCTATTCCTTTAGTAGACCCTCGAAGATGGCACCGATCCCACCCTTAAGTGGGCGCCTAACTGGTAGACCTCGGACGAGGAAGAGCCGGATCAGGAGATGTTCCTTCCAATGACCGATGCTACGAAGCAACCCACCGGTAAACTCTCTTCCATTAGAGATTGGCCCGATGATGAAGATGACTCGGATGTCGAGGTGATGCAAGCTCTTGACGCTGTCCCCCTTTCTTATGCTTTTCCGACATCAGCTAACCCGGGTGGGCAGATCCATGAGGACCCTCCCCTTGCCGTGGGTGACCCTGTTCCGGTTGCACCGAAGAAGAAGCGGGGAGCTGCATCAACTTCTTCCTCCGGACCTTCTCAGCCTACCAAAAGGCGAAAGAAGTCCGGGGACAAAACTGCCTCCAAGCCTGCAACCAAGGGCCCGGCACGAAGGGCTCGGAAGCCTAAGGATCCCCTGACCTCGGATGCGTAAGCCTCTTATCCCTCAGCCATTTACTTGCTCTTGTACTGTTTTAGTTACTCGTCCGACATTGTTTGATTCGGTAGGGCCACGGTGGAGGTCCCCCAGAGTAGGTCTGGCATTGCTTCGCTGCTCCACCTAGCCCTTCTCCCCCTCGTGGCGACGAGCCACGTCCGCTGAGCCCTATTCCAGAGGGTTCTGCGGCTGCTCCGGGTTTTTCTCCACCTCGTCAAGAGGGGGGCAACCTTGAAGCAGGGGAGACTGGCCCAGCCAAGGCGGCGACATCCACAACTTCGGCTCCGCCGCAACCAGCTACCACCGAGACTACCTCAGCACCAGCACTAGCACCAACTCCGGCACCAGCACCAACTCCAGCAGCAAGAGCACCAGCAGCAGCACCAAGCCCAGCAGCAAGAGCACCAGCGCCAAGCTCCTCGGCCTCGTCCGAGACTTCTCAGTCTCGGCGAGAAAGTACCCAAACAGCTCCCAAGGGAAAATCTGCTTCAACCACTTCCTCCTCCCAGTAGCCCAAGGGCAAAAAGGCCCCTGACGCCACCAGGACAGCGTTCGTCGAGGCTGGACAGTGCACTCTCGCATTCATGCTTCCCAAGAAGCCTCCAGCACCGAAGGATGCCCCTGCCGAGCCAGCTGAGGCACAACATATGGTTTTGCACACCAGCCCGACCCTTGCCCTGGTTGAGAGGAGGGAGGCGCATGCGAAGGGCTTGGTGGTGCCCCATATGCCCACCGGCGAGCGATACCCTCCGAGCCTGATTGAATTCGTCATGAATTGGAACAAGGCGGAGTTTGTCCACAACGACGATCTTCCGAAGAAGTTCGGCCCCGCTGAATTTTCAGCCCAAATGAACACAGCCGCTAAGGCAATTAACCTCACGGGTCGGATGATGGAGGTACGTTACTTCTCCTTTTCCTTATCATGTTGTAGATATTGATGATATAACCATTAGTCCCCGAGCCTCCGGGGGAGTAACTTGTTACTCGGCCGGATGCTCCTTAGAAAACTAACCTAGATCCTTGATAACTTCAAATATGCACACACCGAGAGCCGGGTTAAGTTCCTTTGGCCCGGATTTTGTACACTTCGAATATGCACACACGTAGAGCCGGGTTATGTTCCACTTGGGCTGCATTTTGTACACTTTGAATATGCACACACCTAGAGCCGGGTTAAGTTCCACTTGGCCTGGATTTTGTACACTTCGAATATGCACACACCTAGATCCGGGTTAAGTTCCACTTGGCCTGGATTTTGTAAACTTCGAATATGCACAAAGCTAAGTTGTATTTTTGTATTCTTTCCAGGTGACCACCAACCGCCGGAGCGCTGAGTTTCAGCGTCTCCTGGACACTCATAAGATGCTACGCGCCAAGCATAACGCACTCCTCGCTGAATATGAGAAACGGGGTAGGTTTCTTCCTTGACACTTCTCCATTTTCATTCATCTTCTTCTGCCGAACTAATCCATCATTCGGTTTTCGCAGCTGGGGTGGAGGCTGAGAACAAGCTTATGAGGAAGAATCTGGATCAGATCAAGGGTAAGTTATATCTACTCAACCTTGCTTCTGCTTTTCATCTCCATTCCTCCTTGGCTTGGCAAACATTCATACCTCAGTTTTGCCAGGTTGACAAACTATTTCAGTATCGCTGGAAGATAGTGTGCACGTGCCTGATATGATGCCGCATTTTCTCGAACAAGCAGGGCAGCATCAGGCCGAGCTTAAAAAGAAAGACGATGAGCTTGCCCTCCTCCGGACCAAGGATGATGAGATCGCCAAGCTTAAAGCCGAGATGAAAAAAATTGAAGGCACAACATCAATCCGAGCTCCAAAAGGCTGGCAAAGACTATACCGAGGAGCGCGAACGCCTCAACCTCCAAATTGCCAAGGACCGAGAACTTCTCCAGGAGTCCGACGTCAAGCTTGAGTCGGCGAATGCTGAACTTGTGCAGCTTCACAAAAGACGTGATGACTGTACCAGGGAGTTGACTCGGGTCCTCAGCCATATTTCACGTGAGTTCCTTTCCCTTATCTGGCATATTTCTCCGGGTTACTTCACATGTCTTTTCTTTATCTGCTTCTCTTATCTCGCTTTCAGGCAAATTTCCAAAGGGCACTGCCATCGCGAGCGCTGCTGTTGCTGATTTCCGCCGAGAGAGGGGTACTCCCGTTGGGCCTGACGCTGAAGAGATTCCCTATGACATGGAGGACCTGCTGGTCAGCTTGTCATCTCGCGTGGAAATTATCAAGAACTATGGCAAGGATATCCTTGACGCTGCAGTCCGAGTCTTCAACATGTTTTGGCCTGCAGAAGTAACTCCAGAGGGAACCACACTTCTTGTTGAAAAATTGATGGAGTGCGAGACCCAGCTCGACCTTTGGAGGGAATCCGCTGGACGCGCCGCAGCTGGGACCGTTCTCCACTACGTACTCACGTGGTATGAGAAGATCGACCTCAACCTCTTAACGTGCATGCGCACCGGATCCAAGTGGACCTGTAACCTAGAGTGGGTAGCTCGGCCCAAGGCTTGTGCCCACAGCCTCATCGAATATGCTCTCATTCACGGAATGTACTGAGGGACCTAGCTTCCTGGAAGCCGACGGCGACGAAAACGCTGAGAACATTGAAGATGGGTCGGATGAGGATGAAGAGGGTGATGCCTCAGACATTGAAGACAGCAAAGATGATGCCGAACTTCCTCCTCCTGCTGCTCCTTAAGTGAAAAAACTTTAAAGTTTATCAGATCCCCGGTATGCCGGGTGGAATTGTATCCAGTACACATGTGATATTTTGCTACTAAGTTTTTATGCCGGATTAACTTGGGCGTAGTCCCCGAGTTTCATTTTCTTGTTCGTCCATTCTTTTGGCTCGGCTCGTGTCTACCTTGATTTGGTTTTACGACTTACGAATCCGAGCTTCAAAAATTGTCTTAACAATACTAGGAAACTTTTAGGCTTAGCTCGAAATAAATCAGCATAATAAACTAAAAACATACAAGGTTAGTTCGAAAAACAAACGTCGGCTCGATTAAGTTCTTTTCCTTAGTCGTTTTTCATGTGCTACGCAATTCCAAACTTGTTCTCTTGCTTGCCATGAAGCCAATTCTTGTTGGACAGCAGCAAGTCGAAGAGTTGGGTTTTTGGTGCTCACACACTACTAATCCAAGTTAAGTAGAACAACTTACTCCAGCTGACGTACAAACAACAAAAGACAACAAATATTATTAAGGCAGTCCCCGAGTTACTGCTCGAGGTGCCAACATCTCATTGATAAGCTCATTGCCGGCATACATACCGACATATGAGAAGACTCTGATACATACACTTCTCTGCTAAGTGTAGAAAGGACGAAATAGAGCTACCTTCCACAGACGCTTAGATTCCTCGCCGGACCTGTCCGCCTTGTTCTTTTCTTGTGGCTTTGCATCTATAAGATAATAAGAATCATTGTGCAATGCTTTGCTCACAATGAATGGCCATTCCCATGGAGGAGATAATTTATGCATGCCAGCAGTACGTTGTACCAACCGGAGCACCAGATCGCCTTCCCAGAAAACTTGGGGGCTTACTTTCCGGCTATGATAGCGTCGGAGATTTTGCTGATATATGGCGGATCTGGACAATGCCAATTCTCTCGCTTCATCCAGCAGATCAACATCATTTTGCCGGGCTTCTTGCACTTCGGCTTCTGTGTATTGGGTGACCCTAGGCGAATCATGCTCTATGTCGGCTGGTAATACAGCTTCTGCCCCATATACCAGAAAAAATGGCATATAACCCGTTGGTCGATTTGGAGTTGTTCTTAAACTCCATAGTACCGCTGTTAGTTCTTCTACCAGCACCCCGCTGATCTTTGCAGCGGCTCAATGAGCCGGGGTTTTATCCCGGACAATACTAATCCGTTGGATCTTTCCACGTGTCCATTCGAAGCGGGGTGGGCTACCGAGGCAACGTCCAACTGGATCTTCTTATCCCGGCAGAAACGCGCAAATGCTCCTTCCGCAAAGTTTGTGCCATTATCGGTTATGATAGTGTGAGCATAACCGTATCTCAAGATGATGTCTTTGAGAAACGTCACGGCCGTAGCTCCATCACATTTTCTTATTGGCTTCACCTCGATCCACTTTGTAAATTTGTCTACCATGACCAAAATGCGAGTCATATTTCCCCTTGTTGGTTTAAACGGGCCCACCATGTCCAAACACCACACGGCAAATGGCCAGGTGATTGGTATGGTCTTGAGCTCCAACATTGGCATATGTGTCTTGGTAGCATACCTCTGACAACCATTGCACTTTCTCACCAGATCTTCTACTTGTTCTAAGGCACTTGGCCAGTAGAATCCATGCCGGAAAGCTTTTGCCACCAAGGCTCGGGACGAGGCATGATGCCCGCACTCCCCTTGATGTATATCTCGGAGGATGTCAAGCCCTTCTTCCGGGTCAACGCATCGCTAGAGGACGTTGGTTACACTCCTTTTTATCGCTCGGAATTAATGATTGTGTACGCCTTTGCTCTCCTCTGAGTTTGCCTGGATAGCACTTCCTCAGTGGGTAACGTTCCGTCTTTTAGGAATTGAAATATAGGTAGTGCCCAAGCTGGTATTGCTCGCACAGGGAACACATCCTCATCAATTTCCATCTGATCCACCGGCATAACTTCAACCGGATCATGCTGAGCAGTCCTCGGGTCTTGCGAAGCAGTCCCCGGGTCTCGCGAAGCAGTCCCCGGGTTTCGCGCACCACCTCCTATGTCAATGTCCATGGGCACAGCTCCAGATTCTGTATCCTCCGGGACGTAAATTGAGTCGGTTTCTGGGGACCGCCTGATAGACGGTTTTATGAGGTGTTCCAATGCTACCCCTGGTGGAATTGCTTGTCGGGTTGATCCGAGCTTCGACAATATGTCGGCAGCTTCATGTTCCACCCGGGGTACATGGTGAAATTCACATCCCTCAAAGTAACCAGATATCTTCTGCACATGAAATCTGTACAACGCCATGTTTGGGTCAAGTGCGTCCCACAGTCCCGACACTTGCTGTATTACCAAATCTGAGTCGCCAAAGCATAGGATGTGACGTATCCCAATTTATGTTGCCACTTTGAGCCCATGCACAAGTGCTTCATACTCAGCGACATTGTTTGATGCCGTGAAATGGATCTGCAGCACATATTTCAGCTGGTCCTTCTTTGGCGAGGTAAGTACGATTCCGGCGCCTAGCCCGGTTTTTGTTTTAGACCTGTCAAAGTGCATCCTCCAGTAATTCGGATCTGGTAGCGGTGGTTCGTATTATACCTCGGCCCAGTGCACAAACAAGTCGGCTACAACCTGAGACTTGATTGCTTCTCTTCTGTCATATTGTGGTGCATAGGGAGCTAGTTCAATTGCCCATTTTGGAATTCTACCACTTGCATCCTTGTTACTCATTATCTCGGATATGGGAGCCTCACATATTACCTTGATGGGATGCTCCTCAAAGTAATGCTTCAACTTCTTAGCTGCCATATACAGACCATATGCCACTTTCTGATACTGTGGGTAGTTCAGCTTTGAGGTAGACAACACCTCACTCAGATAATATACTAGCCTTTGCACTGACTTACGCTCTTCGTCGCGCTCTACCACAATTACTGCACTTACAACTCGGTTGGTTGCGGCTATATAGAGCAACATTGGCTCCTTTGATAGTGGAGAGGCTAACACTGGTGCAGTGGCTAACATCTTCTTTAAGTGAGCAAAGGATTCATTCGCCTGCAGCGTCCAAACAAACTTATCCGACGTTTTCATGAGTTGATAGAGAGGCAATGCCTTTTCTCCCAACCGACATACAAACCGACTTAACGATGCCAGGCAACCAGTGAACTTATGGACATTGTTAAGACACTTCGGCAGTTCCATTCGCTCAATGGCCCGGATTTTAGTTGGATTAACTTTGATACCTCGCCTGGAAACAAGAAATCCGAGTAATTTTCTAGCCAGGACACCGAAGGTACACTTTTCCGGGTTAAGCTTCATCCGGAACCTTCTTAAGTTCGCGAACGTCTGCCTGATATCGTCAAGGACAGTTTTGCCTTCCTTGGTCTTGATAACCATATCATCCACATACACTTGTACATTTTGACCTATTTGGTCGTGCAAACATTTCTGCATACATCTTTGGTACGTTGCTCCTGCATTACGTAAACGAAATAGCATGGTGCGATAGCAATAAGCCCCATACGGGGTGATAAATGCAGTCTTTATTTGATCATCCGGATTCAGAGGTATCTGGTGGAAACCAGAATATGCATCAATGAATGACAACAGTTCACATCCAGCAGTTGAGTCTATGATCTGATCTATCATTGGCAGTGGAGATGGATCTTTTGGACACGCCTTGTTCATGTTCGTGTAATCGATACACATATGCCAAACCACTGCCACATTTGGATCATCCTTCTTCTTATCCACCAGCACCGGATTAGATAACCAATCCGGATAAAGAACTTCCATGATAAATCCTGTAGCCAACAAATGAGCTATCTCATCTCCGATGACTTTCCTCCTATCTTCGGCAAAGCGGCGGAGAGGTTGCTTCACCGGCTTTTCCCCGGGTCTCACATTCAAAGAGTGCTCGGCCAACTTCCTGGGAACACCTTGCAAGTCCTGTGTGGACCAAGCAAAAATGTCCCGATTCTCATGGAGGAAGTTGACGAGCTCGCTTTCCTATTTGTCATTTAACCCGGCACCAATTGTTACAGTGCGCTCTAGGAATATATCATCAACAGGCACCTTCTTGGTATCTTTCGTGGCTTGGAATGAGACACTCCCATGCGGGTTACTCAGCACCGGCATATACTGCTGCGCGGACTGAGCCAATGCCGCCACCTCTTGAATTTTTCTTTTCTCTTGCGCGATCACGAGTGACTGGGCTAGATTAGACCCGGCCAACGCACACTCAATGGAACGTCGGAAATCTCCACCAATAGTAATCACTCTGTTTGGCCCGGGCAACTTCATCTTTAAGTAACTGATATGACAACTTGCCATGAACTTGTTCAATGCTGGTCTTCCGAGTAACGCGTGATACGCACTTTCCAAGTTCACCACTTCAAACTCCAAATTCTCAGTTCGGCAGTTATCTCTTGTGCCGAACAATACGTCAACCCGGACCTTGCCTATGGGCTCACAAGAAATGCCGGGCAAAATACCATGGAAAGTTGTCCTTGTAGCCTGGAGCATGTTCTCTGAGATACCCAACTTGCGCATTGTGTCCGCATACATGATGTTAATACTACTACCATTGTCAATCAGTACCTTGGAGAACCTTACATTGATGTTAGGCCCAATGAATGTCGGATCCAGCACTAAGGCATACGAACCAGGACTTGGCATAAGCTTGGGATGATCGTTAATGCTCTAGGTGATTTCCTGGTCCGACCAAGGCATATACCTCGTCACTGCTGGCATTACTGCATTCACCTCCATATGTCGGCGCTGCAAGCTCTTTCTGTCTGTTTCCTCAGTGGTAAACACACAGTAACTCTGATGATGCTCCTTGTAGTCATTCCTCCCCTCATTTCCGGGGTACCTCTGATCCAGCTGATGCTGGTTTTCTACCTGATGCACTGCATCCCTTCTCTCATGGTTATCATACCTCAGCGGAAGGGGAGGCAACATTAGCTGTTGCGTGTTTGCTCCAGAGAGTAATTGCTGCCGGGGTAACTCCTGCCGAGGTTGATCATTCCGGGGTGCCTGAGCATTCCCCGAACTACCTTGTTCTATTTTACGCATCCACTCACGTTGCCTCGTCGTATGACCCGCTGGGTTACTTGGATTTGGCGTGTGAAATTTACATGTCTGATCCAACATCGACTCATAAGTGTACCTCGGACGGTCCTTCTTTTCTTGCAACTGTTTCTTCTGCTCTAGTGTCCAAGTTTTCTTGCCATCATTTCTCGGTGTCCATTGTCCCCCTCCAGTTTTCTGACATTGATTGCCTCCTGCTCCAGGCTGATCTTGATTCACAGCTGCAACTTGTTGCGAACTGTATCGGTGATTCGGTCTGTCATCTCTTCTTTTTCCTCTATAATCATTCCTCCGGGATGATCCGGCTCCATATCTCTGGTAATATTCCTCATTTGACTCGTTTGACACAAGCCTAGGTTGTGTCGGATCACCCAAAGCATACGAATCAGCAATCCGGATCATCTCTGCCAATGTGCTTGGCATTTTCCTTTGCAACTTCTGCCACAGCTCGCTTGCATATCTGCACCCTTGCGCAAACCACGCTATGGCATGTGACTCTATCACCCCCTCACACGAGTTTCTCACGGTACACCACCGGGTTAAAAACTCCTGGTCCGTCTCGTTCGGTCTCTGCTTACACATATCTAGGGTCTGTGGCCTATTTGGCCTCTAATACGTAGTTGAGAAATTGCTGATAAACATTTCCTCAAAATCGATCCAGCAATTAATACTTCCAGGCGGCAAATTGTTCAGCCATACCCTTGCTGGCCCCTCCAACATCTGGGGTACGTATCTCACAGCCCATCTCAAGTTGCCTGTAGCAATTTTCACAGCTGTAGCATAGTTTATCAACCAATCCTCCGGCTTAGTACTGCCGTCATATGTCTTTGTGCCTCTAGGTAACTGGAAGTTAGGTACTGGCGGCTCCTTCATGATCCGGGGCCCAAAACACGCAGGACCCGGTGGACCCTGACATTCGATCTGTTATGACCTATACAGTCGATCCAGTTTCAACCTGGCATCATCAGGCATCAAATCCCTACTTCCCAATCTTGACCCTATCACAAGATAGTCCGGCCTTGGGTATCCTGCATTCACCATTTCCGAATCTCCATCGTTATATCGGTCTTGCTCTCATGGAGCAGCTCTCTGTTGCATACCTCTACCGGCACTTTGCTCTTGCCTTGGTATATTCCGCTGCTGCGGTTGTCCTGCTCCTGTCGAGTTTCGCTTTCCGACATTGCCGTTTACATCATTTCCTTGACCGGCGTTGCCTTGGTCGCGGTTACCTCGGCTAGCTTCACCTCGGCTCACACTTCGTCGATCATCATTTTTCTGTACTTCTTTTCCTTTCCCGGCCCTCATCGGGTCATATGGGACGATCTGCTTGTTTCTTCTGGCCGAGGTTACTACCTCTTATCTCGTAGGACCCCCATGAGGAGACGATGCGGCTCTAGCGGATTTCTCCGGGTTACCCACTGCCGAATGAATGATCTTGGAGGCCCCATCTCTCTCCGGGTTAGCCCTGAGCAATTCCTTATTTTGCCTGTTCGCAATCCGAACCAACTCATTGACCCTATCTTGCTATCTCTGACAGGCCTCACCCGTTAGACCCTCTAACTCGGATGCAGGAGCATCTGCTGCCCTAAGGTTCTTAGCCGGGGTACTATACCTCGGTAGCCCCACGGATAAATAGTTCTCTGACTCCTCAATCCTAGTGTCTCCCTCTTTGTTCATTTCGCTTATGAGGTTTCTCCCCTTTACTTTTACAGCATTAACTTTGTTTGCCTTTGCGTACTCATGCAGCGTCATGTTCAACGACTGCTGAGCCGCGGCTATCTTTTTCGCATCCTCTAGTATTTTTTGCCTAGTTTCCTCTAGCTCGGCTTGTGCCTGAGCCGGATCTACTGTTGCCACTACAAGGTTTGCTAAGCTATCCACCGCTTCCTGCAGCACATTCTCAGGCCTCTCTAGTGGAGGACCTCTACCTTTCCTCAGTGCCTTTGGCGTTACCTCCGGATCTGGTGCCGGATCCTTTCTTGCGCCTGCACCAGGCGCAGTCATCATCACCTCAGCACGGTCCGGGGAGCGAGTGATACGCGCCCCGTGAACCACGCTAAGGGGTGGCTCCCCTGCCTCGACGACGTGCCACGGATGAACGCATGACACATCGACAACAATGTAGACCTTGTGCACGCCGAGCTTGACGAAGAGGCCGTTGCGCGGAAGCAGGCGCGTGCCGAAGCAGCCAGCGTTGTCGCTGACAAAGTCCAGCGCTCCAAAGCGCTGAATGAGCCCGGAGACGATGCGTTCGCCGGTGCCAATGAGGTTTCCCGCCTGGATCTTGACCCCTGCTAGCGCCGCTAGCACACGGTAGGCGCCAACTGTCGTGGTGGTGTCACGGCAGATGCCATGGATAAGCTAAAGGTGGGGACTAATATGCACTAGGGGAATCCAGGGAGGGATAGTGAGGTGATTCCTCACACAGAAGTTATATTTGATTCACTTCCAAGGTTTACAAGTGCTCCTAGAGCTATCTTGGGGAGAGGAGGAAGAAGGGACTCTCTTACTCTCGCCACTAGCTAACCCGTACAGGACCAACCCGTCGAACCTAACCTTTCTACAGAGGCCCTAGCCCTCCTTATATAGAGGTGGCTAGGTCTCCACTTAGGTCATACATGGAGGCATATTCCAGGGAATATGCCTCCTCCCAAGATACTTTTCCCCCGCGTCATCCATGCAGAGGCTACGTGAGCCCCTGTAGCGCCTGCGTCACTCGACATCGGCTTCGTCACCTTTGTCGGCCACGCCTCGCTGGTCCTGCCTCTGTCCGCTTCGCTCATGCTGGGCGTACCGGGGCTACTTTTTACCAGTGAGATTCCTTCCTTCTCCTAGAAGCTTGACATGACCCGGATCGTAGTTGATCCAGCCACACCCGTTCCTCCATTAAAGTTAGATACATCCTTCCGACTTACGGCTTAAGTCGGTTGAGACCAAGTTAGGTGGACGCCCCTGGTCCGGGTTACTCCATGATTCGGCCTGCCTTGAGGTGGCCCGGCCAGCATCTTCTTTGACCTTGCCGAACCTCGGCTAACTCGGCATTTATACCCCGGCGTGACCCTACCCGGGGTATCCCCCCAACAGTATTCTTTTCCTAAACCACATGCATCCACCAGAGTCATTGCATGTGTGTTGTTTTCATAAACCACCACCAGAGTCAATGCATGTGTCTTCCTTTCCTAAACCACACTGATCCACCAGAGTCATTGCATGTGTGTTCCTTTCCTAAGCCACCACCAGAGTCATTGCATGTGTGTTCCTTTCCTAAACCACATGGATCCTCTAGAGCCATTGCATGTGTGTTCATTTCCTAAACCACCACCAGAGTCATTGCATGTGACTTATTTTGCTAAACCACATGGATCCAACGGAGTTATTGCATGTGTGTTCTTTTCCTAAACCACCACCAGAGTCATTGCATGTGTCTTCCTTTCCTAAACCACACTAATCCAGTAGATTCAATGCATGTGTGTTCCTTTCCTAAGCCACCACCAGAGTCATTGCATGTGTGTTCCTTCCCTAAACCACATGGAACCACTAGTCATTGCATTTGTGTTCATTTCCTAAACCACCACCAGAGTCATTGCATGTGTATTCTTTCCCTAAACCACATGGATCCACTAGAGTCATTGCATGTGTGTTGTTTTCCTAAACCACCACCAGAGTCATTGCATGCATCTTCTGTTCCTAAACCACCACTAGAGTTATTGCATGTGTGTTCCTTTCCAAAATCACCACCAGAGACATTGCATCTGTCTTCTTTTTTCTAAAGAACATGGATCCACCAGAGTCATTGCATGTGTGTTCCTTTCCTAAACCACCACTAGAGTCATTGCATGTCTGTTCCTTTCAAAAACAGAAGAGATCCATTGGATGTCATTGCTTGTGTGTTTGTTTCCTAAACCACCACTAGAGTCATTGCATGTGCGTTCCTTTCAAAAACTACACAGATCCAGCAGAGTCATTGTATGTGTGTTCTTTTCCTAAACCACCACCAGAGTCATTGCATGTGTGTTTTTTTCCTAAACCACATTGATCCATCAGAGTCATTGCATGTGTGTTCCTTTCCTAAACCACCACCAGAGTCATTGCATGTGTCCTCCTTTCCTAAACCACATGTGTAACATCCCAATTTCAGCACCTTGATTAGTTGTCTAGAATGCAAAAATCAGGGGGAACAAAACCTTTTTCTTGTTAAGTGTTGTAGTGTTTGCTTGCTGATTGTCTGTGCTCATGCTTCTGATTGTATAGCTTATGATATACTCCTTACCTCAACATCAGTGGTCAAAAAGCTATTGAACAAAACTATCCTGGCTCAATATAATCTACTTCTGTTTTATAGACAGAACCTTCAACTATTCTTATCTCTAGGTTTCCTAAAACCTCCTTTTAATGCTTTGGAATTCTACTCTTGGTAGATATACCAAGGACTCTTACCTTACTCAAACTCTAACCTTTCAAAATTTCCCATCCTCACCTCAAGCTAAGCTTGATGGTAACCCTAGTAGTAGTTGATTTGTTGGTAAGATGAGTTGCCTTGATCTGCTGTTTGACTTGATTGCTTAGAAGTAGTATGAGCTACTCCAGGAGCTCATCACTAGGATCAAGATACTCTAAAATCATCACAAAGCAGTATCTAATCTCTAGATACTAGGTGATCATCTAAAACCCTTAACCGCATTAATTCTAAAGTGATCCATTCTAGAAGTTTCCAAGTCAATGAAGACAGATATCAAGCATGGATACATTCTACTCAATCTACTCTTCAACCTCATCCACCTGATGATGTTTTGGTATCTTGCTATCCTTCAAAAGTCTTCCCTCTCATAATCTAGTCAAAAACCCAAAATCTGCCAAATTTGGCCAAGTCTGGAAACTATTTCCAACATCACCTTTTTGAATGCCTCCCTTTCTCGGCCATCTTGCTAACCATCTTGTTAACCATCCTCAGGGATACCAAGTCCCACTCTTGCCCTTGGTTATATCATTCTCCAAACCACTTGTACTTGATGGTTTTGCAGGCAAGAAAATAACTACTCCTGCAAATCTAGTAAACATGCCTACTTTGATAGAAGCTCACACCACCATCTCACCTTCTCTGGACCAACTCTTTGCATGGTTATGTTTTACTCATATAGGTCTATCAACATCTACTTCACTTGTTCCAAGTGGATCTTTGTGCTTCTTTAACCCACATGGTTTATAAGGCATCATGGCTCATCTGGTATGGCAGCCTTATTTTCAACAAAGTTTGCCATCACTTCCAGACCTCCTCAAATGTAACCAATCCAAACTCCTTCTGACATGATCATCCTGATGACTTGGTCTAGCTATCCAACTATACCTTGCATAAAGGTGAGCTCTGAGCTCCAAGATCCAACTAGGTTTTGGTGGTATAAAAATAACATCATCCTAGATCCACAAATCCTTGTCTTCCATGTAATTCAAGTTTGATTTCCAATTCCCAAGGTTGAAAATGCTTGCTACACCTTGTCTACATCATCTACCTTGATCATCAAGATTTATCAAATATTATCCATAACTATTATGGCTCCAAATCTAATTAATCCCTTTAATAGTCAAAATCTCCAAAACTCCTTTCCCAAAGGATAGTTTGGTTTTGCCAAAACACTTCCCCAACTCCAAGCACTTTTGAGGCCCATATATCATACCCTATCTTCCCACTTCAAAATTTAATATTTTTGAAGAGCTTTATCATTTCTTTTTACCTATTCTCTAAAATGGCACAAATGGAATAATAATTGTTTTAAATGCTTTTAAGACTCAATAAATCTTGGAAAATTCCCCTAAGTGTGTATTCACATTTGGGACCATCTCACATGAAAAACGCAACTGGTCCAATACAAAAATATCAAATGAGCTTCTAGAAACTACTTCTGCACTTTTTGGATAAATAATAGTAAGTGGACTTCAAATCCTTAGAAAAATGACAAATAATTCCTAGAGAGGTACCTTAACCTCATCTATCTCCTAGTACCATTTCCTCATCTTGTCCAATGCAAATTTTTGGACTTTGTTCATAACCACCTATTTGATCAAAATTGCCAAGTAAGCAAATCCTCAAATCAAAAACCCACCAAACCTACACCAATTTGGTCATACAAACTTGCACATCACACCTCTCATCCCTCTGGTTGAAATACATTGTAGCATCACCCTCTCCCATGCCATTTACCCCTTAAAAGGAGGAAAAGCTATGCGTTTTTATTGGTGTGTCCCCTCGTTACATCAAAAGCTGGGAAGCAACCACTTATCTCTCATCTTTGGTCGTGTCCCTGGCCCCAGCCCACGTCTCCATCACCCTGCTACCCAATGGATGGCCACCTGCATCCCTCCAAGCCTCCCCATGGACATGGTCCATCATAGCCCACTCCTCTCAGTTCTTAAAGGTCAGAGGCCGTCCCAGCACGCCTCTGCCCCTCATTTCTCCCCCTCCCACTCCACTTACCTCCCCAAAGAGCTCCAGATCCATCCCATCAGCTCTCCCTCGCCATAGAGAAGGAGGATCTCTCCTCTCGACCTCCACCTTCCCCTCGAGCTAAGCCCTCTCTTCTACCCCCCCCCCCCCTCTGCATGTGTCGCCTTTGAGATCCCCCTGCTCTCCTGAATCTAAATCTGCTCTCCTCTTGCCCTAGGACCGCCCCAGGACGCTGCTCCGGCGAGCTCCGACGAAGTCTCGTTCGGCGCCTCCGCACGAGCCAGATTCCATCGCGGAAAACCACCATGCCGCCCCTCCCTGGAGTCCCCGCGACGCACCTCATCCGCTCCGCCCCTCCCCCGTCTCCGGCGTGGCCCCTAGGTGAGTACCCCGCCGCTCCCGACCATCGCTAGTGTAACATCCCAAAACTTCAATCCAAGCTTATCAAGATCTAAATCATCAATTTTGGGGTTAACAAAAACTTTTCCAAATTAAAAATGAAAGCATTCATGTGTATGTGCATTTAAAGTAGAGATTGATTTGAATTGCCTTGGTTTTGTGATTCTTTGCTTTTAAAATGTTTCTTAGGTGATTTAAAAATCATCTACATCTTTCCCAAACTTTTCCTAAAGAAAATCAAATCAAAAAGAATTAAAAAGGAGGAATGGTCATTTTGGCCATTTTAATCCACTACACTACTTTGAGTGTTCCTAGCACTCATTTCTTAACCGAAACAATTCATGATCTTGGTACCCCTTGCTAGTACACATAATGAGGTACCAAGGACCACCTTTTGATCTGCTAAAAACATTCTTTGACTTATTTTAAATGGCATTTGAAAATTGAATCCAATGCATATGCATAGATCACCCCTATTTCAAAAACCACCTAGTTGAGCTCCACTCCCAAAACCCTTGCAACCAGAGACTACCTAGCACCAGTGGAGATCACTCAAAAATTTTGAACTCAAAATTCAAAATAAAATCTCTTTCGGCCATTTCATCAAACACTTGGTGGGCAAGATCAAAGTGGCCTAACTATTACTGTTTTGGGTTGTTTTTTGTCTTGCAAATTGAAGTGCTTTGATCATCTTTGTCTCCCTCAAGCCCAACCAGACCCACACCAGCACATCCCCTACCTCCTAGCTGCACTGCATTGCCATGTCGAGCCACTCCTCGCCAGCTGACCGTGCACTCGCAGCAGCAGACCTCTCCAGCCTCGCTCGCCGTGTCTAGCACGTCGCCAGTGGTCCACTGCCACCGTCCAACCAGCCCCAGGCTAGAGCCAGAGACAGGAACGGCCAGAAACCGCCGCGCTTGGAGCTGGTCGACCATGGCGATGCCGCTTGCAGAGCATGCTCTGTCCCCGCGTGCACAGACCGCCCCTTGGCCACAACCCGCGCCCACCGCTCCGCCATGACCTGGGGAACACCCAAGACACCCCCGCTGGCCGCCCAATGCCTCACAACGACCGTTCGCCGTGGACACTGCCGCCTCTGCCGCTCAGAGCGCCACCTCGCCCAGACCGCATACCACTGCCCCTACGCCCGCATTCACTTCCTAGAGCACTGCCACGAGACTGCCTGTCGATCGCCACCCGCAGCCATGCCGCTAGCCAACCGTAGCCATGTCGCCGGAGTCGCCTGTCCATACCCTTCGGTCTCACCGTAGGGCCTATATAAACCAGCCTCTCCACCCTCTTTTCTCCACACCCACTCACTCCCCACCTCTCACTAACTATCCCACACCATTAGCAGGAGCAAGGGGAGCAGCAGCTCGCCAGTATTGGAGCCGGAGCCGCCGCCTCTGGAGGAGAAGGGCGTCGCTGATTGCGACCACCCTCGGAGCTACCTCGACCGTCCCTGAGCTCGCCGTCGTCTCCCAGTTCATTTGCCCGCCTCACCATCGTCGCTGGAGCCCTGGTACGTCCCCAGCAGACCCCCACCGAGCTGCTAGGGTTCGAGCTCGCCGGCGACCAGTTCGTCGTTGACGACGACTCTCAGCCGTAGATCCCCCTTCTAATCCTACGGCCCACAGCGTGCGTACCGTTTCGCGTGTTAAGACCCATTGATAGGCGGGACTCCTTGTCAGCTGAGCCCCGCGCCGCGGAGCGCCACTAGGCCGGCCCAAGTTCTTTCCCGCGCTAGCCCAACCATTCAAAATTTGATTTTTCTTTTTTAAGTTGAATCTAGTTTCTGTCCACTAGTTTAAAATTCAATTCTGAGAGTTTTACAACTCCAAATTGCATGAAACAAATTTTTTTTGAAAGGTATTGAAATGATATATCCAAGCCCGCTAGATTTAATCCAATTAGAGTTATAGATATCTCCTAGTAAAAATAACAAAATAGAAGCTTTTGCACCTTGCAACATTTTTATAAAATCAACCAATTTAGCTTTTGAGTTGATTCCAACTCTCAAAAATCACATTTCATCATATCTATCTAAATCTGTAATAATATTAATGTTTACATATAGTGACTTTGGACTAGTACCAAAATAATGCTATATAGGCATTTCTAGTCACTTTAAATCATTTAATAATGAACTTAAACCAAAGTAATATGGATCCAACCTTTAAATCTCATTCGCCCATGTTATAATATGTGGTGATGACATGTGTCAACATGATCCCATATTTTAAGTGGTGAATATTAAATCTTAGTTAATTTTTTCAATGAGTAGAAATTACTTTTCTAAATTAAAAAGATGAAACTAGTGATTTAAACTCGTGATGCTTGTGATGGTAATAGATCATCAAATATGTGTCTTAGAATGCTACTTAGCCTAGTTAAGTATTGTTTGGTGATTGTGTACTACATATGTATTTATAGACGATAGTACCGACCAAGCTTTTGAGGAGGAGGAGTTCTACGATAGAATACTCATGGCTTTTGTCCCTGGCTATTATCTTGGCCAGACTATGAAGGAGATTATCAAGATGATGGTCAGCAGGACGTCTATGATAACTAGGACTATCTGCCTTCGTCAGCATTGCCTATGCCCCTAAAGATGGACCCCACCGCTACGCTTATCTTTTATTTCCGCTGCTTGTTGTATTAAGACTGGATCATGAGATCCTTATTTGTGTAAGACCTTATGTATGGTTTGTAATAGATGATGTACTGTGATATCCAATCCGTTATGTCTCGCAAAAATGGTAATCCTGGGATTGCGAGGTATGGCATAACGGGCATCTAGGATTAAAAATCCGGGTGTTGACAGCTAGGGTTCCGTTGCAGCCTCGCGCATCGAGAAGAAGACGATGGCCCCTGGTCGTCGGATCCTACTTACGCGGGTGGCTGGGATTCCCCACTACCGCTTCGGCCTCCTCCCGACGCCGACTGGCGGGCCCCTCCCCCTGGGGTGTGAACCGCGGCGCGGGAGCACCGGCTCACGGCGAGACGGGCCGGCCCAGCCAGCGGCGGCACCTCGCTTCCCACTCCCTCCCCAGATCTAGCCCAACTCCCCTCTAAAATGCGGCCTAGTTTCAAATCCCTTTTTACAAACTAATTCCAGAGCTGTTAATAGACAGGAAGGTTTAATTAGATTTGAAATTGAAAACTGGCTATAAATAATCCCCACCAAATTTTTATATGAAAATTAGTGTTTTCCTAAACGTGCAGAACAAGCGCTGAACCAAAATAACCTTTAGTTACTTCATAATAAAAATAATGCCAGAGGGTGTCCTATTCACCAAATACATCTTTCAAGAAGTTCGGTAAAGCTAAATAGGGGGAAACCAATTTCCCCTGATTTGTATTTGAACTACCCATCTTTGAGCATTAGTCTCATTCCCTTAGGAGCCATGGATCACCTGTAGCAAACATAATAAAAACAAAGCTTTTCTCCATTTAGAAAATTCCCTAGACCAAACCTTGAGTCCAATTGACCCATTTCCAACTCTCATGGATGAGATACATCCATATCTACCTAACCCTATGAGATCACGAGTTTTGAGCGTCTGTAGATTTATAAGTGAATTAAAAAGTTCTGCATGTGACTTTATCACTAGATAAATCACTAGAGTAGCTCTGCAACTCCAAACTGGGTAATTCCAATTTCTACAGAAAGGTATTCTAAATGCATACCCTGTGACCTTGGAATCATAAAAAAATATTCTGTATAATTAATCTGGTGAAAAATACAAAACAGCTCCATAACTGCCTTTGGAAATTTCCTGAGGCCATTCTGGTAAATATTTTGCAGTGATTCCAACTCTCATTGACCAAGTACATCAAGCCCTACCTAACCACCAAAGTAAATAATTTCTGGACCTACAGAACATTTCTAGTGAATTATTTCCAAAAATTAGAGTATTTCCCACTAGAAAATTCATTATAAATCAATGGAAATTGATAATTTGGTGAAACCCCTTTTGTTGGTTTCGTATTATCACTACCTATGTGATGGTATCATCCTTGAATATTCATATCATATAGACCCAAGCCTAGTTCTAAATACCCTTAACAGGTGGTATTTGGACAAATACATCGTAAAACAAAGACCACAAGGGCAATTAAAGTAATTCCAATTACAACTCACTCAATCTATAAAAACCTACTGATTTGAGTAATGTGTGGTATTTTTGTTTGCTGTATTGTAATGATGCTTGTATGCCTTATTTTGATTGTGGTCTTGCTTGTTTGTATGTATACTCGAGGACGACGATGGTTGCGCTTGTATTGACGCCGAGAAGAAGAGATCTTATTATTATTGGTATTGGTATTCTTGGTTATCTAAAGAAGAAGTCTAGGGATATATTTCCATATTGCTGATCATCAGGTAAGCCACCTTCTTGCTCATAAGCCTTGTCCTACTGTTTTACTTATGCATGCTTTATCTTCTGTTTATTAAAACTGCACTATTTACTATATGTTGATGTATATATCTGGTAGTGGCTTGGCTCCTCTAAACCATTACTCAATGGTACTATTAAGTACAATACCCTTGGTGATACCTACTAGTCCCTAGTAGAATAGATGGTGTATTACACCATATCCCGCTGGAGACACCGTTTTAGCTGAAGCAAAACTAGAGGATGGGAAGACCCCTGGAAAAGTTTTACCAAATCTTTTATGATAAAACCTTGGTGAGGTGGGACCTCCCAAGAGATGTTGATAAAGAAAAAGGTTTTTGTTTCTCAAAATGCTAAAGGAAAGATGGAGGAAAAAGGCTTACAAAAATGCACCCGGTTCTTTGCAGTTTTGCTAGAACAATTAACCTTGTGCAACCACATTACTTTGTAATGGGACAGGGCTGGATTTGATGTTTGCCTATTCTGGTATAAGCTGCCTCACAACAACTACAGTGGATAAAAATCCCTGGAGGGTGGGCCTTCTCACATAAGGGTCCATGTGGGACATCGACCTGGAGAAGGAACGAAGGGCCTGCAAGCCTCCACGCGTTACTATGATCCCGTCATTGAAAGCGCACACTTGGGAAGTGGAAAAATGTGCTCCGGTTGGTCATTGGTACCCGACGTCCCGGTGTTGAGGGGAACAACACTCATAGGGTAGGCACTTATACTAGAGTGGGCATTCGGAGAGTCTTGATCAGTTACTCGACCCACGAGCGGTGTAGATCAGGTTAGGGTACCCGGATGCTGTGGGTAAAATGTACAAGCTCTGTAGTGTGTAAATCTATTCGAATAGTCGTGTCCGTGGTCATGGACGGTTGGGAAGGTTGTTGTAGAGCGGTGCAAGTTTTGTTTTCAAAAAGGATTTCGGAAAAGAAATGGCTTTGGAAATTTTTGACCATGGGATGGTCGGAATGAGGGCAAAGAAGTTTGGTCGTGGGATGACCTGAAGACGGGAACAAATGGGTACCCCAATCCTAGTGTTTAAAAAACTTTTCAAAATGGTTTCCTAAATGGTTTACAAAAGTTTTCAACAAAGATATGTAGATGCTATATCTACAAGAGAAATTATTTGAGAAAAGAACCTCTCTTGGAGCCCTCCTACCACCACAGCCATATTGCATATCCTCTTCTTATTATTATTTTCTTGAGGTGGTTTCCGAGTACATTCAAAGTACTCACTGGCATTATCCCTGGCTATTTACTTGGTCAGATATCAAGAAGAAGATGATGTTGGTGACTATGCGAGCTAGGACGTTCTCCCAGTCAGTTGCTTGTAGGTTAAGGCATGTATCGGGCTCTACGCTTGATGAAGTTCCGCTGTTGATTATTGATGTAGCCACAACGACATTTATGTAAGTCTTGTAACTCGGTATGTCTCGGATGTTGTAATGATACTTGTCGGTTATGTTCCACGACTCACTGATCATGGGTACATCGTGTATGCATAATAGGGATTTCTTGGATGATTAATCCGGGGGCCCCACATACTTGGTATTAGATCCATCATGGCTGTAGGAGAACCTTAGTTAGCATGGTCGTTAGAGAGGAACCTTATTTTGAAAACCCCGGCTTTCGAAAACTAGTTTCTCAATGAGTTTCGAAAAGGTCTACTTCTTCTCTTACTCTAAGTAAGTGCTTTCGAAAATGGTTTCCTCTAACTCTCGTCCAAACTTCAAACCTAAGGATTTTAAATAACTAGGATCTTGGACTCGGTGAAGACAATGAGAACAAGATGAACACAAGCAACTACTAGCAAACACAAGAATACTACAATATCGCTCTACCAGTGGAATCCACAAAATCAGAAGACATCGGGTGTTGCACTATAAAGAAGCATCCAACATACAACGAAGGCTTCATCTGCAAGATAGTGACTCCGACCTGAAGAAAGACGATATCTAGGGTCAATAGTCCTAACAATAGGATTCCCCTACATCATGGGTAGTTAACTCCTTCGTCCCTAGCATTGACTGTGTTTGCTTGCCTAAGTGCATTTCGTGTTGCTTGATGTGTGTTGTTTGCTGAGGACATTGCGATCCCCTCGCTCTGTTCGCCTTGTTTGTATGCTCTGGTTTGCTTTGACCTCCTTAAGAATGTGACTCTAGGAGCGATAACCCACCTAGAAACTCAGGAAACCCCTATGTTAGATGTAGGTAATGAGACCTAGACTAACCTCGAGAGTATATGAGAGGAAAAGCATCGCCAGAACCAAGAGTTCGACATCGTCAAGTTAGCATCAACTCGAAGATTTCACCTCAGCAGGATGACATACCTCATAAAACTCACCCTGCAAGACTCGTCAATAGCACCACACTCCCTTGTTCCTCAGTCTACTCTAGCAAGAATCCCCTTGAAGCCGGAAGTCGATCACCGAAGGATCCTCAATATCCACAGGAAACCACCCTATAAGCCAACCAAGACAAGAAGTGACGACCTAACTATGCTAACCTTCGGCATACTAGAGGTTCTGACCGCCTCAGGAGACTAACTAATCTAGTCAACCTTACCCAAACTAACGGAATGATCCTCCCTGGAAGGTTAGAACCATCCCTGAAGTCATATGATAAGGAAGCGTGAAGACAACGAGTCTACTCCGCCATCGAGCAGAAACAACGCCCAGAGTTCAAGAAAAGACAACTCCTCTAAAGATGGATGCCTCTAATCTGACGGAGAAATATCAAGATGCTTCGTAAACCGCTAACTTGGCCTAATTTAACTCCTTAAGCCTTCATTAGGAAACCACCCCCACAAAGGTTTATATAATAGGGCGTCACTCGAAGATATCAGCTCAAGACTCTGGGAAGATACAATCTTCCGCTAACATCGGGTCTGCACTCCCAGACAGAAGATCGGCACCCCTCCCGAAGCACCTTAGTGAAGCTCTAAGGTGGAAAGACTACGTCTTTCCAGTCAATCTTCAGAACTCCCACCAAGGCAGTCAAGACGGACGGAACGCGTTATTTACGAGCTAACCTAGTCTAATCCTAAGGGGGAAAGACTGCGTCTTTCCCGCCAAAATAGAGTAACCCTTCACTAGAAGCAAACTCAGGAGTCCCGACCTGAAAATCGTTACTTAGGATATGCTACGACCCTAAGGAAGAGCTGTGAATCCTTAGAGAAAGGTACACCAAGCCATAGATTCTATCCTCCATTGAGTACCCTGTGAAGTTCAGCATCGAGATAGCCTGCCCAGCCTAAGCCCTCGAGATATAGAGTCTAGAAGGAAATGAAGTTCAGCCCTCGCTATCAGAACTAGACTGTGCTCAACTCCCCATGCATCCCGGAAGACTGAAGCTCAACTTCATCGACAGAGTAGTCACTTTCAAAGACAGAGTCTGTAAGATAGTACGCGTAAGACACCTAGTATCAACCCGACCCAAAATCCCCTAACCTTACTCTCCCAAATCTCGGGACGAGATTCTTAAGGGGGAAAGGTCTGTAACATCCCAATTTCTGCACCTTGATTAGTCGTCCAGAATGCAAAAATCAGGGGGAACAAAAACTTTTCTTGTTAAGTGTTGTAGTGTTTGCTTGCTGATTGTTTGTGCTCATGCTTCTGATTGTATATCTTACGATATACTCCTTACCTCAACATCAGTTGTCAAAAAGCTATTGAACAAAACTATCCTGGCTCAATTTACATATTCTAGATTGTTCTGGCATTTCAAAACCTGAGCCAAGATGCTTATGTAACCAAAACTATTTTAGTAGCTTCTATTGACAAAACTATGGAGAGATATATAATATAATCTCCTTCTGTTTTATAGACAGAACCTTCAACTATTCTTATCTCTAGGTTTCCCAAAACCTCCTTTTCAAGATTTTGAATTCTACTCTTGGTAGAGATACCAAGGACTCTTACCTTAATCAAACTCCAACCTTTTAAAATTTCCCATCCTCACCTCAAGCTAAGCTTGATGGTAACCCTAGTAGTAGTTGAGTTATTGGTAAGATGAGTTGCCTTGATCTGCTATTTGACATGATTTCTTAGAAGTAGTATGAGCTACTCTAGGAGCTCATCCACTAGGATCAAGATACTCTAAAATCATCACACCCTAAGCAAGAATACAAAGCAGGATCTAATCTCTAGATACTAGGTGATCATCTAAAACCCTTAACCACATTAATTCTAAAGTGATCCATTCTAGAAGTTTCCAAGTCAATGAAGACCAATATCAAGCATGGATCCCTTCTACTCAATCTACTCTTCAACCTCATCCACCTGATGATGTTTTGGTATCTTGCTATCCTTCAAAAGTCTTCCCTCCCATAATCTAGTCAAGAACCCAAAATCTGCCAAATTTGGCTAAGTCTGGAAAACTATTTCCAACATCACCTTTTTGAATGCCTGCCTTTCTCAAACCATGTACATTTATGGAAATGCATTCGAACCAACTTGTTAACCATCCTTAGGGCTACCAAGGCCCACTCTTTCCCTTGGTTATATCATTCTCCAAACAACTTGTTCTTAATGGTTTTGTAGGCAAGAAATAACTACTCCTGCAAATCTAGTCAACATGCCTACTTTTTAGAAGCTCACACCACCATCCCACCTTCTCTGGACCAACTCTTTGCATCGTTGTGTTCTACTCATATAGGTATATCAACATCTGCTTCACTTGTTCCAAGTGGATCTTTGTGCTTCTTAAACCCACATGATTTATAAGGCATCATGGCTCATCTGGTATGGCAGCCTTATTTTAAACAAAGTTTGCTATCACTTCTAGACCACCTCAAATGTAAACAATCCAAACTCCTTCTGACATGATCATCCAGATGACTTGGTCTAGCTATCCAACTATACCTTGCATCCAGGTGAGCTCTGAGCTCCAAGATCCAACAAGGTTTTGGTGGTATAAAAATAACATCACCCTAGATCCACAACTCCTTGTTTTCCATCTAATTCAAGTTGGATTTCCAATTCCCAAGGTTGAAAATGCTTGCTACACCTTGTATAAATCATCTATCTTGATCGTCAAGATTTATCAAATATTATCCATAATTATTATGGCTCAAAAGCTAATTAATCTCTTTAATAGTCAAAATCTCCAAAACTCCTTTCCTAAAGGAAAGTTTGGTTTTGCCAAAACACTTCCCCAAATACAAGCACTTTTGAGGCCCATATATCATACCCTATCTTCCCACCTCAAAGTTTAATATTTTTGAAGAGCTTTATCATTTCGATTTGCCTATTCTCTTAAATGGAAGAATAATTGTTTTAAATTATTTTAAGCCTCAATAAATCTTGGGAAAATTCCCCTAAGTGTGTATTCACATTTGGGACCATCTCACATCAAAAAATCAACTGGTCCAATACAAAAATTTCAAATGAGCTTCTAGAAACTACTTCTGCACTTTTTGGATAAATGATACTAACTAGACTTCAGATCCTTAGAAAAATCACAAATAATTCCTAGAGAGGCCCCTTGACCTCATCTATCTCCCAGTACCATTTCCTCATCTTGTCCAATGCAAATTTTTGGACTTTGTTCATAACCACCTATTTGATCAAAATTGCCAAGTAAGCAAATCCTCAAATCAAAAACCCATCAAACCTACACCAATTTGGTCAAACAAACTTGCACATCACACCTCTCATCCCTCTGGTCAAAATACACTGTAGCATCACCCTCTCCCATGCCCTTTACCCCTTATAAGGAGGAAAAGCTATGGCCTTTTTTTGGTGTGTCCCCTCCTTACATCAAAAGCTGGGCAACAACCACTTCTCTCTCTTCTCTGGTCGTGTCCCTGGCCCCACCCCACCTCTCCACCACCCCTGCTACCCAATGGATGGCCACCTCCATTCCTCCAAGCCTCCCCATGGACATGGTCCATCATAGCCCACTCCTCTCGGTTCTTAAAGGCCAGAGGCCATCCCAGCATGCATCTACCCCTCATTTCTCCCCCTCTCACTCCACTTACGTCCCCAGAGAGCTCCAGATCCATCCCCTCAGCTCTCCCTCGTCATGGAGAAGGAGGATATCTCCTCGCGGCCTCCACCTTCCCCTCGAGCTAAGCCCTCTCTTCCACTCCCCCCTCTGCATGTGTCGCCTTTGAGATACCCCTGCTCTCCTGAATCTAACTCTACTCTCCTCTTGCCCTAGGACCGCCCCAGGATGCTACTCCGGTGACCTCTGATAGGGTCGCGTTCGGCACCTCCGTGCGGTCCGGATTCCATCACGGAAAACCACCATGCCGCCCCTCCCTAGGGTCCCCGCTATGCACCGCATCCGCTCCGCCCCTCCCCCGTCTCCGTCGTGGCCCCTAGGAGAGTACCCCACCGCTCCTGACCATCGCTAGGGTTCCGTCATGGCCTCGCGTGTCAAGAAGAAGACGATGGCCCCTGGTCGTCGGATCCTACTTACGCGGGCGGCTGGGATTCCCCGCTACCGCTTCGGCCTCCTCCTGACGTCGATAGGAGGGCCCCTAGCGCTGGGGTTTGAACCGCGGCGCGCGCGCATAGGCTCCCGTCGAGACGGGCCAGCCTAGCCAGCAGCGGCACCTCGCTGCCCACCCCCTCCCCAGATCCGGCCCAGCTCCCCTATAAAATGCGACCCAGTTTAAAATCCCTTTTTACGAATTAATTCTAGAGCTGTTAATAGGCAGGACAAGCGCTGAACCAAAATAACCTTTAGTTACTTCATAATAAAAATAATGCCAGAGGGTGTCCTATTCACCAAATACATCTTTCAGGAAGTTTGGTAAAGCCAAATAGGGGGAAACCAATTTCCCTTATTTATATTTCAACTACCCATCTTTGAGCATTAGTCTCATTCCCTTAGGAGCCATGGATCACCTGTAGAAAACATAATAAAAATAGAGCTTTTCTCCCTTTAGGAAATTCCCTAGACCAAACCTTGAGTCTAATTGACCCATTTCCAACTCTCATGGATGAGCTACATCCATATCTACCCATCCCTATGATATCACGAATTTTGAGCTTCTGTAGATTTATAAGTGAATTAAAAACTTCTGCATGTGACTTTATCACTAGATAAATCACTACAGTAGCTCTTAAACTCCAAACTGGGTAATTCCAATTTCTACAGAAAGGTATTCTAAATTCATACCATGTTCCCTTGGAATCATAACAAAATATTCTGTATAATTAATCTGGTGAAAAATATAAAACACCTCCAGAACTGCCTTTCGAAATTTCCTGGGGGCATTCTGGTAATTCTTTTGGAGTGATTCCAACTCACAGTGACCAAGTACATCAAGCCCTACCTAACCACCCAAGGAAATAATTTTTGGACCTACAGATCATTTGTGGTGAATTATTTCCCAAAACTAGAGTATTTCCTACTAGAAAATTCATTATAAATCAATCGAAATTGATAATTTGGTGAAACCCCTTTTGTTGGTTTCATATTATCACTACCTACCTGATGGTATCATCCTTGCATATTCATATCATACAGACCCAAGCCTAGTTCTAAATCCCATAACAGGTGGTATTTGGACAAATACATCGCAAAACAAAGACCACAAGGACAATTAAAGTAATTCCAATTACAACGCACTCAATCTATCAAAACCTATTGATTTGAGTAATGTGTGGTATGTTTGTTTTCTGTATTTTAATAATGCTTGTATGCCTTGTTTTGATTGTGGTCTTTCTTGTTTGCATGTATACTCGAGGATGACGATAGTTGCGCTTGTATTGACCCCGAGAAGAAGAGATCTTATTATTATTGGTATTGGCATTCTTGGTTATCTAAAGAAGAAGTCCAGGGACATATTGCCATATTTCTGATCATAAGTCAAGCCACCTTCTTGCTCATAAGCCTTGTCCTACTGTTTTACTTATGCATGCTTTATCTTCTGTTTATTAAAACTGCACTGTTTTACCATATGTTGATGTATATATCTGGTAGTGGCTTGGCTCCTCCAAACCATTACTCAATGGTACTATTAAGTACAATCCCCTTGGTGATCCCTACTTTCCCCTAGTTGAATAGATGGTGTATTACACCATACCCCTCTGGAGACACCATTTTTGCCGAAGCAAAACTCGAGGATGGGAACATCCCTAGATAAGTTTTACCAAATGTTTTACGATAAAACCTTGGTGAGGTGGGACCTCCCAAGAGATGTTGAGAAAGAAAAAGGTTTTTGTTTTACAAAATGTTGAAGGAAAGATGGAGGAAAAAGGTTTAGAAAAACGCACCCGGTTCTTTGCAGTTTTGCTAGAACAATTAACCCTGTGCAACCACATTACTCTGGAATGGGACAGGGCTGGATTTGATGTTTGTCTATTCTGGTATAAGCTGCCTCACAACAACTACAGGGGATAAAAATCTCTGGAGGATGGGCCTTCTCACATAAAGGTCCATGTGAGACATCGACCTGGAGAAGCAACGAAGGGCCTGCGAGCCTCCACGCGTTACTATGAGCCCCTCATTGAAAGCGCACACTTGGGAAGTGGAAAAATGCGCTCCGGTTGGTCCTCGGTACCCGACGTCCCGGTGTTGAGGGGAACAACACTCATAGGGTAGGCACTTATACTGGTGTGGGATTTCGGAGAGTCTTCATCGGTTACTCGACCCACGATCGGTGTAGATCAGGGTAGGGTACCCGGATGGTGTGAGTAAAGTCTCTGCAGAGTGTAAATCTAATCGAATAGCCGTGTCCACGGTCATGGATGGTTGGGAAAGTTTCTATAGAGCAGTGCCGGGTTTTTTTTGAAAAAGGATTTCAGAAAAGAAATGGCTTTGGAAATGTTTTGACCATGGGATGGTCGGAATGAGGGGAAAGAAGTTTGGTCGTGGGACGACCTGAAGACGGGAACAAATGGGTACCCCAATCCTAGTGTTTACAAAAAATTTCAAAATGGTTTACAAAAGTTTTCAACAAAGATATGTAGATGTTATATCTATATTTGAGAAAAGAACCTCTCCTGGAGCCCTCCTACCACCACAGCCATATTGCATATCCTCTTGTTATTATTGTTTTCTTGAGGTGGTTTGCGAGTACATTCAAAGTACTCACTAGCATTGTCCCTGGCTATTAACTTAGTCAGATATCAAGAAGAAGATGATGTTGGCATCTATGCGAGTTAGGACGTTCTCCCAGTCAGTTGCCTGTAGGTTAAGGCATGGATCGGGCTCTACGCTTGATGAATTTCCGTTGTTGATTATTGATGTATCCACAACAGCATTTATGTAAGTCTTATAACTCGGTATGTCTCAGATGTTGTAATGATACTTCTCGGTTATGTTCCATGGCTCACTGATCATGGGAACGTGGTGTATGCATAACAGGGATTTCTAGGATGATTAATCCGGGGGGCCCAGCACATGGATCCACTAGAGTCATTGCATGTGTATTTACTTCCTGAAGCACCACCAGAGTCATTGCATGTGACTTCTTTTCCCAGACCACATGGATCCACCAGATTCATTGCATGTGTGTTCTTTTCATGAACCACCAACAGAGTCATTGCATGTATCTCCCTTTCCTAAACCACACTCATCCACTAGAGTCATAGCAGGTGTGTTCCTTTCCTAAACCACATGGATCCACCAGAGTCATTTCATGTGATTTCATCTCCTAAACCACCACCAGAGTCATTGCATGTGTATTCTTTTCCTAAACCACATTGATCCACCAGAGTCATTGCATGTGTGTTCTTTTCCTAAACCACCACCAGATTCATTCCATGTATCTTGTCTTCCTAAACGACCACTAGAGTCATTACATGTGTGTTCTTTCCCAAAACCACCACCAGAGTCATTGCATCTGTCTTGTTTTTCTAAACCACATGGATCCACCAAAGTCATTGCATGTGTGTTCCTTTCCTAAAGCACCACTGGAGTCATTACATGTGTGTTCCTTTCAAAAACTGCACATATTCACTAGATGTCATTGCCTGTATGTTCCTTTCTGAAACCACCACTAGAGTCATTGCGTGTGTGTTCATTTATAAAACTACATAGATCCACCAGAGTCATTGCATGTGCGTTCTTTTCCTAAACCACCACCAGAGTCATTGGATGTGTGTTCTTTTCCTAAACCACATTGATCCATCAGAGTCATTGCATGTGTGTTTACTTTCCTAAACCACCACCAGAGTAATTACATGTGTCTTCTTTTCATAAACCACCACCAGAGTCATTGTATGTGTGTTCCTTTCCTAAACTACATTAATCCACCAGAGTCATTGCATGTGTGTTCCTTTTTAAACCACCACTAGAGTCATTACATGTGTCTTCTTTCT
Organism: Avena eriantha; assembly: GCA_910589775.1. Lineage (NCBI taxonomy): Eukaryota > Viridiplantae > Streptophyta > Magnoliopsida > Poales > Poaceae > Avena > Avena eriantha. The sequence continues at coordinate 450,538,099 of OU342743.1, read as the reverse complement.
CTAAACCACCACCAGGGTCATTACATGTGTGTTATTTTCCTAAACCACCATTAGATTCATTGCATGTGTTTTCTTTTCCTAAACCACATTGATCCACCAGAGTCATTGCATGTGTGTTCCTTTCCTAAACTACATTGATCCACCAGAGTCATTGCATGTGTGTTCCTTTCCTAAACCACCACCAGAGTCATTGCATGTGTCTTCTTTCCCTAAACCACCACCAGAGTCATTACATGTGTGTTCTTTTACTAAACCACCATTAGATTCATTGCATGTGGGTTCTTTTCCTAAACCACATTGATCCACAGGGACATTGCATTTGTGTTATATTCCTAAACCACCACTAGAGTCATTGCGTGTGTCTTCTTTTCCTAAACCAAATGGATCCACCAAGGTCATTGCATGTGTGTTCTTTTCCTAAACCACCACTAGAGTCATTGCATGTGTGTTCCTTTCCTAAACCACCACCAAAGTCATTGCATGTGTCTTCATTTCCTAAACCACATGGATCCATCAGAGTTGTTGCATGAGTCTTCCTTTCCTAAACCACCACCACAGTCATTGCATGTATGGTCCTTTCCTAAACCACAACCAGAGTCATTGCATGAGTCGTCGTTTCCTAAAACACACCGATGCACCAGAGTCATTGCATGTGTGTTGATTTCCTAAGCCACCACCATAGTCATTGCATGTGTGTTCCTTTCTTAAACCACATGGATCTTCTAGAGTCATTGCATGTGTGTTCATTCCCTAAACCACCACCAGAGTCATTGCATATCTCTTCTTTTCCTAAACCACATGGATCCACCGGAGTCATTGCATGTGTGTTCTTTTCCTAAACCACCACCAGAGGCATTGCATGTGACTTCCTATCCTAAACCACACTGATCCACCAGAGTCATTGCATGTGTGTTCCTTTCCTAAACCACATGGATCCACTAGAGCCATTGCATGTGTGTTCATTTCCTAACCACACTGATCCACCGGAGTCATTGCATGTGACTTCTTTTCCTAAACCACAAGGATCCACCAGTGTCATTGCATGTGAGTTCTTTTCCTAAACCACCACCAGAGACATTGCATGTGTGTTCGTTTCATAAACTACATTGATTCACCAGAGTCATTGCATGTGCGTTCCTTTCCTAAACCACCACCAGAGTTATTGCATGTGTCTTCTTTCCCTAAACCACCACCAAAGTCATTACATGTGTGTTATTTTCCTAAACCACCATTAGATTCATTGCATGTGTGTTCTTTTCCTAAACCACATTGATCCACCAGAGTCATTGCATATGTGTTATATTCCTAAACCACCACCAGAGTCATTGCATGTGTCTTCTTTTCCTAAACCAAATGGATCCTCCAAGGTCATTGCATGTGTGTTCTTTTCCTAAACCACCACTAGAGTCATTGCATGTGTGTTCTTTTCCTAAACCACCACTAGAGTCATTGCATGTGTGTTCCTTTCCTAAACCACCACCACAGTCATTGCATGTGTCTTCTTCATTTCCTAAACCACATGGATCCACCAGTGTCATTCCATGTGAGTTCTTTTCCTAAACCACCACCAGAGTCATTGCATGTGTGTTCGTTTCATAAACTACATTGATTCACCAGGGTCATTGCATGTGTGTTCCTTTCCTATACCACCACCAGAGTTATTGCATGTGTCTTCTTTCCCTAAACCACCACCAGAGTCATTACATGTGTGTTCTTTTCCTAAACCACATTGATCCACCAAAGTCATTGCATATGTGTTATATTCCTAAACCACCACCAGAGTCATTGCATGTGTCTTCTTTTCCTAAACCAAATGGATCCTCCAAGGTCATTGCATGTGTGTTCTTTTCCTAAACCACCACCAGAGTCATTGCATGTGTTTTCCTTTCCTAAACCACCACTAGAGTCATTGCGTGTGTCTTCCTTTCCTAAACCACATGGATCCACCAGAGTCATTGCATGAGTCTTCCTTTCCTAAACCACCACCACATTCATTACATGTATGTTCCTTTCCTAAACCACAACCAGAGTCATTGCATGATTCTTCCTTTCCTAAAACACACCGATGCACCAGAGTCATTGCAATTGTGTTCATTTCCTAAGACACCACCATAGTCATTGCATGTGTGTTCCTTTCCTAAACCACATGGATCCACTAGAGTCATTGCATGTGTGGTCATTTCCTAAACCACCACCAGAGTCATTGGATGTCTCTTCTTTTCCTGAACCACATGGATCCACCGGAGTCATTGCATGTGTGTTCTTTTTCTAAACCATCACTAGAGTCATTGCATGTGACTTCCTTTCCTAAACCACACCGATCCACCAGAGTCATTGCATGTGTGTTCCTTTCCTAAACCACATGGATCCACTAGAGCCATTGCATGTGTGTCCATTTCCTAACTACACCGATCCACCAGAGTCATTGCATGTGACTTCTTTTCCTAAACCACATGGATCCGCTAGAGTCATTGCATGTGTGTTCCTTTCCTAAACCACCACCAGAGTCATTGCATGTGTTTTCCTTTCCTAAACCACCACTAGAGCCATTGCATGTGTCTTCATTTCCTAAACCACATGGATCCACCAGAGTCATTGCATGAGTCTTCCTTTCCTAAACCACCACCACATTCATTGCATGTATGTTCCTTTCCTAAACCACAACCAGAGTCATTGCATGAGTCTTCCTTTCCTAAAACACACCGATGCACCAGAGTCATTGCATGTGTGTTCATTTCCTAAGCCACCACCATAGTCATTGCATGTGTGTTCCTTTCCTAAACCACATGGATCCACTAGAGTCATTGCATGTGTGTTCATTTCCTAAACCACCACCAGAGTCATTGCATGTCTCTTATTTTCCTAAACCACATGGATCCACCGGAGTCATTGCATGTCTTTCCTAAATCACCACCAGAGTCATTGCATGTGACTTCCTTTCCTAAACCACACTGATCCACCAGAGTCATTGCATGTGTGTTCTGTTCCTAAACCACATGGATCCACTAGAGGCATTGCATGTGTGTTCATTTCCTAACCAAACCGATCCACCAGAGTCATTGCATGTGACTTCTTTTCCTAAACCACATGGATCCACCAGATTCATTGCATGTGTGTTTTTTCCTACACCACCACCAGAGTCTTTGCAAGTGTGTTCATTTTGTAAACTACATTGATCCACCAGAGTCATTGCATGTGTGTTCCTTTCCTAAACCACCACCAGAGTCATTGCATGTGTCTTCTTTCCCTAAACCACCAATAGAGTCATTACATGTGTGTCATTTTCCTAAACCACCATTAGATTCATTGCATGTGTGTTCTTTTCCAAAACCACATTGATCCACCAGAGTCATTGCATGTGTGTTATATTCCTAAACCACCAGAGTCATTGCATGTGTCTTCTTTTCCTAAACCAAATGGATCCACCAAGGTCATTGCATCTGTATTCTTTTCCTAAACCACCACTAGAGTCATTGCATGTGTGTTCCTTTTTTGAACCACCACTAGAGTCATCGCATGTGTTTTCCTTCCCCTAAACCACCACTAGAGTCATTGCATGTGTGTTCATTTCCTAAACCACATAGATCCACCAGAGTCATTGCATGAGTCTTCCTTTCCTAAACCCACCAGAGTCATTGCATGTATGTTCCTTTCCTAAACCACCACCAGAGTCATTGCATGTGTTTTCCTTTCCTAAACCACCACCAGAGTCATTGCATGTGTGTTCATTTCCTAAACCACATGGATCCACCAGAGTCACTGCATGAGTCTTCCTTTCGTAAACCACCACCACATTCATTGCATGTATGTTCCTTTGCTAAACCACAACCAGAGTCATTGCATGAGTCTTCCTTTCCTAAAACACACCGATGCACCAGAGTCATTGCATGTGTGTTCATTTCCTAAGCCACCACCATAGTCATTGCATGTGTGTTCCTTTCCTAAACCACATGGATCCACTAGAGTCATTGCATGTGTTTTCATTTCCTAAACCACCACCAGAGTCATTGCAGGTCTCTTCTTTTCCTAAACCACATGGATCCACCGGAGTCATTGCAGGTCTCTTCTTTTCCTAAACCACCACTAGAGTCTTTGTATGTGACTTACTTTCCTAAACCACACTGATCCACCAGAGTGATTGCATGTGTGTTCCTTTTCTAAACCACATGGATCGACTAGAGCCATTGCATGTGTGTTCATTCCCTAACCACACCGATCCAGCAGAGTCATTGCATGTGACTTCTTTTCCTAAACCACATGGATCCACCAGAGTCATTGCATGTGTGTTCTTTTCCTAAACCACCACCAGAGTCATTGCATGTGTGTTCGTTTCCTAAACTACATTGATCCACCAGAGTCATTGCATGTGTGTTCCTTTCCTAAACCACCACCAGAGTCATTGCATGTGTCTTCTTTCCCTAAACCACCACCAGAGTCATTACATGTGTGTTCTTTTCCTAAACCACCATTAGATTCATTGCATGTGTGTTCTTTTCCTAAACCACATTGATAGACCAGAGTCATTGCATGTGTGCTATATTCCTAAATCACCACCAAAGTCATTGCATGTGTCTTCTTTTCCTAAAAGAAATGGATCCACCAAGGTCATTGCATGTGTGTTCTTTTCGTAAACCACCAATAGAGTCATTGCATGTGTTTTCCTTTCCTGAACCACCACTAGAGTCATTGCATGTGTTTTCCTTTCCTAAACCACCACCAGAGTCATTGCATGTGTCTTCATTTCCTAACCACATGGATCCACCAGAGTCATTGCATGAGTCTTCCTTTCCTAAACCACCACCAGAGGCATTGCATGTATGTTCCTTTCCTAAACCACAACCAGAGTCATTGCATGAGTCTTCCTTTCCTAAACCACACTGATCCACAAGAGTCATTGCATGTGTGTTCATTTCCTAAGCCACCACCATAGTCATTGCATGTGTGTTCCTTTCCTAAAGCACATGGATCCACTAGAGTCATTGCATGTGTGTTCATTTCCTAAACCACCACCAGAGTCATTGCATGTCCCTTCTTTTCCTAAACCACATGGATCCACTGGAATCATTGCATGTGTGTTCTTTTCCTAAACCATCACTAGAGTCATTGCATGCGACTTCCTTTCCTAAACCACACTGATCCACCAGAGTCATTGCATGTGTGTTCCTTTACTAAACCACATGGATCCACTAGAGCCATTCCATGTGTGTTCATTTCCTAAACCACACTAATCCACCAGAGTCAAAGCATGTGACTTCTTTTCGTAAACCACATTGATCCACCAAAGTCATTGCATGTGTGTTCTTTTCCTAAACCACCTCCAGAGTCATTGCATGTGTCTTCCTTTCCTAAACCACACTGATCCACCAGAGTCATTGCATGTGTGTTCCTTTCCTAAACCACCACTAGAGTCATTGCATGTGTCTTCTTTCCCTAAACCACCACCAGAGTCATTACATGTGTGTTCTTTTCCTAAACCACCATTAGATTCATTGCATGTGTGTTCTTTTCCTAAACCACATTGATAGACCAGAGTCATTGCATGTGTGCTATATTCCTAAATCACCACCAGAGTCATTGCATGTGTCTTCTTTTCCTAAAAGAAATGGATCCACCAAGGTCATTGCATGTGTGTTCTTTTCGTAAACCACCAATAGAGTCATTGCATGTGTTTTCCTTTCCTGAACCACCACTAGAGTCATTGCATGTGTTTTCCTTTCCTAAACCACCACCAGAGTCATTGCATGTGTCTTCATTTCCTAACCACATGGATCCACCAGAGTCATTGCATGAGTCTTCCTTTCCTAAACCACCACCAGAGGCATTGCATGTATGTTCCTTTCCTAAACCACAACCAGAGTCATTGCATGAGTCTTCCTTTCCTAAACCACACTGATCCACAAGAGTCATTGCATGTGTGTTCATTTCCTAAGCCACCACCATAGTCATTGCATGTGTGTTCCTTTCCTAAAGCACATGGATCCACTAGAGTCATTGCATGTGTGTTCATTTCCTAAACCACCACCAGAGTCATTGCATGTCCCTTCTTTTCCTAAACCACATGGATCCACTGGAATCATTGCATGTGTGTTCTTTTCCTAAACCATCACTAGAGTCATTGCATGCGACTTCCTTTCCTAAACCACACTGATCCACCAGAGTCATTGCATGTGTGTTCCTTTACTAAACCACATGGATCCACTAGAGCCATTCCATGTGTGTTCATTTCCTAAACCACACTAATCCACCAGAGTCAAAGCATGTGACTTCTTTTCGTAAACCACATTGATCCACCAAAGTCATTGCATGTGTGTTCTTTTCCTAAACCACCTCCAGAGTCATTGCATGTGTCTTCCTTTCCTAAACCACACTGATCCACCAGAGTCATTGCATGTGTGTTCCTTTCCTAAACCACCACTAGAGTCATTGCATGTGTCTTCTTTCCCTAAACCACCACCAGAGTCATTACATGTGTGTTCTTTTCCTAAACCACCATTAGATTCATTGCATGTGTGTTCTTTTCCTACACCACATTGATCCAATAGAGTCATTGCATGGGTGTTATATTCCTAAACCACCACCAAAGTCATTGCATGTGTCTTCTTATCCTAAACCACAAGGATCCACCAGAGTCATTGCATGTGTGTTCTTTTCCTGAACCACCACTAGAGTCATTGCATGTGTGTTCCTTTCCTGGACCACCACTAGAGTCATTGCATGTGTGTTCCTTACCTAAACCACCACTAGAGTCATTGCATGTGTCTTCATTTCCTAAACCACATGGCTCCACCAGAGTCATTGCATGAGTATTCCTTTCCTAAACCACCACCAGAGTCATTGCATCTAGGTTCCTTTCCTAAACCAAAACTAGAGTCATTGCATGAGTCGTCCTTTCCTAAACCACACTGATCCACGAGAGTCATTACATGTGTGTTCCTTTCCTAAGCCACCACCATAGTCATTGCATGTGTGTTCCTTTCCCAAACCACATGGATCCACTAGAGTCATTGCATGTGTGTTCATTTCCTAAACCACCACCAGAGTCATTGCATGTCTCTTCTTTTCCTAAACCACATGGATCCACGAGAGTCATTGCATGTGTTGGGGATATACTTTTCGGGTATCCTCACTGTTCCTCACTGACCAGGGTGGACCACTTCGGGTTAGAGCTTTGCTTCACGGGTGTCCCAGTCAGGGAGAAAAGACGGAGTCAAGTCCGGCTACCGGAAGGCCTAGAAGACTTACCAACCTAGGCCCATAATGTTACTTGTAGTTCAAGATGTACTCTGTAACCGACTCTTAGTCGTAGCCGGATAGATCTCTCCTATAAACCCTAGGCCGGGTATCTATATAAGCCGACCTAGGGAGAGCCTTTAGGGCACCCTCAATAGTCTACAATCTCTATTCGCGCAGGAGAACCCTTGTAACCCATATTCTGACTCTATCGTATTACTGGATTGCTAGCAGGAGTAGGATCTGTCCAAAGCCGGTGGATTTGAACCTGGGTAAACTGTGTGCTCACCGTCCCGGAACACCGTACGTCTCACACCCCTCTCTTCCGCACGCCTCGAGGACCCCTAATGGCGTACTTGTCATCAATCCGACAAGAGTTGGCACCCACCGTGGGGCAAGTGAGCTTCGGATCTGTGTTCCGAGTGGAATCTGCAAGAATCGGAATTGGCAAGACTATCGCCCTCTACGCCAGCGATGTCCCTCTCATCGTTCTCGACGAGACCTGGATTCCGGCTAGGGAGGCTGTGACTTCCTACACCATCATGTCTTTTGGCAAGATCGATGTTTACATCGGCTTTGCTGAACCTTCCCCACACACCCCAGCGGTGATGATACAGGCAGAAGAAATTTCTGGGTCCCCTTTGTCCACGGAGGCGGCGGAGTTCCGGATCTCAAAAATCCCTAATCCCACCCAGCCCGCACCAATCGCAGAGATAGTGGAGAAAGCTAAACCTGAAGCAGATCTTGTGGTTCAATTCGAATCTCGAGTGGATCTCTTGGGTGAGGTCAAATCTCAGATCGATCGGACTACCAAAGTCGAGATCCAGGAGGAGCACTGTAACAATCATGGTTCCGGCTCTGCTAACGCCAGAATAGACAGGCCTTTCCTGAGATACACACTAAGGCTTATGATGATGCAGAACTCAAGCGTAGATGAAATCCTCGAGACCATCAAACGTTTCGACGAAGCCTGCTATGAAGACCGCAGTTATCTCAAGAGGGGCGCATCCTCCGATGAATCGATGACGTCAGCAGATTTCCGAAAGTTCTCCGCGGAGTATGAAGAGGAGTGTAACTCCAAAGTCATAGAGGAAGAAGAAGCCATGGATGAAGGATCCGGGGAAAACTCTCCCAAAGCGCGGGATGACATGGAAATTGGAGATAATCCCGAGGTCCAGATGTCTGAAAGTACCGATTAGAGCTTGACTCCGGGAAACGGACCCAGAGCCGTCTTTGCTACAGGCACTGCCAAGAAGGCAAAGAAGAAGCATAAGAAGAAGAAGACCCCGACAAAAGACCTTCCATGAGAGGAAGTGATTGCCGAGGAATACGAGGAAGACTTGGATGGAGCACTTATCCCACATGAGCCCAAAGAAGAGTCGGTGGATGGACGCGTGATCACTGAAGGTGCGCGTAAATTCATCGATGCTGCATTAACCACACCTATCCCTACAGCTGGAGAACTTACTGCCAAAGAACTGAACGAAAGGTCACAGGCCCTAGAAGCGCATCGTCAACAACTCCTGGATGAAGCCAAAAACATCAAGGAGGAGAAGAAACGCATGGCAACTGCGGAGCATTACATCTCTCGGCAGCATCAGAAGACCCGGAAACATCACACACGTGACGATCAATTCCCGGAAGTACACAAGGTTCTCTTCGAAGGAGACCCAGGGATGCCTCGTTGCGACAGCAAAGGAGATCTGGTGTATCCAACACCGATACAAAACACTGTTGCGGCACGGGATATCCTGTCAAATAATCCAAGCCCAGAGCAGGTTCGATTGGGCATTAAGCTACTCACCAAGGGATGCGAAATCTGGAAGCGGAAAACTGGTCTCCAAATTCGACCAATGTCGCACGGACTCAGCCTGGAATGATATAAGGCCCCAGCATGTTCCGGAACAGCATCACCGTTCCGACAAACGGGAAGACAACTACTCCAGAACCGGATCATCAGGACAGCACCATAGAGCTGCATGTGACTGGCGCAATGTCGCTCCAGCCACTGAGCAAGAAGCAATTGCTGCACTGTATCCAAGAAACCCTCCCCGGCGAGAGTCGAACGATCGTAGGGGAGAAGACAAAGAAAAATGTCGGGAGGACGACCGTCAAAGGATACCACCTCCTAGAACTACAAACCATCCGGCTGAGCTCCACCATGGTGGGAGTAACAGCCGAAGTAACAATGGAAACCACATCGAGTCAAGCCGGCAGGGGGCTCGTCACAATGAAGACCCTCCCCGGAACCGGAATAATGACGCTCTAGATGGAGGCCGGTGATCAGCCGGAAATAACCCAGCTGCTCCACCATCTCCGCCAAGTAGCCATCACAACGGCTTCCAAGGAGGCCAAGGAGGACGTCGTGGTGGAGGAGGTGGTGGCAGAAGCCGAAGTCCAGCTCCAAGGCACCGCAGCCATAGCCGTCACTCGGGACAATCTTTATCCCCCAATGAGGCAAGGCATAGGATCAACTCCAATATAGAGGTGCGGCGCTATGAAAACGATGACATATACGTGGGCCCAAAATTCTTCGGACCATGCATAAGAGCTACAAGATTCCCAGAAGGATTTGCTATCTCAAGACATATTTAGGCCTACGACAGCATAGCTCAGCCAGATACTTGGCTACAGGATTTTTTCCAAGCTTGCTGCATCGCCAAAGGCGGAAACAGACTGGTCACAACCCGATATCTCCCACTTATGTTGCGGAAGATGGCACGATCATGGCTCAATGAACTTCCGGAGAACACCATCCACAACTGGTATGACATGCAAAGTGCGTTCTTTCGAAATTTCGAAGGCACATACCGGAGGCCCTGTACGGTCGGAGACCTACAGCGTTGCACCCTGAAAGCCGGAGAAACTTGCAGAGACTATCTCGGACGATGGATCGACATCAAGAACACTTGTGAGGGAGTAAATGACCAAACTGCAATTGAAGCTTTCATTGCAGGTCTCCCAATTGGTTTATTACGTCATCGCTTGAAGTGTGACAAAGTCACTGATTTGGGAGAGATGATAGAAACATCGAGCAAGTATGCAGAAGCTGACAACAACGCAGAGGGATTACTCAACGCCCTGGCTGTGCCACAGTCGGCAAAATAACCAAAGGAACAAGCTCAAAAGCGCAAGAATACCTCGGAAGAAAAACCCAACGCGGAAACGGCAGTAGTCACTGCTACTTTCGGGTCTAGAGGACGAGGAGGACATGGCGGTGGCCGCGGACGCGGTCGTGGGACATCAAGAGTTCAAGGTAGAGGCGACCAGCAGCCTGGCAAAACCTACTCTTGGGCCAACATTGCCAATAACCCATGTGTGCATCACCTAGATGCCAATGGGGGCTCGTCCCACACAAACGTTGAGTGTCATTTCAGTGATGACATTAAGAGAGATGATAACGCTGGCTACAAAGCTAAGCGGAAGAAGGGAAAGAAGAATCCCAAAAAGGATAAAGAGACCAAGGAAGATTCTGACATGGAGGAAGCTGATGCTTCAAATCCCAAGCTGGAAGGGAAGAAAAAATTTCTGACCAGAAAAGACACTTACGTCACCTTCCTCGGATCTCAACCAGCAAAGGTCAAAAAGGCAGTGCTACATGAGCTCAACGCAATAGTTCTGGTTGTCCCTCAATTCTTGCCCTGGTCGGAAGTGGCAATCACATTTGACCGCGCTAATCATCCGCCTAAGCTACACATGCGAGGAAAATATGCCTTAATCGTCAATCCACTTATTGGCGGTTATGGCTTCTCCAAGATTCTCATGGACAGTGGCAGCAGTATTAATATTCTGTATGTTGAAATGCTACGCCGGATCAAGATCTCGGAGACCCAGCTGAACCACAGCTCTGTGATCTTACACGGGGTTGTCCCAGGAAGACAAGCAAATTCCCTAGTTGAAATCGCTTTGGATGTTACCTTTGGAACTCCAAAGAACTATCGGACGGAGGCACTTTCCTTCGAAGTGGTCCCGTTCAAGAGCGGGTACCACGCTGTATTTGGACGTCCGACTTACTGGGCTTTTATGGCTCGTCCGTGTTACATTTACAATATGATGAAAATTCCAGGTCCCAACGGCGTGATCACCATCACGAGAGACCCGAGGAAAACGCGAGAGTGCGAGGATGGAAATGCCACCTTTGCTGAAGCAGTGCTCCACGCCCAGGATTACCAAGAGATCAAGAAGAGCATAGATCCGTCCGAGATGCCAGCAACGAAGAAGGAGGTGACAAAGCCGAATCCGGAGTTCAAGGCATCAGAAGAGATGAAGAAGACGCCATTGAAGGATGTGACCCCTCCAAGATAACCCAGATAGGTGTAGGCCTAGATAGCGCATAGGAAAGCACGCTCGTCAAGTTCCTCAAAGCAAATCAAGATATCTTCGCATGGCAGTCATCTGACATGACTGGAGTACCTAGAGAACTTGCAGAGCACTCTTTAAATGTAAACTCGAACGCTAAACCTATGAAGCAGTCCTTGTGACGGTTCAGCGATGAAAAGCATAAGGCATTAGCTAAGGAACTAGCACGACTCGAGTTAGCCGGATTCATAGAAGAGGTCATCCACACTGAGTGGTCGACGAATGTTGTAATGGTCCCTAAAAAGGACACCACTGATTTAAGGATGTGTGTTGATTATACTTCCTTGAACAAAGCTTGCCCCAAAGATCCGTTCGCTCTGCCTAGGATTGATCAAGTTATCGATTCTACGGCAGGCTCGGAACTCCTCTGTTTTCTCGACGCATATTCCGGTTATCACCAAATCCGAATGAAGGAATCTGACAAAGTCAAAACTTCATTCATAACCCCCTTTGGAACCTTTTGTTTTGTTACGATGCCCTTTGGGCTGAAGAACGCAGGAGCTACATACCAACGCACAATGCAGCGTTGCCTCCACGATCAAATCGGACGCAATGTACATCCATATGTGGATGATATTGCGGTGATGTCCAAAAAGAAGGAAACATTGATTTCTGACTTGGAGGAAACGTTCACCAATCTACGAAAATACAACATCATGCTTTATCCGAAGAAATGTTTCTTTGGAATCCCAACCTGAAAATTGTTAGGTTTCATCGTGTCCTAAAGGGTCATAGAGGTGAACAGAGACAAAATCAAGGCTATACTCAATATTTCCAGGCCAACTCGCGTGAAAGACGTACAAAGACTAATTGGATGCATTGCCGCAGTCAGTCGGTTCGTAAGCCGGCTCGGTGAAAGAGTCACACCATTATATAAACTCCTGAAAAAGACCAAGGATTTTGTGTCGACCGATGAAGCAGAAGCTGTGTTACAAGACCTGAAAAAAGTACTCTCATCTACTCCTATCCTTGCTGCACCGGAACCACAGGAACCGATGTTGCTTTATCTGGCTGCGACAAACAAAGTCGTTAGTATTGTCATGGTAGTGGAGAGATCAGAGGAAAATCAGGAACACTTGGTGCAGCATCCGACCTACTTTGTTAGTGAGGTCTTGACATAATCAAAACAACGGTATCCACACTATCAAAAGCTAGATTATGGTGTGTTCTTGGAATCTTGTAAGCTACCACACTATTTTCAGGAGCATCCATTTACCGTGGTGAGCACAGCTCCCATGAGATATATAATCAACAACAGTGATGACATAGGACGTGTCTCCAAATGGGGCATAGAGCTCTCAGCTTTTGATATTGAGTACAAACCTCGGACAACAATCAAATCCCAAATCCTTGCTGACTTTGTTGCTGATTGGACAGAGACGAAGGAGAATATGACCCTCCCTGAGTGGGAATATTGGACCCTATATTTTGATGGGTCTAAGGCTCGCGGGGTCTCGGGGGCTGGTGTGGTGCTCAAATCACCCCAAGGAGATAAACTTCTTTATGTGTTGCAGATTCACTTCACAGCGACAAATAATATTGCCGAGTATGAAGCACTGATGCATGGAATCCATATTGCTAAGGATATCGGCATCTGACGTCTGATGTGTTATGGAGATTCCGATCTTGTTGCTCAGTAAGTGTCGGATATTTGTAATGCAAATAAGCACATGGCAGCATATAAAGCTGTCGTGGATGGTTTATCAAGATGCTTATGATAGGGGCAATGAGAGCTGAAAGCTATAAGTACCATAATTTTTTGAAGCTCTTTATGAAACTTGAATCTCTGCTTCCTTCTATGAAGGCCTTTCTTCCACCATTATATTGAGTCTCCACCTTCTACCTTTATGCACCTACTTTGAGAGCATAGTGGCCATTCTTAGTTCTATGTGCATTGTCCCATGACTAGTTGATTGATGCATAATTTGATATTGCTTGTTTTAAACTATTTGTATCTAGTCACTCTTATGAACTTTGAAGGTGTCCTATGCATTTATATTTGCTACTCTATGAGGGACAAGTTGAATACTACTATGCTATGTTTTCTTTATTCGAAACAAACAAACGTCTTGCAAAGTATTGTTATTCATGAATCTTTTGTTTGTGCCTTTTCATGTTGCAATATAGTTTCTTTGTCTTATTGCTAGAACTTTGGCTTTCATGTTATGATTGAAGTACTATGATCCTAGCATTGAATGTTTTACAAATACTTTGATCAAGTTTATGATGGGGAATGTCACCTCAAAATTTATTCTTTCTTTTTATCACTTACCTACTCGAGGACGAGCAGGAGTTAAGCTTGGGGATGTTGATACATAGCAAATGTATCTATAATTTTTGATGTTCCATGCTTGGTTTTATCTACTTTATTATGTTTTGTCCATACTTTGGAGTACATTTCATATGATTTCTTGGACTAACCTATTAACAAGATGCCACAGTGCCAGTTGCCTATTTTCTGCTGTTTTTGGTTCCAAGAAAGTCAGAAAATGAATATTCTCGGAATTGGATGGGACAAAAGCCAAAGTCGATATTTTACCGGAAGACTCACGGAGCCAGAAGATGAGACGGAGAGGGGCCAGGGGCTAGCCACACCACCTGGTGGCGCGGGCTAGGCCAGGCCGCACCAGGGGGTGGTGTGGGCCCCTCTGACACCCCCTCGGTCTCCCCTCTCGCCTATAAGAGCTTCCCGATGCATAAAACCTAAATCGTCAAGCCTCTAGCCACGAAAAGTTCAACATCACCGCCGCCATCGAAGGGGAGATTCAGGGATAGAAAGTCTCTGTTCCAGCTCCCTGCCGGGACGGGGAAGTGCCCCCGGAGCCATCTCCATCGATCTCCACCGCCATCTCCATCACCGTTGCTGATTCCCATGATGAGGAGGGAGTAGTTCTTCCTCGAGGCTAAGGGTTCTACCGGTAGCTATGTGGTCATCTCTCTCTATGCATGATCATATTGTGATCATGAGCTTGTAATCTATAGATCTACCTTGCTACTCAAGTGCTTTAATAGATCTCTGCTCTCCCCATGTGTGTGAAAGTGACAGCATGCACACCATAGTGGCACTTAGGCTAGAGATTACAAATACTTGTTATGAGTTATATTTGGAGTTGGATGTCTTTATGAAATTGTGGTGTTTGTTGGAACCATCTAGTGCTCAAGGTGACAGTGTGGGGTTTTCTAGATGGGAAAGGTTTACTTTGAGGTGTGCTGTTATAGCCCTACCATGGATTAGAGTGTCCAACCGGAGAGTAGTTCAGATTAGTATCATGAAGATAAGATATTTATATGAGAGTGTTCACTAGTGAAAGTATGATCCCTAGGCCTTGTTTCTAAGCATTGATACACCATTTGCAATTAGATCTGTTACATGTTTGCTTGCTTCCATCTTTATTTTAGTTTGCCTTTACTCTTTTCCCACGTCAACCACACGCCATCAAGCTATTTTATAGCACCGTTGGCTTATATCCATACCACTTGTATTTTACTATCTGTTCATCGAACTAGTGCACCTATATACCTGATAAGTGTATTGGGTGTGTTCGGGACACAAGAGACTTCTTGTATCTTGATTGCAGGATTGCTTGAGAGGGAATACCTTTGACCACTTCCTCCCTGAGTTCGATAAACCTTGGGTGATCCACTTAAGGGAAAACTTGCTGCTTTTCTACAAACCTCTGCACTTTGAGGCCCAACAACTATCTACAAGAATATAAGTGCGTAGACATCAGTCGTGCTAACAGGATGTTTGTCAGATGACGTGACTTGACCATAATCAGTGTTAGGTGACGTTAGAGACCAAGTTCCGGCTTAGTTTTAATATCAAGCTAGAAAATACGAATAACGTATTGATAGGTCCGACTTACTTTTGAGACCCGGATCGTATCTTTTATTTGAAGTTTTAGGAACCCTTCAAGATTCTGCAAGCCGAAGATCAAGCTAGATGATGATGAATCCGACTTTGGATCTTGGAGACTTCCGGGGGCTGCTGTTGGGGATATACTTTCCGGGTATCCTCATAGTTCCTCACTAACCAGGGTGGCCCACTTCGGGTTAGAGCTTTGCTTCACGGGCGGCCTAGTCAGGGAGAAAAGACGTAGTCCAGTCTGACTATGGGAAGACCTAGAAGACTTACCAACCTAGGTCATAGTGTTACTTGTAGTTCAAGATGTACTTTGTAACCGACTCTTAGTCGTAGCCGGATAGATCTCTCGTGTAAACCCTAGGCCAGATATCTATATAAGCCTAGGGAGAGCCTTTAGGGCACCCTCAATAGTCTACAATCTCTATTCGCACAGGCGAACCCTTGTAACCCATATTCCGGCTCTGCCGTATTACTGGATTGCTAGCAGGAGTAGGATCCATCCAAAGCCGGCGGATTCGAACCTGGGTAAACTTGTGTGCTCACTGTCCCGGAACACCGTACGGCTCACACCCCTTTCTTCTGCACGCCTCGAGGACCCCCTCATGTCGTACTTGTCATCAATCAGACGACAGCATGTGCATTATTTTCCTAAACCACCACCAGAGTAATTGCATGTGTTTTCCTTTCCTAAACCACACTGATCCACCAGAGTCATTGCATGTGTCTTTGTTTCATAAACTACATTGATACACCAGAGTCATTGCATGTATGTTCCTTTCCTAAACCACCACCAGAGTCATTGCATGTGTCTTCTTTCCCTAAACCACCACCAGGGTCATTACATGTCTGCTCTTTTCCTAAACCACCATTAGATTCATTGCACGTGTGTTCTTTTCCTAAACCACATTGATACACCAGAGTCATTGCATGTGTGTTATATTCCTAAACCACATTGATACACCAGAGTCATTGCATATGTCTTCTTTTCCTAAACCAAATGGATCCACCAAGGTCATTGCATGTGTGTTCTTTTCCTAAACTACCATTAGAGTCATTGCATGTGTGCTCCTTTCCTCAACCACCACTTGAGTCATTGCATGTGTGTTCCTTTCCTAAACCACCACCAGAGTCATTGCATGTGTCTTCATTTCCTAAACCACATGGATCCTCCAGAGTCATTGCATGAGTCTTGCTTTCCTAAACCACCACCAGACTCATCGCATGTATGTTCCTTTCCTAAACCACAACCAGAGTCATTGCATGAGTCTTCCTTTCCTAAAACACACCAATGCACAAGAGTCATTGCATGTGTGTTCATTTCCTAAACCACCACCATAGCATTGCATGTGTGTTCCTTTCCTAAACCACATGGATCCACTAGGGTCATTGCATGTGTGTTCATTTCTTAAACCACCACTAGAGTCATTACATGTCTCTTCTTTTCCTAAAGCACATGTATCAACCGGAGGCATTGCATGTGTGTTATTTTCCTAAACCACCACCAGAGTCATTGCATGTGACTTCCTTTCCTAAACGACACTGATCCACCAAAGTCATTGCATGTGTGTTCCTTTCCAATACCACATGGATCCACTAGAGCCATTGCATGTGTGTTCATTTCCTAAAACACCACCAGAGTCATTGCATCTGACTTCTTTTCCTAAACCACATGGATCCACCAAAGTCATTGCTGTGTATTCTTTTAATAAACCAACACCAGAGTCATTGCACGTGTCTTCTTTTCCTAAACCACACTGATCCACCAGAGTCATTGCATGTGTGTTCCTTTCCTAAACCACCACCAGATTCATTGCATGTGTCTTCTTTTCCTAAACACCACCAGAGTCATTACATTTGTGTTATTTTCCTAAACCACCATTAGATTCATTGCATGTGTGTTCTTTTCCTAAACCACGTTGATCCACCTGAGTCATTGCATGTGTGTTATATTCCTAAACCACCACCATAGTCATTGCATGTGTCTTCTTTTCCTAAACCAAATGGATCCACCAAGGTCATTGCATGTGTGTTCTTTTCCTAAACCACCACTAGAGTCATTGCATGTGTGTTCCTTTCCAGAACCACCACTAGAGTCATTGCATGAGTCTCCCTTTCATAAACCACCACCAGAGTCATTACATGTATATTCCTTTCCTAAACCACATCAGAGTCATTGCATGAGTCTTCCTTTCCTAAACCACACTGATCCACGAGAGTCATTGCATGTGTGTTCCTTTCCTAAGCCACCACCATAGTAATTGCATGTGTGTTCCTTTCCTAAGTCACATGGATCCAGTAGAGTATTTTCATGTGTGTTCATTTCCTAAACCACCACTAGATTCATTGCATGTCTCTTCTTTTCCCAAACCACATAGATCCACAAGAGTCAATGCATATGTGTTATTTTCCTAAACCACCACCAGAGTAATTGCATGTGTCTTCATTTCCTAAACCACACTGATCCACCAGAGTCATTGCATGTGTGTTCCTTTTCTAAACTACATTGATCCACCAGAGTCATTGCATGTGTGTTCCTTTCCTAAACCACCACCAGAGTCATTGCATGTGTCTTCTTTCCCTAAAACACCACCAGAATCTTTACATGTGTGTTCTTTTCCTAAACCACCATTAGATTCATTGCATGTGTGTTACATTCATAAACCACAATTAGAGTCATCGCATGTGTCTTCTATTCCTAAACCAAATGGATCCACCAAGGTCATTGCATGTGTGTTCTTTTCCTAAACCACAACTAGAGTCATTACATGTGTGTTCCTTTCCAAAACCACCACTAGAGTTATTGCATGTGTGTTCCTTTCCTAAACCGCCACCAGAGTCATTGCATGTATCTTCATTACCTAAACCACATGGATCCACCAGAGTAAATGCATGAGTCTTCCTTTCCTAAACCACCACCAGAGTCATTGCATGTATGTTCCTTTCCTAAACCACAACCAGAGTCATTGCATGAGTCTTCCTTTCCTAAACCACACTGATCCTCCAGAGTCATTCCATGTGTGTTCATTTTCTAAACCACCGCCAGAGTCATTGCACGTCTCTTCTTTTCTAAACCACATGGATCCACCAGAGTCATTACATGTGTGTTCTTTTCCAAAACCACCACCAGAGTCATTGCATGTGACTTCCTTTCCTAAACCACATTGATCCACCAGAGTCATTGCATGTGTGTTCCTTTCCTAAACCTAATGGATCCACTAGAGTCATTGCATGTGTGTTCATTTCCTAAACCACCACCAGAGTCATTACATCTGTCATCTTTTCCTAAACCACATGGATCCACCAGAGTCATTGCATGAGTATTCCTTTCCTAAACCACCACCAGAGTCATTGCATGTATGTTCCTTTCCTAAACCACAACCAGAGTCATTGCATGAGTCTTCCTTTCCTAAACCACACTGATCCACGAGAGTCATTGCATGTGTGTTCCTTTCCTAAGCCACCACCGGAGTCATTGCATGTGTGTTCCTTTCCTAAGCCACCACCATAGTCATTGCATGTGTGTTCCTTTCCTAAGCCACATGGATCCACTAGAGTCATTGTATGTGTGTTCATTTCCTAAACCACCACCAGAGTCATTGCATGTCTCATCTTTTCCTGAACCACATGGATCCACCAGAGTCATTGCATGTGTGTTATTTTCCTAAACCACCACCAGAGTAATTGCATGTGTCTTCCTTTCCTAAACCACACTGATCCACCAGAGTCATCGCATGTGTGTTCCTTTCCTAAACTACATTGATCCACCAGAGTCATTGCATGTGTGTTCCTTTCCTAAACCACTACCAAAGTCATTGCATGTGTCTTCTTTCCCTAAACCACCACCAGAGTCATTACATGTGTCTTGTTTTCCTAAACCACCATTAGATTCATTGCATGTGTGTTCTTTTCCTAAACCACATTGATCCACCAAAGTCATTTGATGTGTGTTATATTCCTAGACCACCACTAGAGTCATTGCACGTGTCTTCTTTTCCTAAACCAAATGGATCCACCAAGGTCATTGCATGTGTGTTCTTTTCCTAAACCACCACTAGAGTCATTGCATGTGTGTTCCTTTCCAGAACCACCACTAGAGTCATTGCATGTGTGTTCCTTTCCTAAACCACCACCAGAGTCATTGCATGTATCTTTATTTCTGAAACCACATGGATCCACCAGAGTCAATGCATGAGTCTCCCTTTCCTAAACCACCACCAGAGTCATTGCATATATGTTCCTTTCCAAAACCACAACAAGAGTCATTGCATAAGTCTTCCTTCCCTAAACCACACTGATCCACCAGAGTCATTGCATGTGTGTTCATTTCCTGAGCCACCACCATAGTCATTGCATGTGTGTTCCTTTCCTAAACCAAATGGATCCACTAGAGTCATTGCATGTGTGTTCATTTTCTAAACCACCACCAGAGTCATTGCATATCTCTTCTATTCCTAAACCACATGGCTCCACCGGAGTCATTGCATGTGTGTTCTTTTCCTAATCCACCACCAGAGTCATTGCATGTGACTTCCTTTCCTAAACCAAACTGATCCACCAGAGTAATTGCATGTGTGTTCCTTTGCTAAACCACATGGATCCACTAGAGCCATTGCATGTGTGTTCACTTCCTAAACCACCACCAGAGTAATTGGATGTGACTTATTTTCCTAAACCCCATGGATACACCAGAGTCATTGCATGTGTGTTCTTTTCCTAAACCACCACCAGAGTCATTGCATGTCTCTTCCTTTCCTAAACCACACTGATCCACCAGAGTCATTGCATGTGTGTTCCTTTCCTAAACCACTACCAAAGTCATTGCATGTGTCTTCTTTCCCTAAACCACCACCAGAGTCATTACATGTGTGTTGTTTTCCTAAACCACCATTAGATTCATTGCATGTCTCTTCTTTTCCCAAACCACATAGATCCACAAGAGTCAATGCATGTGTGTTATTTTCCTAAACCACCACCAGAGTAATTGCATGTGTCTTCCTTTCCTAAACCACACTGATCCACCAGAGTCATTGCATGTGTGTTCCTTTTCTAAACTACATTGATCCACCAGAGTCATTGCATGTGTGTTCCTTTCCTAAACCACCACCAGAGTCATTGCATGTGTCTTCTTTCCCTAAAACACCACCAGAATCTTTACATGTGTGTTCTTTTCCTAAACCACCATTAGATTCATTGCATGTGTGTTACATTCCTAAACCACAAATAGAGTCATCGCATGTGTCTTCTATTCCTAAACCAAATGGATCCACCAAGGTCATTGCATGTGTGTTCTTTTCCTAAACCATAACTAGAGTCATTACATGTGTGTTTCTTTCCAAAACCACCACTAGAGTTATTGCATGTGTGTTCCTTTCCTAAACCGCCACCAGAGTCATTGCATGTATCTTCATTACCTAAACCACATGGATCCACCAGAGTCAATGCATGAGTCTTCCTTTCCTAAACCACCACCAGAGTCATTGCATGTATGCTCCTTTCCTAAACCACAACCAGAGTCATTGCATGAGTCTTCCTTTCCTAAACCACACTGATCCTCCAGAGTCATTCCATGTGTGTTCATTTTCTAAACCACCACCAGAGTCATTGCATGTCTCTTCTTTTCTAAACCACATGGATCCACCAGAGTCATTACATGTGTGTTCTTTTCCAAAACCACCACCAGAGTCATTGCATGTGACTTCCTTTCCTAAACCACATTGATCCACCAGAGTCATTGCATGTGTGTTCCTTTCCTAAACCTAATGGATCCACTAGAGCCATTGCATGTGTGTTCATTTCCTAAACCACCACCAGAGTCATTACATCTGACATCTTTTCCTAAACCACATGGATCCACCAGAGTCATTGCATGAGTATTCCTTTCCTAAACCACCACCAGAGTCATTGCATGTATGTTCCTTTCCTAAACCACAACCAGAGTCATATCATGAGTCTTCCTTTCCTAAACCACACTGATCCACGAGAGTCATTGCATGTGTGTTCCTTTCCTAAGCCACCACCAGAGTCATTGCATGTGTGTGCCTTTCCTAAGCCACCACCATAGTCATTGCATGTGTGTTCCTTTCCTAAGCCACATGGATCCACTAGAGTCATTGCATTTGTGTTCATTTCCTAAACCACCACCAGAGTCATTGCATGTCTCATCTTTTCCTAAACCACATGGATCCACCAGAGTCATTGCATGTGTGTTATTTTCCTAAACCACCACCAGAGTAATTGCATGTGTCTTCCTTTCCTAAACCACACTGATCCACCAGAGTCATCGCATGTGTGTTCCTTTCCTAAACTACATTGATCCACCAGAGTCATTGCATGTGTGTTCCTTTCCTAAACCACTACCAAAGTCATTGCATGTGTCTTCTTTCCCTAAACCACCACCAGAGTCATTACATGTGTCTTGTTTTCCTAAACCACCATTAGATTCATTGCATGTGTGTTCTTTTCCTAAACCACATTGATCCACCAAAGTCATTTGATGTGTGTTATATTCCTAGACCACCACTAGAGTCATTGCACGTGTCTTCTTTTCCTAAACCAAATGGATCCACCAAGGTCATTGCATGTGTGTTCTTTTCCTAAACCACCACTAGAGTCATTGCATGTGTGTTCCTTTCCAGAACCACCACTAGAGTCATTGCATGTGTGTTCCTTTCCTAAACCACCACCAGAGTCATTGCATGTATCTTTATTTCTGAAACCACATGGATCCACCAGAGTCAATGCATGAGTCTCCCTTTCCTAAACCACCACCAGAGTCATTGCATATATGTTCCTTTCCAAAACCACAACAAGAGTCATTGCATAAGTCTTCCTTCCCTAAACCACACTGATCCACCAGAGTCATTGCATGTGTGTTCATTTCCTGAGCCACCACCATAGTCATTGCATGTGTGTTCCTTTCCTAAACCAAATGGATCCACTAGAGTCATTGCATGTGTGTTCATTTTCTAAACCACCACCAGAGTCATTGCATATCTCTTCTATTCCTAAACCACATGGCTCCACCGGAGTCATTGCATGTGTGTTCTTTTCCTAATCCACCACCAGAGTCATTGCATGTGACTTCCTTTCCTAAACCAAACTGATCCACCAGAGTAATTGCATGTGTGTTCCTTTGCTAAACCACATGGATCCACTAGAGCCATTGCATGTGTGTTCACTTCCTAAACCACCACCAGAGTAATTGGATGTGACTTATTTTCCTAAACCCCATGGATACACCAGAGTCATTGCATGTGTGTTCTTTTCCTAAACCACCACCAGAGTCATTGCATGTCTCTTCCTTTCCTAAACCACACTGATCCACCAGAGTCATTGCATGTGTGTTCCTTTCCTAAACCACTACCAAAGTCATTGCATGTGTCTTCTTTCCCTAAACCACCACCAGAGTCATTACATGTGTGTTGTTTTCCTAAACCACCATTAGATTCATTGCATGTCTCTTCTTTTCCCAAACCACATAGATCCACAAGAGTCAATGCATGTGTGTTATTTTCCTAAACCACCACCAGAGTAATTGCATGTGTCTTCCTTTCCTAAACCACACTGATCCACCAGAGTCATTGCATGTGTGTTCCTTTTCTAAACTACATTGATCCACCAGAGTCATTGCATGTGTGTTCCTTTCCTAAACCACCACCAGAGTCATTGCATGTGTCTTCTTTCCCTAAAACACCACCAGAATCTTTACATGTGTGTTCTTTTCCTAAACCACCATTAGATTCATTGCATGTGTGTTACATTCCTAAACCACAAATAGAGTCATCGCATGTGTCTTCTATTCCTAAACCAAATGGATCCACCAAGGTCATTGCATGTGTGTTCTTTTCCTAAACCATAACTAGAGTCATTACATGTGTGTTTCTTTCCAAAACCACCACTAGAGTTATTGCATGTGTGTTCCTTTCCTAAACCGCCACCAGAGTCATTGCATGTATCTTCATTACCTAAACCACATGGATCCACCAGAGTCAATGCATGAGTCTTCCTTTCCTAAACCACCACCAGAGTCATTGCATGTATGGTCCTTTCCTAAACCACAACCAGAGTCATTGCATGAGTCTTCCTTTCCTAAACCACACTGATCCTCCAGAGTCATTCCATGTGTGTTCATTTTCTAAACCACCACCAGAGTCATTGCATGTCTCTTCTTTTCTAAACCACATGGATCCACCAGAGTCATTACATGTGTGTTCTTTTCCAAAACCACCACCAGAGTCATTGCATGTGACTTCCTTTCCTAAACCACATTGATCCACCAGAGTCATTGCATGTGTGTTCCTTTCCTAAACCTAATGGATCCACTAGAGCCATTGCATGTGTGTTCATTTCCTAAACCACCACCAGAGTCATTACATCTGACATCTTTTCCTAAACCACATGGATCCACCAGAGTCATTGCATGAGTATTCCTTTCCTAAACCACCACCAGAGTCATTGCATGTATGTTCCTTTCCTAAACCACAACCAGAGTCATATCATGAGTCTTCCTTTCCTAAACCACACTGATCCACGAGAGTCATTGCATGTGTGTTCCTTTCCTAAGCCACCACCAGAGTCATTGCATGTGTGTGCCTTTCCTAAGCCACCACCATAGTCATTGCATGTGTGTTCCTTTCCTAAGCCACATGGATCCACTAGAGTCATTGCATTTGTGTTCATTTCCTAAACCACCACCAGAGTCATTGCATGTCTCATCTTTTCCTAAACCACATGGATCCACCAGAGTCATTGCATGTGTGTTATTTTCCTAAACCACCACCAGAGTAATTGCATGTGTCTTCCTTTCCTAAACCACACTGATCCACCAGAGTCATCGCATGTGTGTTCCTTTCCTAAACTACATTGATCCACCAGAGTCATTGCATGTGTGTTCCTTTCCTAAACCACTACCAAAGTCATTGCATGTGTCTTCTTTCCCTAAACCACCACCAGAGTCATTACATGTGTCTTGTTTTCCTAAACCACCATTAGATTCATTGCATGTGTGTTCTTTTCCTAAACCACATTGATCCACCAAAGTCATTTGATGTGTGTTATATTCCTAGACCACCACTAGAGTCATTGCATGTGTCTTCTTTTCCTAAACCAAATGGATCCACCAAGGTCATTGCATGTGTGTTCTTTTCCTAAACCACCACTAGAGTCATTGCATGTGTGTTCCTTTCGAGAACCACCACTAGAGTCATTGCATGTGTGTTCCTTTCCTAAACCACCACCAGAGTCATTGCATGTATCTTTATTTCTGAAACCACATGGATCCCCCAGAGTCAATGCATGAGTCTCCCTTTCCTAAACCACCACCAGAGTCATTGCATGTATGTTCCTTTCCTAAACCACAACAAGAGTCATTGCATAAGTCTTCCTTTCCTAAACCACACTGATCGACCAGTGTCATTGCATGTGTGTTCATTTCCTGAGCCACCACCATAGTCATTGCATGTGTGTTCCTATCCTAAACCACATGGATCCACTAGAGTCATTGCATGTGTGTTCATTTTCTAAACCACCACCGGAGTCATTGCATATCTCTTCTATTCCTAAACCACATGGCTCCACCAGAGTCATTGCATGTGTGTTCTTTTCCTAAACCACCACCAGAGTCATTGCATGTGACTTCCTTTCCTAAACCAAACTGATCCACCAGAGTAATTGCATGTGTGTTCCTTTGCTAAATCACATGGATCCAATAGAGCCATTGCATGTGTGTTCACTTCCTAAACCACCACCAGAGTAATTGGATGTGACTTATTTTCCTAAACCCCATGGATACAGCAGAGTCATTGCATGTGTGTTCTTTTCCTAAACCACCACCAGAGTCATTGCATGTGTCTTCCTTTCCTAAACCACACTGATCCACCAGAGTCATTGCATGTGTGTTCCTTTCCTAAACCACTACCAAAGTCATTGCATGTGTCTTCTTTCCCTAAACCACCACCAGAGTCATTACATGTGTGTTGTTTTCCTAAACCACCCTTAGATTCATTGCATGTGTGTTCTTTTCCTAAACCACATTGATCCACCGAAGTCATTTGATGTGTGTTATATTCCTAGACCACCACTAGAGTCATTGCATGTGTCTTCTTTTCCTAAACCAAATGGATCCACCAAGGTCATTGCATGTGTGTTCTTTTCCTAAACCACCACTAGAGTCCTTGCATGTGTGTTCTTTTACTAAACCACCACCAGAGTCATTGCATATATGTTTATTTCCGAAACCACATGGATCCACCAGAGTCAATGCATGAGTCTCCCTTTCCTAAACTACCACCAGAGTCATTGCATGTATGTTCCTTTCCTAAACCACAACAAGAGTCATTGCATGAGTCTTCCTTTCCTAAACCACACTGATCCACCAGTGTCATTGCATGTGTGTTCATTTCCTGAGCCACCACCATAGTCATTGCATGTGTGTTCCTGTCCTAAACCACATGGATCCACTAGAGTCATTGCATGTGTGTTCATTTTCTAAACCACCACCAGAGTCATTGCATATCTCTTCTTTTCCTAAACCACATGGATCCACCGGAGTCATTGCATGTGACTTCCTTTCCTAAACCAAACGGATCCACCAGAGTCATTGCATGTGTGTTCCTTTGCTAAACCACATGGATCCACTAGAGCCATTGCATGTGTGTTCACTTTCTAAACCACCACCAGAGTAATTGGATGTGACTTCTTTTCCCAAACCCCATGGATCGACCAGAGTCATTGCATGTGTGTTCTTTTCCTAAACCACCACCAGAGTCATTGCATGTGTCTTCCTTTCCTAAACCACACTGATCCACCAGTGTCATTGCATGTGTGTTCCTTTCCTAAACCACCAGCAGAGTCATTGCATGTGTCTTCATTTCCTAAACCACATGGATCCGCTAGAGTCATTGCATGAGTATTCCTTTCCAAAACCACCACCAGAGTCATTGCATGTATGTTCCTTTCCTAAACCACAACTAGAGTCATTAAATGAGTCTACCTTTCCTAAACCACACTGATCCACCATAGTCATTGCATGTGTGTTGCTTTCCTAAACCACATGGATCCACTAGAGTCATTGCATGTTTATTCATTTCCTCAACCACCACTAGAGTCATTGCATATCTCTTCTTTTCCTAAACCACATGGATCCACCGGAGTCATTGTATGTGTGTTATTTTCCTAAACCACCACCAGAGTCATTACATGTGACTTCCTTTCCTAACCCACACTGATCCACCAGAGTCATTGCATGTGCGTTCCTTTCAAAAAATACATAGATCCACCAGAGTCATTACATGTGTGTTATTTTCCTAAACCACCACCAGAATAATTGCATGTGTCTTCCTTTCCTAAACTACAATGATCCACCAGAGTCATTGCATGTGTGTTCCTTTCCTAAACAACATTTATCCACCAGAGTCATTGCATGTGTGTTCCTTTCCTAAACAACTACCAGAGTCATTGCATGTGTCTTCTTTCCCTAAACCACCACCAGAGTCATAACATGTGTGTTGTTTTCCTAAACCTCCATTAGATTCATTGCATGTGTGTTCTTTTCCTAAACCACATTGATCCAGCAAAGTCATTGCATGTGTGTTATATTCCTAGACCACCACTAGAGTCATTGCATGAGTCTTCTTTTCCTAAACCAATTGGATCGACCAAGGTCATTGCATGTGTGTTCTTTTCCTAAACCACTAGTGTCATTGCATGTGTGTTTCTTTCCTGAACACCCACTAGAGTCATTGCATGTGTCTTCCTTTCCTAAACCACCACCAGAGTCATTGCATGTATCTTTATTTCCTAAAACACATGGATCCACCGGAGACAACGCATGAGTCTCCCTTTCATAAACCACCACCAGAGTCATTGCATGTATGTTCCTTTCCTAAACCACAACCAGAGTCAGTGCATGAGTCTTCCTTTCCTAAACCACACTAATCCTCCAGAGTCATTCCATGTGTGTTCATTTCCAAAGCCACCACCAGAGTCATTGCATGTGTGTTCCTTTCCTAAACCACGTGGATCCACTAGATTCATTGCATGTGTGTTCATTTCCTAAACTACCACCTGAGTAATTGCATGTCTCTTCTTTTATAAACCACATGGATCCACCAGAGTCATTAAATGTGTGTTCTTTTCGTAAACCACCACCAGAGTCATTGCATGTGACTTCCTTTCCTAAATCACACTGATCCTCCAAAGTCATTGCATGTGTGTTCCTTTCCTAAACCACATGGATCCACTAGAGCCATTGCATGTGTGTTTTTTTCCTAAACCACAACCAGAGTCATTGCATTTGACTTCTTTTCCTAAACCACATGGAACCACCAGAGTCATTGCATGAGTATTCCTTTCCTAAACCACCACTAGGGTCATTGCATGGATGTTCCTTTCCTAAACCACAACCAGAGTCATTGCATGAGTCTTCCTTTCATAAACCACACTGATCCACGAGAGTCATTGCATGTGTGTTCCTTTCCTAAGCCACCACCATAGTCATTGCATCTGTGTTCCTTTCCTAAGCCACATGGATCCACTAGAGTCATTGCATGTGTGTTCATTTCCTAAACCACCACCAGAGTCATTGCATGTCTCTTCTTTTCCTAAACCACATGGATCCACCAGAGTCATTGCATGTGTGTTATTTTCCTAAACCACCACCAGAGTAATTGCATGTGTCTTCCTTTCCTAAACAACACAGATCCACCAGAGTCATTGCATGTGTGTTCCTTTCCTAAACTACATTGATCCATCAGAGTCATTTCATGTGTGTTCCTTTCCTAAACCACTACCAAAGTCATTGCATGTGTCTTCTTTCCCTAAACCACCACCATAGTCATTACATGTGTGTTGTTTTCCAAAACCACCATTAGATTCATTGCATGTGTGTTCTTTTCCTAAACCACATTGATCCACCAAAGTCATTTGATGTGTGTTATATTCCTAAACCACCACTAGAG
Organism: Avena eriantha; assembly: GCA_910589775.1. Classification (NCBI taxonomy): domain Eukaryota; kingdom Viridiplantae; phylum Streptophyta; class Magnoliopsida; order Poales; family Poaceae; genus Avena; species Avena eriantha. The sequence goes on along the minus strand of OU342743.1, from coordinate 450,509,689 downwards.
TCATTGCATGTGTCTTCTTTTCCTAAACCAAATGGATCCACCATGGTCATTGCATGTGTATTCTTTTCCTAAACCACCACTAGAGTCATTGCATGTGTGTTCCTTTCCTGAACCACCACTAGAGTCATTGCATGTGTGTTCCTTTCCTAAACCACTACCACAGTCATTGCATGTATCTTTATTTCCTAAACCACATGGATCCACCAGAGCCAATGCATGAGTATCCCTTTCCTAAATGACCACCAGAGTCATTGCATGTATGTACCTTTCCTAACCCACAACCAGAGTCATTGCATGTGTGTTCATTTCCTAAGCCACACTGATCCACCAGAGTCATTGCATGTGTGTTCATTTCCTAAGCCACCACCATAGTCATTGCATGTGTGTTCCTTTCCTAAACCACATGGATCCACTAGAGTCATTGCATGTGTGTTCTTTTCCTAAACCACCACAAGAGTCATTGCAGGTCTCTTCTTTTCCTAAACCACATGGATCCACCGGAGTCATTGCATGTGTGTTCTTTTCCTAAACCACCACCAGAGTAATTGCATGTGACTGCCTTTCCTAAACCACACTGATCCACTAGAGTCATTGCATGTGTGTTCCTTTCCTAAACCACATGGATCCACTAGAGCCATTGCATGTGTGTTCACTTCCTAAACCACCACCAGAGTCATTGCATGTGCCTTCTTTTTCTGAACCACATGGATCCACTAGAGTCATTGCATGTGTGTTCATTTCATAAACCACCACCAGAGTCATTGCATGTGTATTCTTTTCCTAAACCACATGGACCCACCAGAGTCATTGCACGTGTTTTCTTTTCCTAAACCACCACCAGAGTCATTGCATGTGTCTTCCTTTCCTAAACCACACTGATCCACCAGAGTCATTGCATGTGTGTTCCTTTCCGAAACCACATGGATCCACTAGAGTCATTGCATATCTGTTCATTTCATAAACCACCACCAGAGTCATTGCATGTGACTTCTTTTCCTAAACCACATGGATCCACCAGAGTCATTGCATGTGTGTTCATTTCCTAAACCACCACCAGAGTCATTGCATGTGTCTTCCTTTCGTAAACCACACTGATCCACCAGAGTCATTGCATGTGTGTGCCTTTCCTAAGCCACCACCAGAGTCATTGCATGTGTGTTCCTTTCCTAAAGCACAAGGATCCACTAGAGTCATTGCATGTGTGTTACTTTCCTAAACCACATGGATCCACTAGAGTCATTGCATGTGTCTTCCATTCCTAAACCACACTGATCCACCAGAGTTATTGCATGTATGTTCCTTTCCTAAAGCACAACCAGGGTCATTGCATGAGTCTTCCTTTCCTAAACCACAGTGATCCACCAGTCATTGGATCTGTGTTCCTTTCCTAAGCCACCACCATGTTCATTGCATGTGTATTCCTTTCCTAAACCACATGGATCCACTAGAGTCATTGCATGTGTGTTCATTTCATAAACCACCACCAGAGTCATTGCATGTCTCTTCTTTTCCTAAACCACATGGATCCACCAGTCATTGCATGTGTACTCCTTTCCTAAACCACCACCACAATCATTGCATGTGTCTTCCTTTCCTAAACCACACTGATCCACCAGAGTCATTGCATGTGTGTTACTTTCCTAAACCACATTGATCAACTAGAGTCATTGCATGTGTCTTCCATTCCTAAACCACACTGATTCACCAGAGTTATTGCATGTATGTTCCTTTCCTAAAGCACAACCAGGGTCATTGCATGAGTCTTCCTTTCCTAAACCACAGTGATCCACCAGTCATTGGATGTGTGTTCCTTTCCTAAGCCACCACCATTGTCATTGCATGTGTATTCCTTTCCTAAACCACATGGTTCCACTAGAGTCATTGCATGTGTGTTCATTTCGTAAACCACCACCAGAGTCATTGCATGTCTCTTCTTTTCCTAAACCACATGGATCCACCAGTCATTGCATGTGTGTTCTTTTCCTAAACCACAACCAGAGTCATTGCATGTGTATTCCTTTCCTAAACCACACTGATCCACCCGAGTCATTGCATGTGTGTTCCTTTCCTAAACCACATGGATCCACTAGAGTCATTGCATGTGTGTTCATTTCATAAACCACCACCAGAGTCATTGCATGTGACTCCTTTTCCTAAACCACATGGATCCACTAGAGTCATTGCATGTGTGTTCTTTTCCTAAACCACCACCAGAGTCATTGCATGTGTCTTCCTTTCCTAAACCACACTGATCCACCAAAGTCATTGCGTGTGTGTTCCTTTCCTAAGACACCGCCAGAGTCATTGCATGTGTGTTCCTTTCCTAAACCTCATGGATCCACTAGAGTCATTGCATGTGTGTTCATTTCCTAAACCACCACCAGAGTCATTGCATGTGTGTTCCGTTCCTAAACCACATGGATCCACTAGAGTCATTGCATGTGTGTTCATTTCCTAATCAACTACCAGAGTCATTGCATGTGTATTCTTTTCCAATATCACATGGATCCACCAGAGTCATTGCATGTGTGTTCTTTTCCTAAACCACCACCAAATTCATTGCATGTATCTTCTCATCCTAAACCACCACTAGACACTTTGCATGTGTGTTCCTTTCCAAAACCACCACAAGAGTCAATGCATGTGTCTTATTTTTCTAAACCACATGGATCCACCAGAGTCATTGCATGTGTATTCCTTTCCTAAACCACCACTAGAGTTATTGCATGTGTGTTTCTTTGAAAAACTGCACAAATCCACTAGATGTCATTGCCTGTGTGTTCCTTTACTAAACCACCACTATAGTCATTGCATGTGTGCTCCTTTGAAAACCTACACAGATCCAACAGAGTCATTGCATGTGTGTTCTTTTCCTAAACCACCACTAGAGTCATTGCATGTGTGTTCTTTTCCTAAACCACATTGTTCCATCAGAGTCATTGCATGTGTGTTCCTTTCCTAAACCACCACCAGAGTCATTGCACGTTTCTTATTTTCTAAACCACCACAATGTGATTGCATGTTTGTTCCTTTCCTGAACTACATTGATCCACCAGAGTCATTGCATGTGTGTTGCTTTCCTAAACCACCACCAGAGTCATTGCATGTGTCTTCTTTCCCGAAACCACCACCAGGGTTATTACATGTGTGTTCTTTTCCTAAACCACCATTAGATTCATTGCATGTTTGTTCTTTTCCTAAACAACATTGATCCACCAGAGTCATTGCATGTGTGTTATATTCCTAAACCACCACCAGAGTCATTGCAGTTGTGTGTTCTATTGCTAAACCACCATCGGATTCATTGCATGTGTCTTCTTTTCCTAAACCACATGGATCCACCAGAGTCATTGGATGTGTGTTCTTTTCCTAAACCACCACTAGAGTCATTGCAGGTGTGTTGTGTGGGCTCCCCGGATTATTCATCCGAGAAATCCCTGTTATGCATATCTCCACGTTCCCAAGATCAGTGAGCCGTGGAACATAACCGACAAGTATCATTACAACATACGAAACATAACGAATTACAAGACTTACATAAATGCCATTATGGCTACACCATCCTTAGCAGTGGAATATCATCATGTGCAGAGCCCAATTGTGCCTCAACCTACAGGCAGCTGACTAGGAAGACGGCCTAGCTCGCATGGACGTCACCTTAATCTTCATATGTCGAACCTCTGAAAGTTCGGCCAAGTAAATAGCCAGGGACACAGCCGTGAGTACTTTTGAATGTACTCGCAAACCACCAGGATGAATGAAATAAGGAAATGCAAATCTGGCTGTGGCGACATAGCTCTATCTGGGGTTGTTCTTGAAAATCCTCGACTACCACTTGTAGTTATGGCATCTCCATATCTTTGTTGAAAAAGAGTTTTGAAAATAGTTTTGGAGTAAAAACCCTTTTTAAACCTCCTCGACCACCTCGGGTCAAAGCAAAGCTTTCGAACTCAGGTTCCCCCGAAACGTTCATATTTTCATCCTTTCTTTCCAAACAAACACCGTTTGGGTACTCCTAGCCAACACCTTTACAACCGTCCTTGACCTTGGACATGGCTATTCGAATAGATTATACTCTGCAGAGTTTGCGCACTTTCCGCACAAGAATCAATACATCCGCCGAGATAAAACCACGGCCCACTACACACTGTAGATGGGGGTCCGGATAATAAAACCTAACCTTTCTCTTGTCGACCCTAGCAAAGGCTGCTTTTCCTTTTGGGTTTGTCCTCCTCGAAAACGAGTATGTGGCTCCCAGCCATAGTCCTTCCTTCCGTACACGCGCATACCCAAGCCGCAACCTGGCGTATACGTTAACTTGGTGACTCCACTTCCTTCCGTACCGCCTAAGTCATACCGTCCGCGGGAGACCCAATTGTTGCACCGGCACTCCTACCAAGACAAGCTCACTCTTGCCGAAGCAAGCTAAAGGCTTCAGATCCAAGATCTATTAGCGCCTACCTAGAATTCAAGGGATTCCTCCCTCTAAGCATCGTACAAGCTGCCCTGGCTAATGAAGACAAACTACGAGCTAAGCCCAGCACCTGGGGTAATGTGGTTGCACTGATAAAATTGTTCCGGTAAAGGCATAGAACATCCCTTCTCTTTCTCATTTCTCATAATCACCATTTCTTTTGTTAAAACATCCACTGGGGACGATGGATCTTCCCAAGAGTTTTACAAAGTAGTCTCGAAACATTTGTACTGGGGTAAATCCCACAACCGTTTATTTTCTCTAAACCGGGGTTTCAACGAGGTAGGATGATAACCACCATACTCTCGGTCTAAAGGGATAAAATGGTAGGTACATCAGGGTGGTGCCACGAGGGACACAAGTGCATAACTTGGAGGAGCCAAGTTATAAGCGTAGTATTTGTAAAACAACACATGCAGGTAGATAATGCAATTTATAAAGAGGATACAAATAGGTAAAAGAGAGTAGGAAAAGTATCAAAGTGTAGGAATGGTGGCTTGCCTGTGATCAACAGTAAGTCCCTGGACTTCTTTAGATAACCAAGAATACCCAATAAGTAATAATAAGAAGTCCCTTCCTTCTTGTCGTCAAGCACTCATACTATCGCCGTCATCGAGTACACATGCAAGCAAACGGTACCACAATCAACACAAGGCATACATGCATCAAACCATACAGCAAACAAACATAAGGAATCCTACTTAACTCAGTATGTTTTGGGGGAGTGGGATACTAGGAGTGGGAAATGCTAGATTGCTATGGTAGTGTTTTTCTCTTTGGAGGTAGATGTCTAGGATAAATACCTTGACCTTGGAGTGGGGTTCTGAGGTCTGTAGGATACCAATGTGCAACAGTGGTATCCTTAGATAGGTCTTGACAAAACAGAACCAACACAAGTGGTTTCACTTGATTATCAACTACCTAGATTTAATTATGATTTTTATAGTGGTAATAACTCTAGTTTGAGGGAATAAATTACCCGAGTTTATCTGGAGCTCAAAAAATTATTTCCTTGGGTGATTAGGTAGTGTATGATGTACTGAACCACATAGAGTTGGAATCTTGTCAAAAGAATTACCAGAATGCCCTCAGGAAATTCCCAAAGGCAGTTTTTTATGGTTTTTCTCTTTTTCACTAGATTAATTATACGGAAGCTATTGAGCTGATTCCAAAGGCACGTGGTAGGCATTTAGAATACATTTCTGTAGGAATTGGATTTACTCTTTTTGCAGTTGTCAAACTCCTGGAGTGATTTAATAAGTGATAAAACCACCTATAGAAGTAATTAAATCACTAAAAACCAACAAAAGATGAATAAATCATCATCTCCTGGTTTTAGATGGGTAAAGGTGTGCTACTTCACTGGGAGTTGGAATTAGGTCAGTACCACATTTGGTTTGGTCTATAGAATTTATCTAAGGAAGAAAGTTGTTGTTTTTGTTATTTTTGCTACATGACATGTATTTCAATTACCTTTCAGAAGAGCTTTGTTCCATCTCAAATGGGTAAGGCTAACTCAGAGAGGAAATTATTTAGTGTAAAAGACAAGCTTTAGTGGATTAATTTCCAATAAATAATGAAATTTATTTTTGGCAGAGGGACAACTCTGTATGCTTAAGAAAACATGAGAGTACTACCAGAAATTTATATCTTGGCCTTTGGATTTATTTACATTTTCAAAAGAATTTAATCCTACTAGTCTTTTTATGGATCTGGAATAAAAAGAAAAGGTAGCAGGGCAGCTGGGTTGGTTCTGTGGGGAAATGGGCCACATGGAGTGGATTTGGCCCACGGCGGACGGTGCGGCGCGCGGGAGCCCGGGGCTTGAACCTGGCAAGCAAGGCCTGGCGTCAGTGACCGCGGGGGAGCGAGGGGGTAAGGAGCGACGGTGGTCGTTCAATTAAGGGGAGATGGACGGCGAGGCGTCGTCGTCCTCGACAAAATAGAGTCCGCGGCGGTGAAACCCTAGCACGTCGGAGAGGGAGGCGGGAGCTCACCAGAAGGCTCGAGAGGTGACGGGCAGGGTGCAGGAGGACGCGGTGGTCGACAGCGAGAAGATCGAGGGGTAGGACAGAAGTGGTAGTCAACTAGAGACAGCTCGCGTGACGGTGGCCGAGGGTGACCTCGTCGGAGCTCAGCGGCGACGACGAAGGAGATGGTCCTGGGCAAAAATAAGACCAGGGTTAGATAGAGGAGGAGGAGGGGAACTCGAGGACCAAGATGCAGAGGAAGGGGAGCAGGGAGAGGGAGCCTTGCTCGGTTTTGTGGGGAGGCCGAGAGCTCCTCCTTCTCTTCTTCTGGACTGCAGATAGCAGGGGACGAAGAGGGAGTGCTAGGGGAGGTAAGTGGGGGGGAGGGGTCCTTGGGTTGGCCTCTGGCCTTTATACCAAGGAGGGGAGCAAGATGAGGTAAATGTCCAATTTGGACATGGGGGAGGGGTGGTGTTGGCCATGGATTGGCCTAGAGGGAGGTGGTGAGGAGTAAGAAGGTGATTTGGTCGTGCTGGATCTCAGAGAGGGAGGGAGTGGCAGCTGTTGCAATTTATCTCACAAGCTTTTCCCTTTCTCTCTCTACTTCTCACTTCCAAACACATGGGACAAGGGATTGCTACAGTACCTTAGCTACAGTGCTGGTTGACCAGGGGAGGGGTGAATGCTGTGGTGTATTGCTTTGCAAGATTAGTGGTGGTTTGATCTTGTTTTGACTCACTATTACTTAGATTTGCTAAATTGAGTAAATAGGTGGTTGTGAAGGAAGTTCAAAAACTTGCATTGGATCAGAGGAGGAAATTTTACTAGGAGATAGATGAGGTTAAGGTAGATATCCAGGAATTATTTGGGATTTTTCTAAAGATTTTTAGTTCACTTTACATCCTTAATTCTAAAAGTGCAGAAGTAGATTCTAGAAGATCATTGGAGAATATTACATTGGACAAGGTTGGTTTTTGGTATGAGATGGTCCCAAATGTGAATACACACTTAGAGGAATTTTCCCAAGATTTATTGAGATGGGGAAGTATTTTTAAGGAATTATTTCTTGTTTCTGCCATTTAAGAAAAAGGCCAAAAAATAATAATAAAACTTCTCAAAAATATTTATTTGTGAGATGGAAAGATAGGGTCTGATATATGGAACTCAAGTGAGCCAAAATTTGGGGAAGTTCTTTGGTAAAAAACCAAACTTTCCTTTGGGAAAGGAGTTTTGGAGATTTTGACTAGTAAAGGGATAAAATAGATTTGGAGCCATAATAATTATGGATAATATTTGATAAATCTTGATGATCAAGGTAGATGATGTAGACAAGGTGGATCAAGCATTTTAAATCTTTGGAAGTGGAAATCCAACTTGAACTAGATGGAAAGCAAGGAGTTGAGGATCTAGGGAGATGTTATTTTTCTACCACCTAATCCTTGTTGGATCTTGGAGCTCAGAGCTCAACTTAATGCAAGGGTTAGATGATTAGATATACCAAGTCATATAGATGATCATGGCAGAGGGAGTTTGGATTGGTAGCACTTGAGGTGATCAAGAAGTGATAGCAAACTTTGTTGAAAATAAGGCTGCCATACCACATGAGCCATGATGCCTTATAAACCACGTGGGTTTAATAAGCACAAGGGTCCAATTGGACCAAATGAAGTAGATTTTGATAGACCTATATTATTAGATCACAACCATGCAAAGATTTGGTCCATAGAAGGTTGGATGATGGTGTGAGCTTCTGTGAAATTAGGCATGATGACTAGATTTGCAGGAAAAGTTATTTCTTGCCTACAAAACCATCAAGAACAAGTGGGTTGGAGGATGATCTAACCAAGGGAAAAAGTGGGCCTTGGTAGTCCTCAGGATTTTTAACAATATAGTTCATGTGCATTTCCAAAAATGCACAAGGGTGAGAAAGGGAGACATCCAAAAAGGTAATGTTGAAACAGTTTCTAGACATGGTCAAAATCTGGCAGTTTTGAGGATTTTGACTAGAGTATGAGAGGGGACGTTTTAGGAGGAATTGCAAGGTATCAAGGCATCATCAAGTGGATGATGTTAAAGTGTATATTGAGTAGCAGGGATCCATGCTTGATGTTGGTCCTTGTTGACTTGGAAACTTCTAGAATGGATCACTAGAGAATTGATCTGGCTAAGAGTTTTGGGTGATCACCTGGTATCTAGTGATTTGATCTTGCTTTGTTATCATGCTTAGGATGTGGAGATTTGGAAACCTATTGATCATAGGGATGAGCTCCTAGAGTAGCTCATACTACTTCCTAAGCAAACAAGTCAAACAGCAGATCAAGGCAACCCATCAGACAACAGATCAAGGCAACTCATCTTATAAGCTAAGCAACTCCACTACTGGGGTTACCATCAATCCTAGCTTGGGGTAGGGAGGGGTATTTTGAAAAGGTTAGAGTTTGAATAAGATGAGAGTCCTTGGTATCTTTACCAAGTGTAGAATTCAAATTCTTTGAAAGGGGGTTTTGGGAAAACTAGAGATAAGGTTAGTGGAGGGTTCTGTTTTGAAAACATAAGGAGGTTATATTGTATATCTCTCCATAGTTTTTGTCAATAGAAGCTACTAAAATAGTTTTGGTTACATAAGCATCTTGGCTCGGTATTTTGAAATGCCAGAACACTTAAGAATATGTAAAATGAGCCAGGATAGTTTTGGTAAATAGCTTTTGTCAACTTATGGTGAGGTAGGGAGTACCATTGGGTATACACTCGCATGCACAAGCACAAACCACAACAAGCAAACACTGCACTCATGAACAAGAAAAAGTTTTTGTTCCCCCTGATTTTTGCATTCTGGACAACAATCAAGGTTGCTGAAATTGGGATGTTACAGACCTTTCCCCCTTAAAAGAATCTCGTCCCGAGATTCGAGAGAGTAAGATTAGGGGATTCGTCTTGGAGTTAGTGCTATGTGTTTCTTGAGCACTGACTTGTTGGCTTCGTCTTTGAACAGGGTCACTTCGACAGTGGGGTTGATCTTCCATTGCCTTGAAAGCCCAAGTGTTGAGCTGGCTTCAACCATGATTGCGAGGAGTGATCTTCTGGCTGTTAGGATTTATGGCGCCTGTTCTAAGGGGATTATTGTATTCTAGTATACGTCCTTGGGTCCAATGGTTGGATTGATCCTGGCAGAGGGTTATCCTATTTTGTGGGAAAAGACGCAGTCTTTCCCCCTTAGGATCAGACTGGGGTAGATCGGAGAGTTACAAGTCGGGGGCATCCTTATGGGGGTAGCAAAAGATAGTTCTTAAGGTAGCGTACGACGACATAAGGGTGGGTAGCATCATATGTGTCGTTCCAAGGGGGGTATGGACTAGTTTACTACAAGTTGCACTTGCCGATGTTCAGGGAGTCCTAGAGTGAGTTAAGGACCTTCTCTCGATATTTACTTCCAACGGGATGTGGTCGCTTGTAGATGCCAGGGGAATCTTCAGTCTTGAGTTACAGGGCTACGGGAGGTAGGGTGGCCGTATTCTCTGAAGGTAAGGGCCCTGGGTGCCTTCAGGCTTCACCTTCGTGGAAGTCTTGACGGGTTTACTCTGGGGCATTCTCGACTGAAGTGACCCGGTTGACCACCCGTGGAACATGTACTTCTTTTTCGGCGTAACTGAGTTGACGACCCGCCGGTGCTGACACCTAAAAGGTTGACTGGCCTTGCCAATGAGGAGATATATTGGGCAATTGACGGGGACATGGTCTTGGCCTTCGCAGAGGAAACAAGTGACACACCGAGTTCGACCAACATTCGGCGAGTGGGGTTTCCCGCAGTTTGGGCAGTGGCCCGAACACCTGCTGGCTTGGTGTCTTTCGTCTCCGCGATGGTTACATGCTTCTTCGAGCTTCCGGTTTTCATTGTCATTCTAGGGGGGTTTCCTGTTGGTGGTACGCGGTCCGGGTTGGGTTTGATGCAACGTCTTGGGTAACACACGCAAGAAGAAAAGCAAATCAAGCAAGCATATCCATCCAAGGAAGTTATTACCCAACCAACCAGTTTGCATCCGAAGGTGTTAATAGTTCTTAAGCATTACAAAACGCGTTCAGGGACGATATATGACTCTACCCTATTTCTAGATGGGCGAGTGCTGCAACGCGGGTGATTACTCGGAGGATGCATCTGTGGTTCGGGCTGACTTCGGGGAAGGGGGTTCTAGTTACTACAGATCCTCTAGGGTATGCGGAATATTCAGCTCATCTTCAGTGAAGGTGAGAGTGGTGCCTTCCCAGGGTGCAGGGTTGGATGTTGACTCGGTCGAAGCGGGTGACTGTACGATAGGGTGGTACTCATTGAGGAAAGAGAGTTCGTCATCAGTCTCGGGATTCTCGTCTTCAGGGGTTGGGGGTACTTCAATGGCCAGCTTCTTCTCCAAGCGAGCATTGGTGGCTTTAAGACACCTTTCGCGCTTACAGAGTAGGTTGATATCCATCTTCAGAAGCAAGTTCTCTTTCCTGGCCTTGTCAATATCTTCCTGGGAACGTTGGAGAAGGTATTCCATGTTCTCTAACTAATTCCAAATGCAGCAGGTGAGGAATGACTCGGTAGGAAGTCCATCCTGGTCGCGCTTTCCAAACAAGTGGTAAGGGGTATACTTTAGCTCATCTTCATGGAGCTTGCAGAGGCGTGCCATGATCTCCTGTATGTCTCGCACCACGCCATCTACCCAGTTGTTGTCAAGGAAGGTGAAGATTGTGGGCGCAGTGTCCTCATCAGGGGAGGGAATCACCGCTTTGATGACCCATTACATCACATTGGTGTTACTGTGAGGAATTCTGGTTCCTTCAATCATTGGCGAGGGCCTCTTAACTATCTTCAGCAGGTTGTGAAGTTGCTCTTCGAAAGGCCAAAAACTCTCTCCAATGATGATGCGCTCCGAGCGGAATGAGGCCATCTACAACAGATTTTTGAGATGGGGTTGGGTTAGTGACAAGTGTGCAGGATTTTAAGATTATAAAATCGTATTAATGCAAGTAGTTTTCAAAATGGAGGGGAAAAGACATAAGAACCTTTTGCAAATAGTCAACATTTCTCCCTTATCTTTTTGAAAATAGGTTTGTCGTTTCCTGTCTAACGTCCATGCTAACTAAGGTCTCCTCAAGTCAGGATGGCTCTGATACCAAATCTGTGGGCTCCCCGGATTATTCATCCGAGAAATCCCTGTTATGCATATCTCCACGTTCCCAAGATCAGTGAGCCGTGGAACATAACCGACAAGTATCATTACAACATACGAAACATAACGAATTACAAGACTTACATAAATGCCATTATGGCTACACCATCCTTAGCAGTGGAATATCATCATGTGCAGAGCCCAATTGTGCCTCAACCTACAGGCAGCTGATTAGGAAGACGGCCTAGCTCGCATGGACGTCACCTTAATCTTCATATGTCGAACCTCTGAAAGTTCGGCCAAGTAAATAGCCAGGGACACAGCCGTGAGTACTTTTGAATGTACTCGCAAACCACCAGGATGAATGAAATAAGGAAATGCAAATCTGGCTGTGGCGACATAGCTCTATTTGGGGTTGTTCTTGAAAATCCTCGACTACCACTTGTAGTTATGGCATCTCCATATCTTTGTTGAAAAAGAGTTTTGAAAACATTCCTTTGTTTTAGAAGTCAAGACATCTCCATATCTTTGTTGAAAAAGAGTTTTGAAAATAGTTTTGGAGTAAAAACCCTTTTAAACCTCCTCGACCACCTCGGGTCAAAGCCAAGCTTTCGAACTCGGGTTCCCCCGGAACCCTCATATTTTCATCCTTTCTTTCCAAACAAAAACTGTTTGGGTACTCCTAGCCAACACCTTTACAACCGTCCTTGACCGTGGACACGGCTATTCGAATAGCTTATACTCTGCAGAGTTTGCGCACTTTCCCCACAAGAATCAATACATCCACTGGGATAAAACCACGACCCACTACACACTGTAGATGGGAGTCCGGATAATCAAACCTAACCTTTCGCTTGTCGACCCTAGCAAAGGCTGCTTTTCCTTTTGGGTTTGTTCTCCCCGGCAACGAGTATGTTGATCCCAGCCATAGTCCTGCCTTCCGTACACGTGCATACCCAAGCCGCAACCTGGCATATACCTTAACTTGGTGAATCCACTCCCTTCTGTACCGCCTAAGTCATACCATCCGCGGGAGACCCAATTGTTGCACCGGCACTCCTACCAAGACAGGCTCACTCTTGCCGAAGCAAGCTACAGGCTTCAGATCCAAGATCTGTTAGCGCCTGCCCGGAATTCAAGGATTCCTCCCTCTAAGCATGGTACAAGCTTCCCCGGCTAATGAAGATAAACTACGAGCTAAGCCCCAGCACCTGGGGTAATGTGGTTGCACTGATAAAATTGTTTCGGTAAAGGCGTAGAACATCCCTTCTCTTTCTCATTTCTCATCATCACCATTTCTTTTGTTAAAACATCTACTGGGGACGATGGCTCTTCCCAAGGGTTTTACAAAGTAGTTTCAAAACATTTGTAGTGGGTTAAATCCCAAAAGCGTTTATTTTCTCAAAGCCGGGGTTTCAACGAGGTAGGATGCTAACCACCATACTCTCGGTCTAAAGGGATAAAATGGTAGGTACATCAGGGTGGTTCCACGAGGGACACAAATGCATAACTTGGAGGAGCCAAGTTATAAGCGCAGTATTTGTAAAACAAGACATGCAGGTAGATAATGCAATTTATAAAGAGAATACAAACATGTAAAAGAGAGTAGGATAGGTATGAGAGTTCAGGAATGGTGGCTTGCCTATGATCAGCAGTAAGTCCCTGGACTTCTTTAGATAACCAAGAATACCCAATAAGTAATAATAAGAAGTCCCTTCCTTCTTGTCGTCAAGCACTCATACTATCGCTGTCATCGAGTATACATGCAAGAAAATGGGACCACAATCAACACAAGGCATACATGCATCAAACTATACTGCAAACAAACATAAGGAATCCTACTTAACTCAGTAGGTTTTGGGGGAGTGGGATACTAGGAGTGGGAAATGCTAGATTGTTATTGTAGTGTTTTACTCTTGGGAGGTAGATGTCTAGGATAAATACCATGATCTTGGAGTGGGGTTCTGAGGTCTGTAGCATACTAGTGTGCAATAGTGGTATCCTCAGATAGGTCTTGACAAAACAAAACCAACACAAGTGGTTTCACTTGATTATCAACTACCTAGATTTAATTATGATTTTTATAGTGGTAATAACTCTAGTTTGAGGGAATAAATCATCAGAGTTTATCTGGAGCTCCAAAAATTATTTCCTTGGGTGATTAGGTATTTTTTGATGTACTGAACCACATAGACTTGGAATCTTGTCAAAAGAATTACCAGAATTCCCTCAGGAAATTCCAAAAGGCAGTTCTATATGGTTTTTCTCCTTTTCACCAGATTAATTCTACTGAAGATATTAAGTTGATTCCAAGGGCATGTTGTAGGCATTTAGAATACCTTTCTGTAGGAATTGGATTTACTCTTTTTGGAGTTGTCAAAGTCCTGGAGTGATCTAGTTAGTGATAAAACCACCTACAAAAGTAATTAAATCACTAAAACCAACAGAAGATGAATAAATCATCATCTCCTGGTTTTAGATGGGTAAAGGTGTGCTACTTCTCTAGGAGTTGGAATTCGGTCAGTACCACATTTGGTTTGGTCCAGAGAATTTATCTAACGTAGAAAGTTGCTGTTTTTGTTATTTTTTCTAACGGAGGTTCATTGAAAATTTCTCTAAGATAGCAAAACCTATGACTGATCTGCTAAAGAATGAGAAGAAGTTTAATTGGACAGAAGCGTGTGAAACCAGCTTTCAGGAGTTGAAGAAGAGACTAGTGTCGGCACCAGTGCTATGTCTGCCAGACCTTCAGAAAGACTTTCAAGTATATTGTGATGCATCTCACCAAGGATTAGGAGGTGTACTGATGCAGGAAGGTAGAGTTGTAGCTTATGCATCAAGGCAACTCAAAAATCATGAAGTCAACTATCCTACTCATGATCTAGAGTTGGCATCAGTTGTACATGCCTTAAAAACATGGAGGCATTATCTAATGGGAAAACGTTGTGAAATGTTCACTGATCACAAGAGTCTGAAATACATTTTTACACAGAAAGAACTCAACATGAGACAAAGAAGTTGGCTAGAACTTATCAAAGATTACGACTTAAGTTTGCAATACCACCCTGGAAAGCCAAACGTCGTAGCCGATGCATTAAGCCGCAAGGTTTATGTAAATGGCCTCAATAAAGGAGAATTGTCGGAGGAGTTATGTGCCCAATTTAGAGAGCCGAGACTTGAGATAGTGCCTGAAGGGTATCTTGCATCCTTGGAAGTGCGACCCACACTAATGAACAGAATTCAAGAAGCCCAAAAGATGGACAAAGAAATAGAAGAAATCAAAAGTAAGGTTAGTGATGGCAAGGAAAAAGGATTTCATGTAGATGAACAAGGAATCTTATGGTATGAAAAACGTATCTGTGTTCCGCAGGATCTTGAACTTAAGAAGTTGATCTTACAAGAAGCACACAACTCACCATATTCAATTCATCCTGGCAACACCAAGATGTATATGGATGTTAAGGAGAGGTTTTGGTGGAATAATTTAAAGAAGGATATAGCAGAGCACATTGCCTTGTGCGACGTGTGTAGTCGTGTGAAGGCAGAACATCAGAAACCGGCAGGATTATTACAACCACTGCCAATACCTGATTGGAAATGGGATGAAATAGGTATGGATTTTATCACCGGACTGCCAAGGACTAAATCTGGATACGATTCTATATGGGTTATCATTGACCGCTTGACAAAAGTGGCCCATTTCATACTGGTGAAAACCACCTATACAAGTGCTAAGCTAGCCAATATATATATGAATAGGATTGTATGTTTACATGGGGTACCAAAGAGTATCATGTCTGATAGAGGAACTCAATTCACTTGGCACTTTTGGCGACAACTTCACGAGTCATTGGGAACTTGATTAGAATTCAGTACTGCATTTCATCCACAAACTGATGGATAGACAGAAAGGACCAATCAAATGTTGGAAGATATGCTAAGAGCTTGTGCGTTAGATTATGGATATAGTTGGGATGAGAGTCTACCATACGCAGAGTTTTCCTACAATAACAGCTATCAATCAAGCATAGAAATGGCTCCATTTGAATTCCTTTATGGAAGGAAGTGTACTACACCATTGCTATGGAATGGAGTAGGAGAATGAAATTTGTCCGCGCCAGACCTAATCAAGGAGGCTGAAGAGAAAGTCAAGATGGTAAGGGATAGGCTAAAGGTAGCCCAATCTCGGCAAAAGAGCTATGCCGATCCAAAACGTAGAGAGGTTACCTACGAGGTTGGTGATAGAGCTTACCTCAGGGTATCACCACTTCGTGGTGTGAAAAGATTTGGAATCAAAGTAAAATTAGCACCGCGCTATGTAGGACCTTTCAAGATTTTGAGCCGCAAAGGAGAAGTGGCATATGAGATAGAATTACAAGAATATCTGTCAGCAGTTCATAATGTATTTCATGACAGTCAGCTAAAAAAATGTTTCCCAGAGATGGAAGAAACTTCGTTGAAAGACACTATACCATTAGAGGAAGTTCAGCTAGAGAATGATCTCACTTATGAAGAGAAACCTATTAAGATTCTGGAGACAGCAGAAAGAATTACCCGTACCAAGATAATCAAATTCTGCAAAGTGCAGTGGAACCATCACAGTGAATTAGAAGCAACATGGGAGCGAGAGGATGAACTTCGGAGAGATCACCCTCACCTATTTGCTAGCCAACCCGAATCTCGAGGGCGAGATTCATCTTAAGGGGGTTAGATTTGTAACATCCCAAAATTTTCATTTGAAAATCATCATCATTGCATTCATATCATCATGGCATGTACTACCTTGCATTAGGTTTGTTCTCCAAAAATTTGGTGAAATTTAGAGACTTTTTGGAGCACTTTTTCTAAATTCAAAAAACTAGAAAAGAAATTCAAAAAAAAAGGAGGGAAAAGGATTTTAAACAGTAGTAGCAGTTTCTGGCCTTTTGGCCCAAACCGGCCCAACCAGCCCACCCAGACTCCTCTCCCCCTCTCTGTCACCCCCACCCACTTACCTCCGGGCCCCACTCCACGTTGACGCCACCTCAGCGTCTTCCACGTGAACGGCCGGCAACCCTCCCCTGCTCTGCCGTTACCAACTCTGGTTGATTACGAGCGCTATCGCGAGTTAATCGCCACAATCACGGCCCCTTCTTAATCCCCTCGCCCTCCTCGACAGATTTTCCCAGCCACTACCCCTAGAGAGACCCCAGGCTCCCCAATTGCCACCTCAAATCGCCGCCGTCTGAAGCAACTCCGGCGACAATTCCGGTGAGCCTCGGCCACGCCATGCCCTCCTCTCTGCCCTGTATTATTTGTGGTGACCTGGCGCGTGTTTTAACCCCGGCCACGTGCCTTCTTTTGTACCAGGTCGACAACATGGTCCAACTCCGGCGAACCTCCTCTACCGCCGTCGTCCATCGCATATTCCGGTGAGGTTAGGGTTTCCGCCGCCTCCTTTTGGCCTCTGCTAGACCATGCTGATCCATGTGCATCTCACTGACCTCCTTGCTGGCATGTTCGAGCCCCAGGTCGTCATCTCCGTCACAGAGCCGCGAGCTTCGCCGGTGACGCAACTCCGTCAAGGGATCAAGGCCAAGCCAGAGAACCCCCCACGCCACCGTAACCTCCATCGAGACCGCCATGACCTCCTCGACCGATGGTACGTGTCCACGGTCTCCCTGCCCCTGTAGAATCGCCACCATCGGCCGACGCTCCGTCGCCGCGCGCAGCTGGTCATCGCCGCCCGTCTCCGGCCAGGCCACCTGGAACCGTTAGATCCTTTGTCTGCGGCTAGGATTAGATCGAGGGCGAAGCGGTACGGGGTAATCAGATCCGTCCGTAGTCACTTAAGATCCAACGGCCCGCAGCAGCCGATCCGACCGAACCGGTATGGGCCAATGAGATTGTGCCACGTCGCCCAGGATATTTGTTTAAATAGAAAATTAGACAGATTTTGTATTAAACTTAGAAAATCCATAACTTTTGATCCACAATTCAGAAAAATGCAAAATTGGTGTCTATCGATTCAGAAAAATAGGACCTTTATTATAGAGGCCTTGTTTCACACTTTTGCTTCTGAAAAATTGGAATTATAGGCAGAACCTTTTTAGGAGTATTTTTCTCATAAAAATTATTCTATAATTTGTTTTGGGGTATTTCTTATGCATTTAGATGAGGTATTTTACCCTCTGTACTGTAGACTCTGTAAGTTATAGAGTTGTGATCATATCATTGCATTTTGCACGCATTCATATTTTTGTAATGTTTTATTGATTGAATTATGGTTGTTGTATTGTTCTTTGTGTAGATTCTGTGGATTGTGAAGTTTGTTGCTGTGAGGATTGTACCTATTCTCCTAGCTACCAAGGCAAGTGATATTTAATCTCATGTCCTATTATTTTCACTATTACACTAGTGTTATTTTGGTGGATCTTAGCATGATAGGATTATTTATATGTTACTATATTATGCTATGCTACCCTGTAGACTATATCATGGTAGTATCTCCTAGTTGAAAGACTTCGTATGCTAGAGTGCTTAGCCATGCTATTAGAATTCGTGGGTGGAAGATATATATAAGATAGTATGGAAATATATTATTTTGTTTGACTAAGAAAACAACTAATATTAATGAAACACCTAGGTGGAATGGGACTTGCTTGCATTATGTTGAGTGGTTACTCAGGGGCCATGTCTATGGTCAGCTGGTGTATCACACTTGTGGATGGCCACCCAGGAACAAAGAGATTGGAGATGTTCTTGTCACGAAGCTTCTAGTGCAGCCACATGGCATATGGGCTCTGCCTTGACCAACTAAGTTGCAAGAACTCAGATAGACGGACATAAGGTGGTAGATGTGGTAGGATGGAACGCGTCCGTGGTGGTCTGAGGGATTGCTTCTGAAAAGTCTTGTCTCGATGCATGTCGAGTCTTGTGGGGATAGTGCACCACCTCTCGAGAGGGTAAAACTAAGTACTTAGCCGTGTCCCCGGTTATGGACAACTTCTGAGCCTCAAGACAGTGAAGCAGTTCAATAATCTCCTCATCCAAATTTCTCGAAGTTAAAACTTGTGGGTGAACATGGGTAGAGGTTCATTGATTTCTATCATTGGTGCCTTAGTGTTTGAATGAGAAAACTTACTCTTCAAAAACTATAAGTTAGACTAGATTTTAGCAAAGTCAGCCAAAACCCCACTTAGCAATATATTCATGTAGTTGTTGGATTATACTAAGTATCTATGGTATCACTTGCCAATACAATTCCAAATGTATTGACCCTTGTGGCTGTAACTTATTATGTTGCAGGATACTCTGATGATGAGTAGGGTTGCGGGTCTACACTCGACATGTTTGCCTATGGCGCATGAAGACAAAAGACTCTATTATTATTATGCTATGTAATGTGAACTTTAAGTATCTTAGCCTTGGGCTAAGTGAGTTGTAAGAACCATTATATTCCTGGATATGCGATGTAATAATGACCTTTGTTTCTGTGTACTTCATCTTAAACTGTGGGTGCTAGCATATCGATCCAGGGACTAGCACTGCAATCACAGGGATCTTACGTTATTATGGTGAGATCTTACAGATGGTATCAGAGCACTGTGTTGCCAGTAGGTTTGTGACCCTAGAATGGATTAGACTAAGGAAAACCCTTAGGAAAAATAACTTTATATTCCAACTTTACACTTGTCTTTTCATGTCGTAAAACATTCCCTAATCATCCTTTCTTATCTATTTTTGTAGATGTCCAGCATCAATGAATCTGTCAAGAAGGGACCACTGATGACTATGACCCTGGAATGTGAGACAGAATTTCCCAATGCACTCAAGAACCTCATGCTCGGCTTGGGAATGAATGGTGAAGCCGTGTACAAGGGATTTCCTGTGATAGATGAAGGACAAGAGTATTGGTGGGTGCAACTCCATTTGTACAAGAACAAGGAAGATGATCCCAAGAGTATGGGATTCTGCATGTTCACCAACTCTGAAATCCACACGTCATTCTTTGACTCTGCAAGGAATGCTGCATGGAAAGCTATTGAGGAACTTGGGGAGAGACTCAAGTATAGAATGCCCAATACTCAGGAGGATCTCAAGGAGGAGAAGCGTATTGTCCAAGACTCAAAGGCCACTGTGAAACGCCTAAGTAAGGATATCATAGGCTTGGGTTTGGAGCTACGCGACCAAGACAAGCAGATTGCTGCCAAGGATGCCCAGATTGCCACCTTGGTTAAGAAGGAGTGAGATACTAGTTGGACCACCACCCTTGGTGTTTTATCACGTTAGTATTTTGATCATACCAACCTATGTGGTATGGAAAAAATAAGTTATGTCTGGAACCTTGACTGCTTGAGTTCAATAATGTATCGCTACTTGGAATGTTTTGTTGGTTGATTTTTATTTTGTGACTTGTGTTTTATTTCTCTATTGTGTGTTACTAATTTTCTCCATACTATGCAAAAGATGATGAATTTTTTCTATAGCACGGCCGAGGATTTCAATGGGACTCGCTTTGGGACTCGTATGTTGGAGCTCGTTGGTGTGCTCGCTCTTCCAATCCCTACCATTCACGGACTTCAGCTGAGGAAGTTTCAGAGGAAGGACTTATGGGGATTCAGAGTTACCCAGCCAGGACGCGAGACAGAGACACAAACTAGGGAGATTGCCTTCAAGATACTCCATGATGACATGGAGAGGGGCCTCGACGTCGCTATGCAGGAACTGTTGGGACGCCTATGTGGACGTCACTCTTTTGAGATCAGGAGCCACCACTTCCACTTCTTTGGGAGGCGCGACGAGGATGGAGAGCCAATTGTGTTGGACGAGGCCACTAAGGAGTCTATCAAGCCCGGTTTTCACTACCTCTAGGACTTAGAGAGCCTTATCAGACACCTTGATACTGATAGGACTAATGTGATGCTTAGCAACGATGAACTACGAGTCCAACTTAAGGAGAAGGACAAGGCCTTCCAGGAACAGGAAAATCGAATCAAGGAAATGGAGAAGAAGTTTGAAGACCAAGAGAAGAAATTCAAGAGCCAAGAGAAGAGAGTTCAGGAGAAGAATAAGAAGATTAGAGACTTGGAGACCGAGTTAGAGCTTGAGGACATTGAGCTGGAAGCGGATCACGAGGTGATAGAGAGGCTACGCACACAGAAGAGAGAATTACAGACAAAGATCGATGCTTTGACTACAAGCTTGGAGGAATACAAGGCAGGATTCGCAGCAGCAGGACTTGCACTAGTGGAGGAGGAAGTTTACATGGAGGAGTAGTGATACTGTTCCATCTACCTATCATTTTATTATTATCGAGTTGCATAGTTCATACCGACTTGTGGGTGACTATGCTAGTATGTTATTTTTGCAAACTCTGTTATTGTTGTGATGTTGAACCTGCATGTGCTTGTTTGTTTGATTGTTGTTACTTTATTGGGTTATCTATCATTACTTACCCTTATTAAACCCACAGATGCCTCCCCGACGCAACAACAAGGATAACAATGACAATGGCAATGGAATGCAGCAGATGATGGCTGCACAGACACAATTGACGCAAATGATGACTCAATTCATGGCAAACCAGAATCAGAACAACAATAATAACAACCAGAACAATCCACTACCTCTGGATATGCTGACCAGATTTCTAAGGCTGAGACCTGCTAAGTTCTCTAGTACCACTGACCCCATGGTAGCAAATGATTGGCTACGCTCTGTGAATAAGGACCTAGTCACGGTTGGATGCACGGATGCAGAAAAGGTCAGATTCGCAGCACACTTATTGGAAGGTCATGCAGCTACTTGGTGGGACAATTTCCAAGTTACTCACCCTATTGAGGAAGTGACTTGGGCAATGTTTGAGGATGGGTTTCCCACCACTCACATATCTTTTGGAATAATGGGGTTGAAGAAAAAGGAGTTTCACAACCTCAAGCAATGCCACTGCAGTAATTCTGAGTACATCGAAGAGTTCAACAATCTGTCACGTTATGCACCAGACGATGTTGACACTGACGCCAAGAGAAAGGAGAAGTTTTTGGATGGGTTGAATGATGAAATTTCTATGCAACTATCTATTGCATATGTTCCAACATATCAATCTTTGTGTGATAAAGCCACCATCCTAGAAAACAAGATGAAGCAAGTGGAGGGTAGAAAGAAAAAGCACCATTTTGATAAGTTTGGATCAGGATCTCCTCACAAGCGCTCTCATGGTGAAGGACGTGGGAGTTCAGGATTCCACAAGAATGGGAATCATAATAACCATCATAACAACAACCATCACCATGATGGAAACAATCATCATGGACATAACAAAAGTGGATTCAGGAACAACCAGAATGGTCATGGCCATGGAAACCAAAATGGTTAGAATCGTCACAGTCAGCCAGCAAAGAAAGACATCAGTCAGGTGGAATGTTTCAAGTGCAAGAAGACAGGGCACTATGCTAATGAATGCCCAGAGAAGAAGACTGATGGGGCTAAGCCAAACCCATTTCGAAAGGGTCATGTGAATCACATCAATGTGGAGGAAATTCAAGAAGGATCTGATGTCGTGATTGGTAAGTTCAAGATTAATTCTTTTCCTGCACTTATCCTTTTCGATACTGGCGCATCGCATTCATTCATTTCAAGAGCATTTGTAATCAAAAACGAACTCTCCACTGAAACCATTGGATGTGCCATTAAGGTAGGCTCCCCGGGTGGAGAAATGATAGTAAATTCTGGGTGTCGGCAGATAACCCTAGAAATTGGAAAGAACAAGTTTCTAGTTAATCTAATAATCCTAGAGTCCCAAGGATTAGATGTAATATTAGGGATGGACTGGTTGACCCGTATGAAGGAGTGATCGATTGTGCCAAGCGAACTGTTATGCTCACCACCCCAGAAAAGAAAAGGATCAGGTTCAAGTCTAACTTTGAACCCAAGGGGAGCAAGGTTAATTCTCTTAAGGGGGTTAGCCTAGACAGTGTTCCAATAGTGAAGGAGTACCCAGATGTGTTCCCCGAAGAATTACATGGCATTCCACCAGATAGGGATGTGGAGTTTCTGATAGACCTACTGCCAGGAACTGGTCCTATAGCAAAGAGACCTTATAAAATGTCGGTGGACGAGTTAAAAGAACTCAAGAAACAGCTGGGAGAACAGTTGAAAAAGGGGTTTATCCAACCAAGTTCGTCGTCCTGGGGAGCACCAATTTTGTTTGTTCAGAAGAAGGACCGAAGTCAAAGGCTATGCATAGATTATCGTTCACTTAATGAAGTAACCATAAAGAATAAATATCCCCTGCCTAGAATAAATGATCTCTTCGATCAGCTAGAGGGATCATGTGTGTTCTCAAAAATTGATCTTCGATCAGGATACTTCCAACTAAAGATTAGAGAACATGACATACCCAAGACTGCATTCACCACTAGATATGGGTTGTATGAATAAACGGTGATGCCGTTTGGATTGACTAATGCACCAGCCTATTTCATGAACATGATGAATAAGGTATTCATGGAATTCCTTGACAAGTTCGTAGTGGTATTCATCGATGACATATTGGTATATTCCAAGAGCAACAAAGAACATGAAGAACATCTACGCCTGATTCTAGAGAAACTCAGGGAACACAAACTTTATGCCAAGTTCAGCAAATGTGAATTTCGGCTGAATGAAGTGGGTTTTCTTGGGCACATAGTATCTGGAAATGGTATAGCTGTTGATCCAACAAAAGTGGCAGCTGTGACAGAATGGGAACCTCCTAAATCGGTTAAAGAAATCCGTAGTTTCCTTGGCCAACCAGGGTACTACCGGAGGTTCATTAAAAATTTCTCTAAGATAGCAAAACCTATGACTGATCTGCTAAAGAAAGAGAAGAAGTTTAATTGGACAGAAGCGTGTGAAACTAGCTTTCAGGAGTTGAAGAAGAGACTAGTGTCGGCACTAGTGTTATGTCTGCTAGACCTTGAGAAAGACTTTCAAGTATATTGTGATGCATCTCACCAAGGATTAGGAAGTGTACTGATGCAGGAAGGTAGAGTTGTAGCTTATGCATCAAGGCAACTCAAAAATCATGAAGTCAACTATCCTACTCATGATCTAGAGTTGGCATCAGTTGTACATGCCTTAAAAACATGGAGGCATTATCTTATGGGAAAACGTTGTGAAATGTTCACTGATCACAAGAGTCTGAAATACATTTTTACACGGAAAGAACTCAACATGAGACAAAGAAGATGGCTAGAACTTATCAAAGATTACGACTTAAGTTTGCAATACCACCCTGGAAAGGCATACGTCATAGCCGATGCATTAAGCCGCAAGGTTTATGTAAATGGCATCAATAAAGGAGAATTGCCGGAGGAGTTATGTGCCCAATTTAGAGAGCTGAGACTTGAGATAGTGCCTGAAGGGTATCTTGCATCCTTGGAAGTGCGACCCACACCAATGAACAGAATTCAAGAAGCCCAAAAGATGGACAAAGAACTAGAAGAAATCAAAAGTAAGGTTAGTGATGGCAAGGAAAAAGGATTTCATGTAGACGAACAAGGAATCTTATGGTATGAAAAACGTATTTGTGTTCCGCAGGATCTTGAACTTAAGAAGTTGATCTTACAAGAAGCACACAACTCACCATATTCAATTCATCCTGGCAACACCAAGATGTATATGGATGTTAAGGAGAGGTTTTGGTGGAATAATTTAAAGAAGGATATAGCAGAGCACATTGCCTTGTGCGACATGTGTAGTCGTGTGAAGGCAGAACATCAGAAACCGGCAGGATTATTACAACCACTGCCAATACCTGATTGGAAATGGGATAAAATCGGTATGGATTTTATCACCGGTCTGCCAAGGACTAAATCTATATACGATTCTATATGGGTTATCATTGACCGCTTGACAAAAGTGGCCCATTTCATACTGGTGAAAACCACCTATACAAGTGCAAAGCTAGCCAAGATATATATGAATAGGATTGTATGTTTACATGGGGTACCTAAGAGTATCGTGTCTGATAGAGGAACTCAATTCACTTGGCACTTTTGGCGACAACTTCACGAGTCATTGGGAACTTGATTAGAATTCAGTACTGCATTTCATCCACAAACTGATGGATAGACAGAAAGGACCAATCAAATGTTGGAAGATATGCTAAGAGCTTGTGCGTTAGATTATGGATATAGTTGGGATGAGAGTCTACCATACGCAGAGTTTTCCTACAATAACAGCTATCAATCAAGCATAGAAATGGCTCCATTTGAATTCCTTTATGGAAGGAAGTGTACTACACCATTGCTATGGAATGGAGTAGGAGAAAGAAATTTGTCCGCGCCAGACCTAATCAAGGAGGCTGAAGAGAAAGTCAAGATGGTAAGGGATAGGCTAAAGGTAGCCCAATCTCGGCAAAAGAGCTATGCCGATCCAAAACGTAGAGAGGTTACCTACGAGGTTGGTGATAGAGCTTACCTCAGGGTATCACCACTTCGTGGTGTGAAAAGATTTGGAATCAAAGGAAAATTAGCACCGCGCTATGTAGGACCTTTCAAGATTTTGAGCCGCAAAGGAGAAGTGGCATATGAGATAGAATTACCAGAATCTCTGTCAGCAGTTCATAATGTATATTTCATGTCATTCAGCTAAAAAAATGTCACCCAGAGATGGAAGAAAACTTCGTTGAAAGACACTATACCATTAGAGGAAGTTCAGCTAGAGAATGATCTCACTTATGAAGAGAAACCTATTAAGATTCTGATGACAACAGAAAGAATTACCCGTACCAAGACAATCAATTTCTGCAAAGTACAGTGGAAACCTATTAAGATTCTGGAGGGAAAAGTATTTTAAATAGCAGCAGCAGTTTTTGGCCTTTTGGCCCAAACCGGCCCAACCAGGCCACCCAGACTCCCTCTCCCCCTCTCTGTCTTTTCGCACACCCCCTCAGCTCACCCCCACCCACTTACCTCCGGGCCCCACTCCACGTCGACGCCACCTCAGTGTCTTCCACGCGAACGGCCGGCACCCCTCCCCTCCTCTGCCGCTACCAACTCCGGTTGATTACGAGCGTTACCGCGAGTTAATCACCACAATCACGGCCCCTTCTTAATCCCCTCCCCCTCCTCGATAGATTTCCCCAGCCACTACCC
The DNA here is from genome assembly GCA_910589775.1 of Avena eriantha. Taxonomy (NCBI): domain Eukaryota; kingdom Viridiplantae; phylum Streptophyta; class Magnoliopsida; order Poales; family Poaceae; genus Avena; species Avena eriantha. The sequence goes on along the minus strand of OU342743.1, from coordinate 450,483,978 downwards.
CTGGAGAGCCCCCAGGCTCCCCAATTGCCACCTCAAATCGCCGCCGTCCGAAGCAACTCCGGCGACAATTCCGGTGAGCCCCGGCCACACCGTGCCCTCCTCTCTGCCCTGTATTATTTGCGGTGACCTGGCGCATGTTTTAACCCTAGCCACGTGCATTCTTTTGCACCAGGTCGACGACATGGTCCAACTCCGGCGAACCTCCTCTGCCGCCGCCGTCCATCGCATATTCCGGTGAGGTTAGGGTTTCCGCCGCCTCCTTTTGGCCTCTGCTAGACCGTGCTGATCTGTGCGCCTCTCACTGATCCCCTTGCTGGCTTGTTCGAGCCCCAGGTCGTCATCTCCATCACAGAGCCACGAGCTTCGCCGGCGACGCAAATCTGGCGGGGGATCAAGGCCAAGCCAGAGCACCCCCCACGCCACCATAACCTCCATCGAGACCGCCACGACTTCCTTGACCGCTGGTATGTGTCCACGGTCTCCCTGCCCCTGTAGAATCGCCGGAACGCCATCGGCCGACGCTCCGTCGCTGCGCGCAGCTGGTCAGCGCCGCCTGTCTCTGGCCAGGCCACCTGGAACCGTTAGATCCTTTGTCTGCGGCTAGGATTAGATCGAGGGCGAAGCGGTACGGGCTAATCAGATCCGTCCGTAGTCACTTAAGATCCAACGGCCCGCAGCAGCCGATCCGACCGAACCGGTACGGGCCAATGAGATTGCGCCACGTCGCCCAGGTTATTTGTTTAAATAGAAAATTAGACAGATTTTGTATTAAACTTAGAAAATCCATAACTTTTGATCAACAATTCAGGAAAATGCAAATTTGGTGTCTATGGATTCAGAAAAATAAGACCTTTATTATAGAGGCCTTGTTTCACACTTGCTTCTGAAAAATTGGAATTATAGGCAGAACCTTTTTAGGAGTATTTTGCTCATAAAAATTGTTCTATAATTTGTTTTGTGGTATTTCTTATGCATTTAGATGAGGTATTTTACCCTCTGTACTGTAGACTCTGTAAGCTATAGAATTGTGATCATATCATTGTATTTTTCATGCATTCATATTTTTGTAATGTTTTATTGATTGAATTATTGTTGTTGTATTGTTCTTTGTGTAGATTGTGTGGATTGTGAAGTTTGTTGCTATGAGGATTGTACCTATTCCCCGAGCTACCAAGGCAAGTGATATTTCATCTCATGTCCTAATATTTTCACTATTGCACTAGTGTTATTTTGGTGGATCTTAGCATGATAGGATTATTTATAAGTTACTATACTATGCTACGCTACCCTATAGACTATATCTTGGTAGTATCTCCTAGTTGAAAGACTTCGTATGCTAGAGTGCTTAGCCATGCTATTAGAATTTGTGGGTGGAACATACATATATGATAGTATGGAAAGATATTATTTTGTTTGACTAAGAAAACAACTAATATTAATGAAACACCTGGGTGGAATGGGACTTGCTTGGATTATGTTGAGTGGTTACTCAGGGGCCATGTCTATGGTCAGCTGGTGTATCACACTTGTGGTTGGCCACCTAGGAACAAAGAGATTGGAGATGTTTTTGTCACCAACTAAGTTGCAAGAAGTCAGACAGACGGACATAAGGTGGTAGATGTGGTAGGATGGAACGCGTCTGTGGTGGTCTGAGGGATTGCTTCTGAAAAGTCTTGTCTCGATGCATGTCGAGTCTTGTGGGGAAAGTGCACCACCTCTCGAGAGGGTAAAACTAAGTACTTAGCCATGTCCCCGGTTATGGACAACTTCTGAGCCTCAAGACAGTGAAGCATTTCAATAATCTCCTCATCCAAATTTCTCGAAGTTAACACTTGTGGGTGAACATGGGTAGAGGTTCAGTGATGTCTATCATTGGTACCTTAGTGTTTGAATGAGAAAACTTACTCTTCAAAAACTATAAGTTAAACTAGCTTTTAGCAAAGTCAGCCAAACCCCACTTAGCCATATATTCATGTAGTTGTTGGATTATACTAAGTATCTATGGTATCACTTGCAATACAATTCCAAATGTATTGACCCTTGTGGCTGTAACTTATTATGTTGCAGGATACTCTGATGATGAATAGGGTTGCGGGTCTACACTCGACATGTTTTCCTGTGGCGCATGAAGACAAAAGACTCTATTATTATTATGCCATGTAATGTGAACTTTAAGTATCTTAGCCTTGGGCTAAGTGAGTTGTAAGAACCATTATATTCCTGGATATGCGATGTAATAATGAACTTTGTTTCTGTGTACTTCATCTTGAACTGTGGGTGCTAGCATATCGATCCAGGGACTAGCACTACAATCATAGGGATCTTACCTTATTATGGTGAGATCTTACACTAAACCACCACCAGAGTCATTGGATGTGTGTTCTTTTCCTAAACCACCACTAGAGTCATTGCTTGTGTGTTCCTTTCCTAAACCACCACCAGAGTCATTGCATGCATGTTCCTTTCCTAAACCATCACCAGAGTCATTGCATGTGTCTTCATTTCATAAACCACATGGATCGACTAGAGTCATTGCATGAGTCTTCTTTTCCTAAACCACCACCAGAGTCATTGCATGTATGTTCCTTTCCTGAATCACAACCAGAGTCATTGCATGAGTCTTCCTTTCCTAAACCACACTAATCCACCATAGTCATTGCATGTGTGTTCCTTTCCTAAACCACATGGATCCACTAGAGTCATTGAATGTGTGTTCATTTCCTGAACCACCACCAGATTCATTGCATGTCTCTTCTTTTCCCAATCACATGGGTCCACCAGAGTCATTGCATGTGTGTTCTTTTCCTAAACCACAACCAGAGTCATTGCATGCGTCGTCCTTTCCTAAACCACACTAATCCACCAGAGACAATGCATGTGTGTTCCTTTCCTAAACCACATGGATCCACTAGAGTCATTGAATGTGTGTTCATTTCCTGAACCACCACCAGATTCATTGCATGTCTCTTCTTTTCCCAATCAAATGGGTCCACCAGAGTCATTGCATGTGTGTTCATTTCCTAAACCATAATCAGAGTCATTGCATGTGTCTTCCTTTCCTAAACCACACTAATCTACCAGAGTCATTGCATGTGTGTTCCTTTCCTAAACCACATGATTCCACAAGAGTCATTTCATGTGTGTTCATTTCCTAAACCACCACCAGAGTCATTGCATGTGACTTCTTTTCCTAAACCACATGGTTCCACCAGAGTCATTGCATGTGTGCTCTTTTCCTAAACAACCACCAGAGTCATTGCATGTGTCTTCCTTTCCTAAAGCACACCGATCCACTAGAGTCATTGCATGTGTGTTCCATTACTAAGCCACCACAGAGTCATTGCATGTGTGTTCCTTTCCTAAACCACATGGATCCACTAGAGTTATTGCATGTGTGTTCATTTCCTAAACCACCAACAAAGTCATTGCATGTGTATTGTTTTCCTAAACCACATGAATCCACCAGAGTCATTGCTTGTGTGTTCTTTATAACCGCCACCAGATTCATTGCATGTATCTTCTCTTTCTAAACCACCACTAGGCTCATTGCATGTGTGTTCCTTTCAAAAACCACCACGAGAGTCATTGCATGTGTCTTCTTTTTCTAAACCCCTTGGATCCACCAGAGTCATTGCTTGTGTGTTCCTTTCAAAAACTGCACAGATCCACTGGATGACATTGCCTGTTTGTTCCTTTCATAAACCACCAATAGAGTCATTGCATGTTTCTTCCTTTCAAAAACTACATAGATCCACCAAAGTCATTGCATGTGTGTTCTTTTCCTAAATCACCACCAGAGTCATTGCATGTGTGTTCTTTTCCTAAATCACACCCCAGAGTCATTGTATGTGTGTTCTTTTCCTAACCCACATTGATCCATCAGAGTCATTGCATGTGTGTTCCTTTCAAAAACTGCATAGATACACTGAATGTCATTGCCTATGTGTTCCTTTCCTAAACAACCACTAGAGTCATTGCATGTGTGTTACTTTCAAAAACTACATAGATGCACCAGAGTCATTGAAAGTGTGTTGTTTTCCTAAACCACCACCAGAGTCATTGCACGTGTGTTCTTTTCCTAAACCACATTGATCAATCAGAGTCATTGCATGTGTGTTCCTTTCCTAAACCACCACCAGAGTCATTGCATGTGTCTTCTTTTCCTAAACCACCACCATAGTCATTGCATGTGTGTTCTTTTCCTAAACCACCATTAGATTCATTGCATGTGTGTTCTTTTCCTAAACCACATTGATACACCACAGTCGTTGCATGTGCGTTATATTCCAAAACCACCACCAAGGTCATTGCATGTGTGTTCCTTTCCTAAACCACATGGATCCACTAGAGTCATTGCATGTGTGTTCATTTCCAAAACCACCACTAGAGTCATTGCATGTCTCCTCTTTTCCTAAACCACCTGAATCCACCAGAGTCATTGCATGTGTGTTTTTTCCAAAACCACCACCAGAGTCATAACATGTGCCTGCCTTTCCTAAACCACACTGATCCACCAGAGTCATTGCATGTGTGTTCCTTTTCTAAACTACATGGATCCACTAGAGTCGTGGCATGTGTGTTCATTTCCTAAACCGCTACCAGAGTCATCGCTTGTGACTTCTTTCCTAAACCACATGGATCCACCAGAGTCATTGCATGTGTGTTCTTTTCCTAAACGACCACCAGAGTCATTAAATGTGTCTTCCTTTCCTAAAACACACTGATCCACCAGAGTGATTGCATGTGTGTTCCTTTCCTAAACCACCACCAGAGTCATTGCATGTATGTTCCTTTCCTAAACGACAACCAGAGTCATTGCATAAGTCTTCCTTTCCTAAACCACACTGATCCACCATAGTCATCGCATGTGTGTTCCTTTCCTAAACCACATGGATCCAATAGAGTCATTGCATGTGTGTTCATTTCCTAAACCACCACCAGTGTCATTGCATGTCTCTTCTTTTCCTAAACCACATGGATCCACCAGAGTCATTGCATGTGTGTTCTTTTCCTAAACCACCACCAAAGTCATTGCATGCATATTCCTTTCCTAAACCACACTAATCCACTAGAGTGGTTGCATGTGGGTTCCTTTCTAAACCACATGGATCCACTAGAGTCATTCCATGTGTGTTCATTTCCTAAACCACCACCAGAGTCATTGCATGTGACTTCTTTTCCTAAACCACATGGTTCTACCAGAGTCATTGCATGTGTGTTCTTTTCCTAAACCACCACCATAGTCATTGCATGTTTCTTCCTTTCCTAAACCACACTAATCCACCAGAGTCATTGCATGTGTGTTCCTTTACTAAGCCACCACTAGAGTCAATGCATGTGTGTTCCTTTCCTAAACCACATGGATCCACTAGAGTCATTGAATGTGTGTTCATTTCCTAAACCACCACTAGAGTCATTGCATGTCCCTTATTTTCCTAAACCACATGGATC